>JAEMWC010000351.1:537500-777500 GCA_016490735.1 Pachyseris speciosa
TGTATCTTCACTCTGGTGAGAGCCACGTTTGCAGTCCAACCATATGGCATCTTTGTTGTCGTTTCCGTACGTTTCATCACAAGGCATCTTGTCTTTATCACCATCTAAAAAGTTCGTACATGTTCTGCTGTCGTCTGTAGTAACAGTCTGTCTACTGTCTTTTATCATGGATCTACCACGAACGGTGAGTGGTTCTGCATGTTTCACGAACGTAGAAAATATGACACCATTTGCAAACACATTGGACGCAACCTTTCCTTTCGACATCTTCGACTTCACAGAAAGAAGGTTGAGGTCTTTTTAACATGTCGGCCTTTTGAATGTGCTATTTATAGTTTGCGCTTGTGCAGAAACGCCGGAAGTGAGTTTTGCTATAAAAAACGAGGGTAAACCTTTTGTCGGTCGCCCGACTAATAAAGTCACGAAATTAAGATATTGTAGAAGAGTAACAAATAAGCAATATGCCAAAGCTTCAGGGCTGTGCGATGTCCCGTACACCAGTTATCCGTCAAAATGTACCACTCAAAATTATAGGGTTTAGTATGGAAACACCATGATGGTGCCTCCTACGAGGGGCTCCAATATGGCGGCCCGAAACGAGTGAAAAACATCTGGAACTTACTTTGGCTATCTCAAAGGCTTTCTTCGCTCTGTTGAGCCTGCAAACATTCACATAGACGGTTCTCTTTTTCACATTGGCTTTTAAACCTCAAAAACACACGGTGAATCGATGTTTTCATGTACGTAATATACTTGTGGCCAGACATCTTGATGTCACGCACTGTGAAAAACCCTCAAATTCAAACTGCTCTATTATGAAAACAAAGCACGCTACCGAGCTGAAAACATGGAAACAGTTACATTTCTGAAATGTCGTTTACGTGTGGTGTGGTCAACCTTCATGGGTTGTGGGAATGGGTGGGTTGGGGGGTGGGGGGGCACCTTGCATGGGACCTAGGACTCCCGTTCGTTCCTACCCCTACTGGGTAGTCCTGTACCCAGTAAAAGCTATAGAAACCAACTTCCACCAAGATAAAAATGCAAAAGTCTGTTTACTTTTGAGTTTTAGTTTTTGATGACGTCATGTGAGACCCCCAAAAGAGAGCTTTCTTGCAGTCCAGCTTCTGACTAGACTTCGACGAGCAGGCGACTTGATGCCACGCAATGGAGGAGCGTTGCGTGACAACACAAAGAACGGCTGCGTTGAGCCACCAGCGCAGCATACGCAGTTGAGGAATTGGCTGGGCTGGGGCTGGTTTTTATCTTAACCTGAAAGTCAACAGCTTGGCTCTCAAACATACTGTTGCAAACAGCAGACAATTTTTAGTTCGTTTTCGATGGAGGGAATAGACACTTTAACTTTGATATTGGCCATGTGACGAATATCGGTCGTCACTGCTGGAAAAAGCACCTTAAAACTAGTAAAATATAAAACAGCTAAGTTTGGGAGTAGTATCTTTTAAAATCCCAAAGTTGGAATTTTTACAGCCGATTGTGTGCCGGTCGGTGGGGGGGCAATGGGTTGATAAGATCTTATTGCAATGAAAGCAATCGTTTGGACAAGTAAAGCCTTTCGGACCATGTTCGTTCACCTTCCCCCCGCCCAACCCCAACCGCATGAGAAACAGAAGACTTTTTTGGCAGTTAATAAGAGCACTCGAATGCTCGGGGTCACGGCTCCTGTCGGGATGATATAGGAGCTCCTCGGTTAACAAAAAGGTCTTTGCTCCAAGCGTCTTGAGAGACTGATTTCCGGTACAGATAAGTAAACCAAAAATCATTTGAATGTGACTGAGCTATCCGTCACATAAGCCGGGGAACAGGGGGAGGGAGGGGTTCGGGGAAGTAGGAAAGGGGAGGGCGGGGACGGAAGAGAAATAAATAATTGGGGACGGGAGCAAAATAACAAAGTGCGAGAGCTAGGGAGAAAAAAGGTACGGGAAGTGGGGGAACAGCGGCCGGGAAGCGGTAGATTTTTACCCCCAGGACCTCCCCCCCCCCCCCTCCATAGTGCGTGTGTGCTGCACTGGTTGTAAATTTTTGCCAGAAATTCAGAATTTTTGAGAGATCTGCAAAAATTTGATCCAGCGAAAATAGGCTTTGTCTGATACGCTTCTGGCTCAGTACTGAATCAATTTCAGTTTATAAAATGACTGCCGACTCGACTGACTGGAAACAATGTTTTGGCTTTGTCTTTATAGCCTACGTGTGGCAGTACCCACTACACGTGCTTCTTTCCGATGCCTTGGCCGAGTCATAATTGACGATTCACGACATGGGATTAAATCAGTGGCTATGACGCCACTGTACTCTGGAAATGAATTTTAAACCACTCGCGGATATATGGTTTTGATTCCTTTGTTAGGAAACGTTAATGAAAGCCGAACTGCGTGACGTCACGCACGCTATTTGATCCCAAACATTCTCTCCAGCTCTCGCAGGAGCCCATTATCTCGGCTGGATTCAAGTGATCGGGAAAAATCCCGGGGAAGGGAGTATTCCCCTATATGGCCTATACGGGACGTGCCGCTGGATAGGGTATAGCTTCTGGCTCCTCCGTCCTAAGAAAAATTTTAGTACGGGGAGGCTCCGCCCCGAGGTCCGATCCCTTACCCTTTTCCCTTTTATATACCATTTTTGACAGAAAAGGAACCTTTTTGTCAACCTTCCATTGGCAAATGGTACCCCAAACAGGAAGTCTTCTTGCCATTTTTATGTAGCGTCCAATAAATTAAAACAGTACACCAACTTCAGCGAAAATTTCGTGCCACACTGTATTCCAGAGCTTATCAGGAGAAAAGCGTCCATTGTCACTTACTTCAATTTCGTGACCGGGAGAGTCGCATTATGGGCCCGGGGAGAGGAGGCTACTGCCTTACATGGGCTATATAGGTATGTGCGGCCCCAAAGGATATGGTTTTTTAGTCGTTTTGGTCTGAAATAGGGTATCGATTTTGACCATTTCGGTCTGAAATTAAAAAAGGTTGCAAAGGTTGCCACACAGATGAAAGAAATTGAGTTACTTTCTGTCAAAGTCGTGATCATTGCGTTTGACTACAGAGTCTTTTTTCAACTGCTGAAATTGCGTGCTCGTCTCATTGCATTTACGCTTTTGAGTCCACGGAAATCTTAAGTGCAAGTGACCTAATAAAAAGACTGTTTCATCAGACCGCACCCAAACACTGAGAAGTGGGTTGAAAACCCGGGAGGGGGGGGGGGGGGGGGGGAAGTTACTCCCTTATATTGGCTATACAGGTATGTGCGGCCCAAAAGGGCATGGTTTTTTAGCCGTTTTGGTCTGAAATAGGGTATCAGTTTTGACCATGACGGTCTGAAATAGGGTATGGTTTGTGTACTCTTGTCTTGAATTCGGTATGTGTTTTAGAAGAAGCTACCTCTTCATCTTTAGCCGATAAGACCATTAACAAAAGCCCTTATTTGTTGTCTTTTAATTATGTTTACGCCAACTGCGTACGTGAAACAGGTCTGAAATAGGGTATCAAATTTTTGGTCAGGTCTGAAATAGGGTAGGGAATATCACAGATTTTGGTCTGAAATAGGGTAAGGGTTTCAGGAAGCGGGCCGCACACCCCCACCCAATTGTTCTGGGATTACCCCACCGGGATTATGGGATCCTAGTGTGATATAAAAGAAAATAATTTGTCAGACTGATGTACAATCGAACTACCCGAGTAATAAAGTAACTCCCGAGAGTTGCTAATTCCATTGGCGCCGATATATCGCAGCTGCCATTGAAGCCCGCATGACCAGACGCCTTTTACGGCTAGCTTTTATTCACACGCCGAGAAAAGAGCGGACCGTTCTTTTCACGGCGTGTGAAACAAAAGCTGAAAAAGGCGTCTGGTCACCTAGGCTACTGCCATTGCTTTCATGGCTGGGACGGGGGAGGGCGGGCGAGGAGGGGGGATCGTTGGGCTGTGAGGATTCGTTTGCCCCGAGCTAGGTAATAAGAAAATAGAAATCGATCAGACTTCCGTGCTGAGTCTCGGTTGGGTTGTTGCTGCCCCCACCCCAGCCAAAGATAACGAAGGGAAGGATTCAACAGAAGATTTAATAGCATGTTCTAAGAGTTCGCAGTAAAATTCCGAAAATTAGCCCCTCCAAATAAGCTCGCCAAATTCGAAACCCCCAAAATGCCACCTATGATAAGCCCCTGGGGACTGAAATGCAAAATACCATTACGATCAAGCCTTTCTGATTTATAAAATAACAATTCACTGCGGCCAAAAAGTGCCCAAGTTTATTGCCCTGTTGTCTTTACAGTGATCGAATGAGGTACTGTTTCGTCTTTGAAAAAATGCCGACACAAATTTCCCTCCAGTTGGAAACCCAGCCGATTTTTCCTCCTATAATGAGCCCCTCCGAATGTAAGTCGATTAAGCCCCTCCGAATCTAGTCCCTGAAAAAAGTCCTTTGAAAAATATAAACCCCGGGGCATATTTTCGGAATTTACAGTACTGTGATGCGGCGTAAGTAAACAGCGCGATTGGGCTCCATTTTCCTCCTACGTGAAAACGAAATCAATAAAATTAGCGAGCGGCAACATAAGAGTGAAGCTAAAATTGGGCATGATCGCAGGTTATCTCTCTCTGGCGTACTCCGTGATTGTTGTTATCTGTTTCGGCGGGAAAACACCGATCTGTCTAGCTAGACAGAGCGGCCTTTTTGAAACCTTTAAACTTTTACAAGAAAGTCACCCAATAGGAATGATAATGAGATTAGTTCTATTTGTGATAGGCATCACAAAGTGTCCCCTTGCCCTTATCTTCACATAAACACAAGAAGTTCATAAAATCACACGAAAATTGTAAAAGAACACTGTATAGTATGAAGTAGTCACATTGAGACCGTGTATTTCAGTAGATAAGGAATAATAAGCTGATCATCGATTATCATTCAGAGAAAATTGAGATCATTCCGTAGTAAACAAAAATTTATGATCACTTCGTTGATGTAGCAACGTTAACATTTTGGAAAGGTGTGAAAATACAGAAAACAAAAGCCCGGCTGAGAGGTCTATGTAAAATTCTCGCCCGTATTGCCACACAGATGAAAGAAATTGAGTTATTTTCTGTCAAAGTCGGGATCATTGCGTTTGACTGCTGAGTCTTTTTTCAACTGCTGAAATTGCGTTCTCGTCTCAGTCCATTTACGCTTTTGAGTCCACGGAAATCTTAAGTGCAAGTGACGTAGTAAAAATACTTTTTCATTAGACCGCACACAAACACTGAGAAGTGGGTTGAAAACCGGGAGGGGGGGGGGGGGGGGGGGGGGGGGACTTACTCCCTTATATTGGCTATACAGGTATGTGCGGCCCAAAAGGGCATGGTTTTTTAGCCGTTTTGGTCTGAAATAGGGTATCAGTTTTGACCATTTTGGTCTGAAATAGGGTATGGTTTGTGCACTCTTGTCTTGAGTTCGGTATGTTTTTTAGAAGAAGCTACCTCTTCATCTTTAGCCGATAAGACCATTAACAAAAGCCCTTATTTGTTGTCTTTTAATTATGTTTACGCCAACTGCGTACGTGAAACAGGTCTGAAATAGGGTATCAAATTTTTAGTCAGGTCTGAAATAGGGTAGGGAATATCACAGATTTTGGTCTGAAATAGGGTAAGGGTTTCAGGAAGCGGGCCGCACACCCCCACCCAATTGTTCTGGGATTACCCCACCGGGATTATGGGATCCTAGTGTGATATAAAAGAAAATAATTTGTCAGATGAGTCCAAGACTGATGTACAATCGAACTATCCCGAGTAATAAAGTAACTCCCGAGAGTTGCTAATTCCATTGGCGCCGATATATCGCAGCTGCCATTGAAGCCCGCATGACCAGACGCCTTTTACGGCTAGCTTTTATTCACACGCCGAGAAAAGAGCGGACCGTTCTTTTCACGGCGTGTGAAACAAAAGCTGAAAAAGGCGTCTGGTCACCTAGGCTACTGCCATTGCTTTCATGGCTGGGACGGGGAGGGCGGGCGAGGAGGGGGGATCGTTGGGCTGTGAGGATTCGTTTGCCCCGAGCTAGGTAATAAGAAAATAGAAATCGATCAGACTTCCGTGCTGAGTCTCGGTTGGGTTGTTGCTGCCCCCACCCCAGCCAAAGATAACGAAGGGAAGGATTCAACAGAAGATTTAATAGCATGTTCTAAGAGTTCGCAGTAAAATTCCGAAAATTAGCCCCTCCAAATAAGCTCGCCAAATTCGAAACCCCCAAAATGCCACCTATGATAAGCCCCTGGGGACTGAAATGCAAAATACCATTACGATCAAGCCTTTCTGATTTATAAAATAACAATTCACTGCGGCCAAAAAGTGCCCAAGTTTATTGCCCTGTTGTCTTTACAGTGATCGAATGAGGTACTGTTTCGTCTTTGAAAAAATGCCGACACAAATTTCCCTCCAGTTGGAAACCCAGCCGATTTTCCCTCCTATAATGAGCCCCTCCTAATGTAAGTCGATTAAGCCCCTCCGAATCTAGTCCCTGAAAAAAGTCCTTTGAAAAATATAAACCCCGGGGCATATTTTCGGAATTTACAGTACTGTGATGCGGCGTAAGTAAACAGCGCGATTGGGCTCCATTTTCCTCCTACGTGAAAACGAAATCAATAAAATTAGCGAGCGGCAACATAAGAGTGAAGCTAAAATTGGGCATGATCGCAGGTTATCTCTCTCTGGCGTACTCCGTGATTGTTGTTATCTGTTTCGGCGGGAAAACACCGATCTGTCTAGCTAGACAGAGCGGCCTTTTTGAAACCTTTAAACTTTTACAAGAAAGTCACCCAATAGGAATGATAATGAGATTAGTTCTATTTGTGATAGGCATCACAAAGTGTCCCCTTGCCCTTATCTTCACATAAACACAAGAAGTTCATAAAATCACACGAAAATTGTAAAAGAACACTGTATAGTATGAAGTAGTCACATTGAGACCGTGTATTTCAGTAGATAAGGAATAATAAGCTGATCATCGATTATCATTCAGAGAAAATTGAGATCATTCCGTAGTAAACAAAAATTTATGATCACTTCGTTGATGTAGCAACGTTAACATTTTGGAAAGGTGTGAAAATACAGAAAACAAAAGCCCGGCTGAGAGGTCTATGTAAAATTCTCGCCCGTATAACTGTGCGTGCGACAGCCACATTCCAGTGCAGAGTCACAGGGTGAGCGACGAAGCAGTGGTATGCAAGGCGTGAAAGTTTCGTGGGGTCTTTGCGATTTCACCCTTCTCGTTATCATTTGAAGCTAACCGTTCAATACAGAGAAGGGAAAAAATAAATGTAAGCTGGATGAAGAGAACATACTGATGTGCCTAGAGACCTATCTTTTGCAAGGAAAGTGGCTGGTCTTATGTATTGCCCTAAAGACTTGACACGCCCGCAAGAAAAAGAATGTCATTGAGCTGGTACGAATGATTAGCTGAATGATCAGTGCTGCAAATGCAAAGTGCTAACGTTTGATTCTGCGTGTGAAATCATTAAAGGTTACCACATAGATGAAAGTAATTGAGTTATTTTCTGTTAAAATCGTGATCATTGCGTTTAACTCCTGAGTCTTTTTTTCAACTGCTGAAATTGCGTGCTCGTCTCAGTCCATTTACAACTTTTGAGTCCACGGAAATCTTAAGTGCAAGTGACCTAATAAAAAGACTGTTTCATCAGACCGCACCCAAACACTGAGAAGTGGGTTGAAAATCCGGGGGGGGGGGGGGCTACTTCCTTATATTGGCTATACAGGTATGTGCGGCCCCAAAGGGTATGGTTTTTTTAGCCGTCTTGGTCTGAAATAGGGTATCAGTTTTGACCATTTTGGCCTGAAATATAGGGTATGGTTTATGCGCTCTTGTCTTGAATTCGGTATGTTTTTTAGAAGAAGCTACTTCTTCAACTTTAGCCAATAAGACCATTAACAAAAGCCCTTATTTTTTGTCTTTTAATTATGTTTACGCCAACTGTGTACATGAAACAGGTCTGAAATAGGGTTGGGAAAATCGCAGATTTTGGTCTGAAATAGAGTGAGGGTTTCAGGAAGCGAGCCGTACACCCCCACCCAATTTTGTATGGGACTACCCCCCGGGATTGAAAAGAAGGTGGTGTAGCCGAGTCTTTTTTCACCAGTTTTGAACTGATTTCATTTGGATATCTGATGAAACAGTCTTTCGAGTATTTGATATAGTTTCTCCAGCTATTGAAAATTCTAACGAGAAATTCAGCGTTCAAGTTATATCCAAATTTTATGATAAATGGGATCACATATCCAGAGGCTTCTTTTGTTTTCACGCCATTGGTAACAAATTTTCATCTTCAACTCAGTCGCCACTCTACAGTTAAACGAAAGCTCTAGTTTAGCAGTGCTTTCAAGTGTTTCTAGATTCTCGCTTCACAGAGCACGAAATCGAGAAAATCAAAGTATCAGATCTTGACTTGAGGTCATCGGATGCGAAAAGATGTTGATTACGAGATATGAATAATAAAATTACTATGTTTGTCAAGACAGGATGGCCCCACAAGGGTAATTAGAAAAGATACATAATTGAAGAACTTCCTCCATACATCATAGTTTTCTTTCGTAAACATGGAAAGAAAAACAATAAAGCACGCAACTGTTGGTAGCTTTTTACTTCTGTCAGAGGGTTCAACAGAAACAACATGTGTATGCCATATGCTGGGTAACATATTAAGGTGGAACTGCTCTGCCAGTGGGAACATTCTCTCTAAACTCGGCGGGGGGGTACTCCCAGAAAAATTGGGTGGGGGTGTGCGGCCCGCTTCCTAGTACCCTTACCGTATTTCAGAACAAAATCAGCCATTTTCCCTACCCTATTTCAGACCTGACCAAGAATTCGATACCCTATTTTAGACCTATTTCACATACACGGTTGGCGTAAACATAATTAAAAGACAAAAAAGGGGCTTTTGTTGATGGTCTATGGTTGCCTATGGATGCAAAAGTAGTTCCAAAAAATGTACCCAATTCAAGGCTAGAGTGCACAAAACATACCCTATTTCAGACCAAAATGGTCAAAATCGATACCCTATTTCAGACCAAAACGGCTTAAAAACCATACCCTTTGGGGCCGCACATACCTCCCCCTCCCCCCCCGAGGGAGGGGGCTCTAAAGTGAAACCAAGTGCTTCAAATGATTTAGCAGGCGCATGTAGCCGAGTCCAGAGACTTTTATCTTTATCATATAGATCCTCATAGGTGCCACGATGCATCTTAATTGTGCGGTATACCGCAAACGTTATCCTTGCCGGATGAAATACTAAAATCATACTCAAGATGTCTCCAGATTCCGAGTGAAGAAACCTCTCAAGGCTTCTGTTTGAAAGGTGATGGCTGTTTGTTTTTCATAACTTTGCAAATTGAGATTTGGTAGTTTCATTTTTTATTTTATTTTCATTATCTGTTGTTAAAAGTAAGGGAATGCGATGAAAGGATTAAATAGTCGCGCATTCTTGGCAATCTCTCGATATCGGGTTTACGCAGGCACTCACGCAGCAGTTATCATTTTGTCTTTGTGTTCATCCGGCGTTTAGTCTTTAGACTGCGCTGTCAAAAACGACGCAGGAGGCTGAAATCACCCCTCGTAAAAACAGAGATCGCATGTTGTTTCTCTCATTCTGCATTTTCACGTCAGACTTGCCTGCTTCAACGTGAGGTAGACGGCAGATATCGACAGATAAGTCATAGAAGAAAACACAAGATTTCAACCGGTGCTTAACTTAGCGTTTCGCATCTGGAGTGATTTCCATTTTTCGCAGTTCAAGAAGGGCTATAAAGTTACACTTGAAAGTGTCTTGAAAGTGTTGGAAAGGAACAAAGAACACGTGAAGAACAACTGCAATAGTCATATAACTAGTCATGATTCCCCAGAAAAAATTGCAGAAGAAAAACAAAGCAACAAAACAGGAAAAGAGCCGAAAAATTAAAATCAAGCCATCGAGAAAAGCCACAAGCAGTGTCACCGCAGATTCGCTCAGCAAACGAGTGACAGATGTCAGTCGTCTGCGCAATCGAAAACCGTCTTGTCCCGAGATTCTTCTCCACAACACTGGCCTCAAAGGAAAAGAGCTTCCAGAGCTCTTCAAGTTGATCAAGATAGGTGAGGCCGACCTAAACTCTTTGGCCATCATAGGCATCTTTCCTCTCCACGAAGCCGTATCTAAGGGTCTCACAGATTGCGCCAAGGTTCTCATCGAAAAAGCCACCACTATTAACGTGCGAAATTCGGAGGGGTTTTCGCCTTTGGATATAGCAGTGGAGACGGGGAATTTTGAGTGCGCAGAGCTGTTGATAAGGCATGGAGCGTCGACCGAAAACATTAAAGACGGTTTCAAGTTGAGGTCAAGAACTTTGCGTTAGGTATCGAGCAGTATATAGGGACTTTATAAATTGGCTATCGAGGCACGCGCGTAATTCAAACAAAACAGGTATATCTTTAAGCCTTAATTTCTCATTTAGTAGGTGCAGAGTATAAATTTACTTGTCTGTTTCAATTAGGTATAAGGGTCATTACAATTGAGCTGATAAAACCGAATTCGCGCGTTTTTAAACGTTCAGTAATTAGGTTGAATGCGATCATGCGAGTACGTGAAGGTTTGCAGGACATTAAGCTACATTAGATAGTTATAATTGCTTTTGTTAAGCACTTCACATTAGCCTGATATTAACTATTGCTATTGTCATGGAAGATCAGTAACAGAGTGTCATTGTACACGGTTACTTTAAGAATAAAAGCACTTTGTAGACGTGTAAAGGCATACCATTAAGAAAATCACTTGCAAAAGTTACTTAAAAACGAACTTGAATATTCAACCACTCTCGGTTGGGGAAAAAGCGTGCGAATATTAAAGAGAGTGGTTGATCGATAATATTATGCGTAAAAAGCCTATCTGTATTTTTCCATCAGTGACAGTAGATAATCATGAAATCTTCTTAAAGACGTTTTTCAAATGTTTACAGCAAAGATCAGAATCAGCCTTCTGCAGAATTATGTCTGTTCTTCTTATTTAAGACATTCTTAGCAAACAAGGTGGTCTTTTTTTCCTGTCGAAAAAAGGAGTTCGAATTTTTTGTAATCTTAGAACGGTTAATTGCAGTTCAGTTTGTCTGAAACGTGTGTTGTTTGATTAAAGCCAGACTACTGTAAATCTTTGCTAAGATATATGTAGCAATAAAGGAATTGGTGTAATTCCATTCTAACAAAATTATTTTCCATAGAAGATAAGACTTTCCGTTCGACTGATTTTCAGCAAATTGCTTAAAAAAAAAATAATAAAATAAAAAATAATAATAAAATAAAAAATAATAATAAAATAAAAAACCCTTTGCCAGGGCCCAGCAATGCTATAGGAAAAAAAAAGAAAACAAAACACCGGAAAATTGCGCACCGGCTTTTTTTAATTTCGAAAGAAAATGTTTCAGAAATTAGAAACAAAACGAAACGAAACAACATATAGAAAAGCAAAAGAAATCTAAAATAAAAAATGAAATGAGAATAATAAAAAATTGGGAAAAGGGGAAAAAGAATAATCGAAAAAGAACCGGAAAAAGAAAAAAAAAACACCGAAATTTATACAAAAATGCTACGGCGCTGATGGATCACCATACTCGTCTGTTTATTATTTCGTCAGACCAGTTAAATTTGCAGCGGTATAAAGCTGAGTCCTATAAGTAGCTAACCGTAGTAATGTATCAGTAAGCTTTACGAGCTTAGGTTGATACATACGCCTTATTCCAAAATGGCGGCCAATTTATTATTCGTTTGTTTGCATGTTAATTAGCCCTCTTTGCCTGGTCAACATGTACAAAATACAAAAGAATTTTGAAGTGAAAATGAGGCAAAGAGGGCTAATTAACATGCAAACAAAAGAACAATAAGTTGGCCGCCATTTTGGAATAAGGCGTATGTAGCAGCCTAAGCTCGTAAAGCTTACTCATTAAGCTCATTAAGTTGAAAATGCCCCATTTTGCACTGATTATATTTAATGCTTATTATATGAACGCATTCCAAGTCATTGTAAACTCGTTGTGAGCCCGGGACTCATGAGAATGGGGCTTAAACTACAGTCAATACCGTTGTGTCAGACACAAATAAACATTTTATGTTTGATTTATAGAAAGCTGAATTCTTGGTTAAACATTTGAACCGTGCAAGAATTTTGAGCAGAATAATGGAAAACCAGCAACACGGCTTATGATTTCGGAAAAACAGTTGTAAGAAAAATTGAAAACGGCTAAATTCAAAACATAAGGAAACTATCTTGTAATTTACGTGCCGGCTAAAGCTGGCTCACTAGATCACATGAATTCAAATACACATGTTAAACGATAAAAAACGTTTGGAGAACAGCAACCATTTACAATCGGAATTAGACAACCCAATATCCATTGAAGAGATTGATAAAGCAATTAAAAAACTAAAAAGCAAGAAGGCCGCTGGACTTGATGGAATACGCAATGAAATGATTAAAACAAGCTCAAGTTTTATAAAATATCCACTTGAGAAACTTTTTAATCTGATTCTACAATCTGGAACATTTCCTACGTCATGGAGTAATGGAATAATCACTGCCTTGCATAAATCTGGAAACAAAGCTGATGACCCTTCAAATTATAGAGGTATTTGCATTAGTAGCTGTCTTGGCAAAGTCTTTTGCTCTATTTTAAATACGAGATTATTAAACTTTTCAAACAATCATAAAATACTTCATCATTCCCAAATTGGCTTTGTGTCTGGACATCGTACGTCTGAGCATATCTTTAGTTTAAGAACGTTAATAGACCAACATGTTACCCACTCCCCCAGAGGTAAACTTTATACTTGCTTTGTTGATTTTAAAAAGGCATATGACTCAATTTGGCACCAAGGTTTACTATACAAACTGTTGAAATATAACATAGGTGGCTCCTTTTACAAAATAATTTCCAGCATGTATTCAAATTCAATATGTTGTGTGAAAGACGATTATACTCGGTCAGAATTTTTCAACTATGATAAAGGTGTGCAACAAGGCTGTATTCTGTCGCCGCTTCTATTTAACCTTTATCTAAACGAACTACCCTTCATTCTAAATAACAATGCTAAAGATTCTATCTTACTACCAGATGGTTCTCACTTAAACTGTCTACTTTATGCTGATGATTTACTTCTAATATCTACCTCGGCAGAAGGTTTGCAGCAAAGTCTTGACAGACTATCAAAATATTGTCAGGATTGGCTTCTTAAGATTAATCCAACTAAAACCAAAGTTATTGTATTTCAGAAGAAAAGTAGAAAATCAGCAATAGATAAACACAATTTCATGGTTAGCAATGAAAACATTGAAATCGTCAACAACTATACCTATCTTGGAGTGAAATTTTTTGCCAATGGAAATTTTACAAATCACAAGGAAAACTTAACAGAAAAAACAAAGAGATCCTTTTTTGCCGCTCGTCGTTATCTAGATTTTCTAAAATTACCAATTCACATCATCAATAAACTGTTCAATACACTATTTTTCCCAATTTTAACGTATTACTCTGAAGTTTGGGGAATTTATGATCAAAGTCATTTTATAGCCGCTGGGATAAAGACTCGATTGAGAAAACGCATATACATTTTTGTAAGATGTGTTTAGGTTTAAACAAACTTTCACCGAATGTTGCATCGAGAAATGAACTTGGTAGATTATCTCTAAATTTACAAATAACAATGAACATTTTCAAAGTTTGGATTCACCTTGAAAATAAACCCCCTGACAGCATTGCTAAACTCTGCTTAAACATATCGGATAAAATGGCCGAAGAAAATAAATCAGGTCTAATAAATAAAATAAATCTTTTGAGTACACAAACTTAATATTCAAAAACAGTCAGTTGACTTTAAAAACCTTCTACTTTCCTATCCAAAGCTGAGAATAATTTGTCAAAACATCTGAAAAACCACCAGCTAAATTTGATAAGAACAAATAAAAAACTAAAATTCTACTCCATCTTTAAAAATGAAACAAATCACTCTGAATTCATCAATCATATCCGGAATCCTGAACATAGGCGTGTAGCTTCCAAATTTAGGATAGGAAATCATAATTTAAAAATAGAAACTGGAAGATTTACAATCCCCAAAACTCCTGAAGACCTTAGAATCTGTGATCATTGCAACCAAAATTCGGTTGAAAATGAACTGCACATATTATTTCACTGTGATCAATAAAATGATTTGAGAAAGACTCTTTTTATTAAAATCAACGACCGAAATACATTATTTACACATTACAATATCCATGATAAAGTCTGTTTTCTTTTTAACAATACTGATTCACATATCAGCAGGCTAGCTGCTAATTTCATCTTTCAAGCATTTGAAAGACGAAAGAAACAAAGTTAATTTTTCCGTTCCATCATATCTGCATTTCCTTAAACTTAGCTGTTTATTATTGTTATTTTAATCGGTAACACCTATACAAAATGGTAATACTGAATAAACGTGTTGTTGTTGTTGAATTACAATTTTGCCATGCATAATGAATATCTAAGCACATGGTATTAGGGGTTAGGCCCAGCGTCCCTTGCATATTTGCTAAACTACATGAGGCCTAAACGGCCGAAAATTTTTCAATAAGGTAATGTGCCAGAGAAGTCCATCTCAAGCGGCTAAGTGGGAAATACCCCCCCCCCCCCCCACAGAAATATGAAATTTTTAACTGGTTGTATATGTTACCATTTGAATGGAGACTCAGTGGAGGACCTCTAAACAAGCTTGAGGTACCTTAGTGCGCTTTTACTGTAAACAGCACCTTTGCAATTACATTGTCAGTAACTTGCATGACACTGAAACAGAGGAGTGGTTTTTGTGCCAATTAAGATGTCGTTGGGAAATTGCTTTGGCTTTGAATAATCCCCAAAAGTATTTATAAATGACTGAAATCCAACAGATTATACTGTTGATGACATAAAAGAACGCAAATTGAACGGTCAATCGTGCAAGTTTATGTCCGGTCGTATTTGTTTTCGTTAGATTTGTATGGAATTTGAGGACACTTTCCCAAAATGCCAGTGCGTGACTCCACAGGCACCCCAAGTTCAAGATATGTGAGTCAGTGTAAACTCATGTATGCATAGTGCTGTCTTACATCGGTTTGAATTATATAAGAGTTTGTATGTAAGCCCTGTCACTTGCTTGCTGGTCAAGACAATTCAAGTGGCCGTGAAGACAAGATTAATTCCATTAAGTGCCATATCGAATATCCATGCACTCCTACCAATACTGGAAAACATAAAGCGCACGGTCAATCATATTGCCCAAGAAGACTACAGAAAGGATTCTTGGTTTTCATATAGCGATGACATAGTTAGAAATTTTGTTCTGGGTAAGAATTGTGAAATTCCAACCCCAAATTTGGGATGGTCGGAGGTGGCGGGGGGGGGGGGGGGTCACCTCCTCCACCCTCTCCTTCCATGGCTGCTTTCTTAAAATGATCCATGATCCGGCACAGATGCGACTGATTGTTCGGCTTAGAGCAGTGAGGCAAGAAGGTTGCACCGTAGCTGTTGTAAAATACTTTGGCGGGACAAGGCAATGCTGGGCAGAACTAGGGAGTGAGCAGTGAGTCAATTTCAGAATTTTCTAAGGCCAAGGAGGAAGTGGGAAAAAATAGCAGCCCTGAAAGAAGTGCTCGAAACTTCCAAATGCATGACTGTCGTTATTTACAGATTGAATTCTTTCTTCTCCTGAACAAGAATCAATAAGGCAAGACTCGAGGAGAAACAAGGACACCACAATATAATTTTGTTTGACCTTTAATTCCAAGTGTGGCGAAAGGCAGTCGGAATAAGTGTAAACAAAGCTACGAAATTTTCAAAGAAAGTGGTGGTCCTTCTAGACTTGGATCAACCAAAAATGCCGTAAACTTCTCGGTAAAAGGGTTTTATGCAGGCAAACAAATTAACTGCGTAATTGCCGGAGGGAAATTTAATATTAGGAGCGACTGTTTATTATTGTTTAAGTTCAGTATTGTACCGAAATGTTGGGGAAACAACTTCAAATTCTACGTACTACATGCAAGTCGTACCATCAAGTTGAGCCTTTTTACGATATTTTTTTTGTCAAAACAACCGTGCACTAAATATGTGTTCGGTCGGTCGATGAATGCGCTACCCAAAAAACCTCAGAATAAATCAAGGGAAATAAATGCCGTTATTCCGGCCTACAGAGGCTGGAGGAAATTTTGTGGCCAACACTGACAATGGCAGGTGTTTATCTATCTAATTAGCAGGGTGGTTCACTTTTTAAGTTAAACATGAAGTTGGTTGCTTTTTGGAGGGATGACTGTTTTGAAAACGTGAGGGTTTGGGCTGTTCAACTAACAGCGGGGGATGCGACAAGAAGTCTGCCTCGCAATATGGAGCACATTGTTTCGTGTTTGGAAGCTCAAACCAGCCGACCTAAATAGGACTTAAATTGTCGAACCTTTTATGGCCTCCCGTTGCTTTTTTTCTTTTCTTTTTTTTTTAGTGCATTCATTAAAACTAAGGAGGTGTATTTAAGTGTTGTTTCTGGAACGCTTGTCATAACTGGTGCACATCGTGAAAGGGTGTTGCTAATTCTCTCGAAGTTTTTGTTGTAAACAGCGCATAAACTCCGGAAAAGTTGTTGTTTAGTTCTCAAGTGTCATAGAAAAAAGCTGCCTTACACCATTGGCACAGACATTATCAGCGAGTACACTTGTTCAGGTACCAAACGAATAGCAACTCAAAAACTGTCATCGAAACAACGATGAAAGTAATCAAGGGGAAAATGCCTTTCCGGGTACAGATGAAGAAGAGAAAGTTTTCTTGCCCCGACGAGGTTCTCACGAAAACCGAAGAAGCCAGCTTGAAGGCGGATGGTGAACCCAGAGCAAGGAAAGTTTCTACAGGCGAAGAGTTGACGCAAGCTATCATGCGAAGCAGACGAAACGTGGAGGGTACAGTTCGGAGAAGATATCAAACTATGCCAGTTTTATCGACCGTCGAAGAAAGCCAGAAGCCTCCCAGAGCAGTTTCGTTCTGTCCCGAGATTTTACTGCTTTCGGCGGTCATGGAGAACAACACGGAGGAACTGGCGAAGATACTGCGAGAAGGGAACGTGAACGTAAATCAAGCGAACTCGATCGGAAGGCTGCCGATTCACGAAGCTGCTTCGGAGGGTTTCGTGGAATGCGCGCAGATTTTGATCGAAAACGGCGCGAATTTGACACTGGAGTGTTCCGAGGGCTTTACGCCATTAGAAGCTGCCGTCATCGGCGGGAATTTCGAATGTGCGGAACTCTTAATCAAATCCGGAGCACCCATTGATAAAATTAAAGATGGTTTCCTCGATCCTGTCATTGCCAAGGGAGTGAAATGGAGACACTATGTTTTGCTGAGGAAGAATAAAAAACTTTGAGTCGACAGACAAAGTGTGGACAGAGAAGGAAATATCAAGATTGGGAGGACATGCGATTATTAGAACCTTTCACTCCCGAGGTTCTTAACTCCTATAGACACGAGTCTTGCAAAACACACAGAACTACAGCATTTAAGTTGCGTGGGTAGAACCATCTCTTAGGAGAAAATAATTTGCCAAGGAAAGTGATACAACCTTGTGTCGCCCACAAACAGCAATAAAATAAAGAAAGTCGGCTTCTCACATAAATTTAATTCAGTGAAATGTTCCCGTTCGAATTGTCACACTTAAGATTTCCGTCCACTTGACTGAATTTAGCACCACTTAGTATACTCTAAGATCAGACTGAATTCGTTCACAAACTGAAAACGTAGAACCACACGGAGTGAAATACAATGGCTATAACATACAATATGAAAATAAGTATTGTAGCTAAATCTAAGTTGTTTAGATTCGTGAGAGATGAACGCAGACTTAAACACTTTAGCATTGCAAATGAAAGTTATAATGATTAAATATGTGACTGATCATCGCAGTTATGGCTTGTTAGTTCAGTCGGTAGAGCGCTGCACCGGTACCGCAGAGGTCGTGGGTTGGAATCTCGTACAAGCCTGAATTTTTTTCAGGCTTTCTTTTAATTTCACTACTCGGCTTAAGTAGTGTTCATAACTGCGATGATCAGTCACATACAGTATTTAATCATTCATCCGCAGTTCAAATATATGATTTTCATATATTCATTCTCATATATTCACCACTCACGGGTATATTACGAACCAACAAAACGACCAGTTCCCAGATGGCTTGTTAGCTCAGTCGGTAGAGCACTGCACCGGTATCGCAGAGGTCGTGGGTTCGAATCCCGAACAAGCCTGAATTTTTTTCGGGCTTTATTTTCACTACTGCTTAAGTAGTGTTCATAACTGCGATGATCAGTCACATGTTTAATCATTAATCCGCAGTTCAAATATATGATTTTCACGATATATCTATTCTCATAAGAGAATGCTATAGTTTTAAAAGCAAAGACTTTTTCCCCAGTTCTCTTGTACTTTTAGTTCATTCAACAAGCAGAAAAAACAAAGTCTACGCTGTTCAAATAATTTTGAAGAGTGCTAGTTGCGTAACATATGGTAATATCCGTTAGTTCCGTTACCAGTGATCCAAACCAAACTCGTAAACAAGAAACAAACACATTGTTGTAACACGAGGATCGACTTACTTGATGGGCTCCCCTGTTTTCAAAATAAAGAAATTTATACATGTCAAAAGTGCCTTTTCTTGCGTGTATGTCTATGACAGCGTCGAGTTTCATACAACCCTACACCTTTTGTACCGGAATTTTCGAATTAATGGACACGTTTCCCTATTCTGACTATTCTCAACATGGTCAGAAATGTGGTTGATCACAAATATCTTTCCCGAGTTTGCATAGAATCGGATGAAACTTTCCCTGAATATAGATCTTGTTGTCCTCTTTTGCCCTAGCGTATAATTTTGATCACGAGAACAGTCACGAGATGACAATATTAAATTCTTAAATATAATCAACGATGCGGTGGCGGATTTTATATAAAATATATTGCTACAGATCAATAAATCAGCGTTTTCAATAGAAATCCAGCATATCTACCTTTCTACGCTTGGAATGATTTTTCTCTAGTTTTTAAATTATCAACAGCCAAAGATTGAATTCTGGAATAAAAAAGAAATGACTTTTGTCGTCTTTGTCCTCAAACATTTTCTTTTGTTGAGGACTGTGGGCAGACATTCCAAACATGTGGTGCTGGAAATAATTAATCTGCATAAGAAAAGTGTTTTTATTCCATCACCAATTCCCCAAATATGTGATTTCGTTTTTCAAAGAAACGGTCACGTGCCATGTCACGTGATCTTTGATAACGTCTATTTTACTTAAAAAATGTTAGGGACGATGAGAACTTTCTATGTATCAGATTTCGTTTCAGTGTTATTCCTTTGGGTTGTTATATTGCAAAAAAAAAATCATTTTATCTAATAAAGTCCCCTGACTCCAGGCCTTGAACTGCTTGAGTAATTTCATCCGGACCAACAATTTAGAAAAGCACTATGCATAGTAAACAGCATTGCAGGAAAGTTCTGCTAAGTCAGTGGCTTTCATTTGAATTGTTACACTTTAGGATTTCATTCAAGAACACAAAAGTTAGAACCAGCTTGTACAACTTGATCAGCAGCATGACAGGAAAATGATGCTAGTAATGCTCTGGGTTTTGGATTTCATCCACCTTTGCCGCAAAGTCGTTACTGACTAACTTACTTTCCTGAGGAAAGTAAGTTAGTCAGTAACGCTTTCCGTAAAATGCTCATTCTTGAGGATTTCATAAACACACTCAAAAGTTAGAACCGCCCTGCACAGCATAATAAACAGAGCATCACGGGAAAGTACTGATCGTTGGTTTTTATTTCTATCACAAGTCGCATCAGATTTCATGGAGAGGACGAAGGATAGATCTCTAATAACTTTGCAGTATATGTTGCATTGTGGTTTAATTTTATTTTTGGTTACAATTTTCTTCTTGGGTATGATAATGTATGATAATGAGTACAAAACAAAGGAAAATAAAAATTGAACCAAGGATAAAACTGATCTACAACATATATAACAAACAGACCAAAGAAATGAACCTATCCAGAGATTTTATTTGGCTGGATGTTCACACTTGGAGATTTATCTCTGAGCAGCCCTCAAGGGAAGACCATATATATACAGGGGGTAAAAAGTTTCTAAAACCCAATCTTTTACTCACTCGGTAGTCACCAATTATCCGCAGAAACGCAGCACACCTCTTGAAAGTTTAAAGTTCTGCTATTAAATAGTTTTCGAGAATAAGTTATTTCATCGCTGCCTAGCTAACTACAGTAATCGTCCCACGAGGTGAATAATATAATTTTCGTTTATCTCATTTCCTTTCCACTTGGTTGGGAAAAATCATGTTAGAACTGAATCCCTCATGAGTGATCAAAAGGTATTAGGGATACAGTAATGGGCTGAGATATTGTAAGAAACTGGGACATGTTTAGCCGCAGGCCATGGCGGGAGAAGTTACACTATTTATATACTGAATTAAAAACAGGTATTACCCACTTGGGTTACGGTTGTTATTGGCAGATGTACATCCAGTTGAGTCTCTGTTGGTTCTCGATGGATTAACCAGGGGCACCCAACGACAACTTTCGGTAGAAATCTGTTCGGTGGAGGGTAGTTCACCTTCGGCTTTCGGTGTCGATTAAAGAGTGCCGTCTCGGGTTTTCATTACTGAAACGTGGCCTAAAAGATTCGCAAAGGGAAAATGGTAGCCCCAGGGGTGTTCGGAAAGGTCGTATTTGCTGTTTTTGGCAGGCAAAAACGTCAGCAAGCACTTTCGGAAAGAAAATGGTTCCCTAGAAAGTTCGGGGAAAGTTAATTTCAGCTAGCATTTTCTCAAAGGAAGATTTTGTTCCTAACACTTTCTGGAAATTAAAATTTCAGCTAAGGAATCCGAACAGATCACATTATTCAAGGTAACGAACACATCACTTTAAACAGACTTCAAACACATAAGGTACTTAAAAATGCCTTTCTAATGCTTTTGGTTGATTTGGCTTGTTGGGTGCCCCTGATTAACAACAAGCTTTAAAAATAACACAAAGTCTTAATTCATTGTTTCCTTGGGCACCAAAACATTAAGGAACAACTAAAAATTTCTGAATGCGAATTATTATATGAAAATAATATATTGAGCCGTGCGGGCGGGAGAGTTTGAAGATAAAAGGAGAAAGGGGTTTCATGTTTTCGAAAAAGATATTAATAGTAATAGTTGTAAACACTATCTGTGACTAATGGCAGAGGATGCCTCTTGAACAAGAGAACTCAATATCATTCTAACCAACGAAATTCTAAAGAGTGAACCAGGAAGTTGGTTGATTGTTCGCCTCGCGCTTCCGATTCCTTTTCAATATCTGTTCGCTTTGAATATCAATGAATTTAGATGCACATCGACATTTCTGAACGCCAAAGTTAGTTTTTAGGAACTTTACAGCAACCTGATATCAAGTTAACGGAAGTTTATTACTAATTTTCTAGTAATTCCCGAGACGAGGCAACGTCATTAGGACTCGCTGGGGAATAATGACAACTGTTATGAGCTTTATTTGAAACGAAGGAAGGAAGATCAATATTTCTTCAGCGCTCTGCCGTAAGCAGGCTAATACATTTCCTAAAATTAAGTGAGTTTTCGACAACATCGACTTACAAGAAGTGAGTGCCCTCTGGCAATTTCTAAAAACATCGGTCTCAAATGAAAACAAAATCAGAAGGCCGATTATGTAACAAACTTGGAATTTTCATTTGGACCGACAAAACAAACTTTGTCTTTCTTGCAGTCCACATTCGGCCAATAGAGACCTTTCGTACTCTCAGCATGATTTTATGAGGCATAACCCAACGAAAAACTCGATTTGCTCTGCGGATAATATATCTATATACGAAATCACAAGGCTTCCTAAGGGGTCAGCTGGTAGGCTAAAAAAATACGACTGGAGAGGTGTTTCCATGTTTTCGGGTAATATTATTTGCAAAAAATAAAATATTTATATTACTTCTATAATGGTACAAGATGACTGTTCAACAAGACACATCAATATATCGTTCCGGCAAAACTAAGGCAAAGATAAGAAATTTTAAAGCGTGGAATGCGAAGTTGTTGAATGTAGTACGCTTCACATTTCCGACTGTTTGTCAACATCTAAGAAAAAACGTCGTGAAAGAAAATTACTTTTAAAGAACTTTGCATTGCATCAATCTAATATGGGGAAAACAAAAGTTTAATTTTCCAGTTCTAATTTCCAAGTAAGACGCAAACTAACCTTTCTCGATAGCATTTACAATTTAATGATTTCAGGAGGTAGTTTTCTGCCGATCGGAAAATGAAATGATATTTGAATGATCAGTAAGAACGTTCAACTATGCAACCCATTGATCGGCTCGTTTTTGATCATTTCGGATATATGACCGATAGAACTATTATAATAGCATATTTCCCCTCAGTTAATTGAGTTGAGATCAGTTGATATTGTCATATTTTTCAGTTTATTTTGCTAAGTCATCCGCTTACGTTACAGATTCACGGGAAAGACTATTTAAGGCACTGAGCTATAACTTTGACATCCTTATCCAACGACATCAGTCGAGTCTTCCATTTTCATTGGACAAGTGGCATGGCGGCAAGAAACTTTACTGAAGGTGCAAGGCAAGTCACCTTAGCAGACCTGGCTTGCACGACAGAACTGACAGGGAAAGTTCATGGTGAACTGATTTGTCTTTCTGTGATCAACATTTTTCTGTCCCTAACTGCATTCCTGGGAAATGCACTCATCCTTGTTGCTCTTCAGAAAGAGTCTTCACTGCAGCCGCCGACCAAGCTCTTGTTTCGCTCGTTAGCGACAACCGATCTGCTTAATGGCATCATTGTACAGCCTCTCTTTGTCACCCAGATTTTGTCCATGGTGACTGAACAATGGAACGTTTGCCTTTTTGCTCATGTGGCCACTGGTATCCCAGGGTATATTTTGGGTTCAGTGTCTTTGTCGACACTTACTGCCATAAGCGTGGACAGGCTGCTCGTCCTGTTGTTGGGGTTCCAGTACAGACAAGTTGCAACTTTGAAGCGAACATACATCTTTGTGGGTATAACCTGGGCTTGGCCTGTTCTCTGCACGCCTTTGTACCTACGAAATATCCTCATAGTTTTGTGGTCCAGCTACATAATCATATCACTATGTCTTGCCACCTCAGTTTTCTCTTACGCAAAAATTTTTCTTACTCTGCGTCGTAAACAAACTCAAGTTAGTGTAGAAAATCACGTTCAACAACGGCAATCGAACCAAACAGTTCCACTGAACATAGCTCGATACAGAAACTCAGTCTATAGCGTATTGTGGGTTCAGCTGGCTTTGGTCGTTTGTTATTTGCCAAATAGTATAGTGCAGGCTTTGCTCACCAGAAGAGGGCTAACATCATCGCTCTTTATGTCGAGAAAAATTGTGGCAACTATACTTTTCTTCAATTCCACATTAAACCCGATTCTTTACTGCTGGAAGATCAGAGAAGTGAAACATGCAGTGAAAGACACATTTAGACAAGTTTTCTGTTGGTGCGGTTATGAATGAATCTCTTCCGATGGACCCTGTTTCAGTTCCCAAGAGGCGCATGCATTCAACAGTTCCAGCATGAATGAACTAGACAATACTATGAGGAGTTAAGCTGGTAAGACCAACGTTGTGTCAAACGATCAAACATGGATGCCTGCAGACCACAAGGTCTTATTAACAGAAGACAGTTGAAACTTTTAAGAAAAAGTAAAACTTCAGTAACATTTGATTGCACAAGGATGAAATCCAGATTATAGGCTGAGCATTGGGGTTTTAGGAGAAATTTGCTTTTCTTGGAAGTACTACTATTACTACCACTACCACTACCACCACCACGCTCAGAATGCCTGGCGTTTCAAGCCTTTGTAAAATTAAAGTCCATCTTCTTCGGCTTTTATGGGAAATGCCAATGGTCGCTGGAGAAAGTAGCAAATTCAGTTACCTCAGAAACGATTAAATCGAAAAAACGCTATAGAGGCGTTATGCGCCACTCAGGTATATAAAGAGAATTCGGAACTCTTTAGCGTATGCTGTCAAATACGACATTCGTATATGTAGTCACGTTTAAGTCTCTGCTGTATATAGGATTGCTTTTGACGAGGGTGTTAAGTAAAATTAACCAGGACCATCCAGGGATAGGATGCTGAAAAGCTGAATAGCCTGACCAAGTGAAATATAACGCACATTTAAAACCCATAACTTTGACTGAATGTTCTTCTGTAGGCTAAATTTAAGCTAAAGATAGAGAACAAAATGCCCATTTAAAACTGAAAGTGAAAAACAGTTAAAAAAAAAAAAGCACTCGGCAATGATTAGTAATTAAAGTAGAATCATAGTTTGGGCTAATCCTGTATTACGTTAACAGTGCTGGTAACAACTGGATCCAACTTGTTTGAGCGCGATAGGAAAAGTGAGCTTCTTCTGACTCTGTTCTGGGTCAACTGGGTGTGGCACCCGTAATGCAATCAAGTGCCACGTGGCAATTAAGTGGCGACCAATATTTGTCCTGTGCTATAACAGAGCCTTCATATGAGTACGCGCAAGAGAAAATATATCAGTGCGGTATAAGAAAGTAAGTTGTTAGCAGCACTAGGCAAGGTATAGCGTTTTGAGAAACATGCGATAATTTTCAATCGGCAAAACCAGGAGCCCATGCCGCAAAACATGTCTCGGATGAGACTTCATTCATTGTCATTTGCTAATCTACAAGTAATAAGCTTACAAAGTGTAATGAAGACTAGTTATAATCAATAGCAATAATAATAATAATAATCCTATCTATAACAAAATTCACGATCGTGATTGGTTCTCCGCGCGCCTATTTGTCACGTAATCGGCGCGCGATCACGTGGGTGTCCAATTACAGGTATCCAATTTGAACTTTTTGTAATTGGATACCTGTAATTGGATACCCACGTGATTTTCACGTCAATTACGCGCGCTTTAATGGCTTCCTTTGCAAACGTTTCCTGCATTTTTCAAAACATATGGAAAGCGCTACAGACGTTTTCGCTCAAAAGACCTTCCCAAAAGAAATTTTTAACTCCGAAATTTGTTATAGATACGATTAATTAGTAATTGGACCTCTTATAGTACAATTAAGGGAGTAATCGCGCTCGTATTTTCAAATCGGCCTCGCGCTTCGCGCTCGTCCGATTTTGAAATTACTCGCGCGATTACTCCCTGAATTGTACTCCACTCGGTCCAATTACTATTACTAATTATAATAAATCATTTATTTACGTATATTTATGACAATTAAATATTTACAAAGATAAATAAATACTGCTAAAAACTCTAACATGTCTAATAAAAGTAATAATTCACATCACTGACTATCTCGTTTCACACTTTCCTTTCAACAGTTTAAGCAAAAGACTTCACACCTATCCACCGCGTTTGAACTTCTCTATCGACGAAGAAATCAGTTCCTAATTTAAAAAAAAGAAGAAGAAAAGTCTAAATATTCCAGTATTAAAAGGGAACTAATGAATGGCTCCCTCTGCATTTTTTACATCGAAGTCCACATTCCTGGCATCACAGGGCACAGGGGACTCTCCTGGTTGTCCTAGAACATCTCATACAGATCAGGGCAGATCTCAATAGTGCAAATGATGTTTTTGCTCTGATCCAGGAGATCGTCTTAGCATAGTGTTTCCCCTTCTTTGAAGCTATCAACTTCCCGATGCGACTGTGATATCTCAAGCATTCTCGGCCGCAGGTTACATGGTGGTAAATACTAGCTAGCAGCAGAAACTAATTAGCTCCTGCTAGCCGGGCGTGAATGTTCCGTGCTTGATGTCGAGAATTCTCCTTGTATATTGGCGCTTCTTCTCATTCTAGTGCATTCTGTAGATCAGTTGTGGTTCTAGGTCCACACCAGGAGCCCATTACTAGGAGCGTACAACTCACATACTGAACCTATGTCACAGCATTTTTACAGACCGATCTATTTTCAGACTATCTTTTCCCGCGAAAAGGGCAACAAGGACGGTAACGGCAACGAGAGCGCCACACACGGCAATAGTTTTAATGAGCGAAAACAAAGGCTCTGTACGTACAGATACTTGTGGCACGTGCAGCCTCTTGTGATTTGTCATTGGGCTCCTGCGGGAGTCTGATTTTGGCGGCAAATTCAATTTAAAAATAAATTGGTCTGTGAAAACGCCGTGACAGTAATATAGGACAGTTTTACGCTCCTGGTAATGGGTTCCTGGTCCACCGAATGATGACCCTTTCTCTGCTTCCAGGTCTACTGCTCGCTTGGTCTTTGGTGGTGCCCTCTCCCTAGAGGGTCTTAATGGGCCGGGGTTGTGTCTTTTATGGCTAACGGTTAATATTTTGGCTTTTTTATGGCTGACGGTTAATTTTTTTCCGTTACGGTTAACGGATCTGTTAAAAATTAGTTACCATTGTTTAAAAAAGTTAAAAATTAATTTTCATTGTTGTAAAGTCTCAGGAACATTCTGGGGTAGAAAATTGTGGTAATATACTACCACGGTAAACTATATCTGGTCTATACACTGCGGTACTTTGACGAAAACAAAACAAATAAAACAAGAAAGTAAATATACTCGTATTTTTCAAAGCTTAATGATAAATGTGCCGAATGAAACACTTGAAATAACATTAATGCTGCATGGGTAACAGTTCTTCAATTCACCTTAATGACGTGGCTTATCGTTTTGTGACAGCCTAAACATCAAACCGTATCCACGTTTTGACTTGTCTTCCAGACCTTGTTATCACAGGTTTACCAGTGACCAGTTCCTCTGAGTCAAAATCTGCTGAATCAACATCACTATGATCGGAATCACTTTCGTACTCCTCCACCTGGTTGAAATCAGCCTCGGACGCGAACGTGAGTTGCGGAACAATGGTATCACTTACGAAACTTATTGCGCACCCTTCGTCAGCAACAGAGCGGTTTTCTAAGGAGGCAGTGTGCGTCGGGTTAACTTGGTCGGCTGGAAAATGAACCCTTGTAACAGCGTTAGGATTTGCCTTTGCATACACTGCCGGAGGAAGAGCTCTTTTTCTGATATTAGATTGGCATTTTACAGATACAATGAATGCACATTTAATGGCTCATGAACCGGCGAAAACGTATCTATGAGAACGCCGTCGAACTACTAAGCATTTGGCTTTAATTATGACAGAAATTACAAAATTCCAGAGTCCAGTGGTTTTGATTGACGATTGCGAAAGTACGACAACTCCGACCACGTGCGAAACCTGTCAAACCTGCTAGCCTGCTGCGTCGACAAAGCAAATGAAAACACACATGCAGCCTATTTTATCGTTAATTTAATGAAACTACCTTTACCGTTTAGCACGCTCTCCCCATCTGAAGCAAGCTCCAGCTGCTGCTGGGTCCATATGTCGAGATTTTCCGTTTTGCCACCGCAATTTGCGAGGCGGTAAAGTTTCAGGTCAAACGACCCTAACCCGAACTTCTTGGCTTTGTCGTTTAGTCCAAGAAAATCAATGACATTTTTTCTAAGGGCCTGTTCACACGGCGGTGGGGGACCCCATGTAGGTGAGGTACCTCTTCTAGCTGTGGTCAAAAAAAGCTGGCTTTCACATGGAACCCGGGGACGCTGGGGTGAGGTTTAATAATGATATCGCGTGGTCGCTAAGTAAGTATAAAGAATTCAGCGACAATTGCCCGGATGAACATCACCCCACCTCAGCTCCAGCATTCACATGGAGAAAAATCACCCCAACTAAGCGGGTTACCCGCTATGGCTGACCGGCAATCCGCCTCGGTGAGCCGGGTACCCCACTTCACATGTGAACGCGATCGAAAAATAAAGAGAAATTGTATGGAGAGATTGGTAACCCCACCGAGGCGGGGTACCTCACCTTCCTGGGGTCCCCCACCTCCATGTGAACAGGCCCTAAATGAAAGAAACGATCTGTGTTGCTCTCAATTTTTATCCTCGCCTTGTATCTTTCAATGGGTTTTTCTTCACCAGTGCGATAAAAACTAAAAACAGCTTCCATCGCATCGACATCGCAAAGTCGTCAAATCATAAATAAAGAAACTGGAGATGGTCTAAAAATAGTAAGAGCTGTCAAAATGTCTATCAACTCGTGCTACGGACACCGGTCAGCGTTCGACAGACAATTTCAACACTTACGGTTTGCTGAATAGTGAGAGTATCGGCTTTACTCGCTATAAAGACTCGTAAAATCTGAAAATTCAAGAGACATTAAGTCTTCACACGAGACCTTAGACTTTTATTTTTATGGCCAGAATTTTTTACGGTTAATATTTTTTTACGGCTAACGGCTAACTTTTTTCAATTTTTACGCCTAACGGCTAGATGTTTGGACGTTTTACGGCTAACGGCTAACCCCATTGAGACCCTCCCTAATCCTCTCTGCCGCGGCCGTGTCCTTGAGTTCCTTTTCTATTTTGCATTTTTTTTTCTTTTTTTTTTTTTAATATTTACAATACATATACATACATTAATTACAATTCTAAAGTTAGCTACTTACACTACATTACAATATTTGTTTAATGCCTATATAGCTACATATTACCCAACAATTACGTTACAGTCAATACAGTTCTAAAAACATAGTATAAGCAGATGGGAAATTAAGGTACAGAGCCCATGCACAAATCCCACTTCTTATTAAATTTGTCCATGTTATTAGTATTAACACATATAAATTTTTCGGTTTCATACTTAATTTTAACCTTAAGTTTAAAGGCGTTTATAATAGGAGGAGTCAGACTTCTTCTGCAATCCCATATATATACTTTGGCGACTAGTAACAAGTAGTTCAGTAGAGGGTAATTTGCATAGATAATACCAATTATGACATCTTGCAGAGTAAGATGGACGAATTCCCTTGTCAGTAGGTAGAAATAGTATTCAAAATCTTTCCAAAAGGGTTTCACAAGGCTACAATGAAAAAGGAGATGGTGAGGGGTTTCTGGTTCTGATTTACAAAACGAACATTTATCGTCTGAGATGTAACCTATTTTAAACAACTTTGTATTAGTAAATAGTAGTGAATTAAGGACTTTGTATTGAAATGCCTTTATGTATGGTTCAAAGGACACCTTATGCGGTAGCCAGAAAATCTTTTTCACGTGATCTTCTGACAAATTAAAAGTTTGTCTCAGATATTGAGAATTGTTTGGAAGCTTAGCTTTTGAGCTTTTTATTAATGTGTAGTAGTCCTTAGATTTCTTTTTTAACACATCAAAGTCTTTGTTATCTATCGTTACCAATAAGGACATTTCGGACAGGGTGCTTTCCTTGGTTTTTAGGTATAATGGTATGGAGTGACGAAGTCCTGCCCAAGTTAAAAAGTTAGTTTTGCCGCCTATTTTGCTTGAAATAATCTTAAAGGAATCTGCGGTATCTGTGTCAAATAAAAGATCGTTTACGTAAATTATGCCATTTTCAAAAAAAGTTCCATAGAAAATGGGTTGATTGTTTATTCGTATCTCTTTGTTGTTCCACACTATATGTTGCCATTCTTTTTTTGTATCATAACCGTCTCGAAATTCTGACCACCACTGAAGTAAGTCAGAATAAAAAAGGGAAGGAACATGATGGTCTTTAATATCGTAGTCGCAATAAAATAAAAATAGACCACCGTAGCGCTTAAGTGAAACTCTAAGGTAGCTTTTCCAAGCACCGTCATTCTCTCCAAAAATTCTTTTCAGCCAGGCTAGCCGTAGTGATTTTATCATACTTTCAAGATCGATCATTTTTAGTCCGCCGTTCTCGTATACATTTATCGTGGACAGTCTTGTTACTTTATCCGTTCCTTTCCATAAAAATTTAAATAATATTCGGTTCAATTCTTGGACGATTTCCTTTGGAGCAGGCAGAAGTGACAAAATATAAACAAATTTAGGGATAATTAAAGACTTTATAACTGTCACCTTTCCATAAACTGTAAGACCTCTTGAAGACCAGAGATTTACAAGTTTTTTGACGCTGTCCAGCCTCTCGATAAAATTCTTTTCGTGCAGCAATTTAATATCATAGGAATAATAGACCCCAAGGGCTTTGATTGGTTCGCCGCTCCATTTAATACCAAAGGGTTTTGACTTGTTATTTCTTAAGGAACCAACCCACATTCCTTCAGTTTTAGACGTATTTATCTTAAGACCTGATAGTTTCCTGAAAACATCCAGAAGATTAAAAAGGGCATGCGCAGAATCTCTGTCTGATAGAACTGCTGTCGTGTCATCAGCGTATTGGAGAAGCTTTGTTTCCTCCTAACCAATCGAGATACCTTTTATCGCTGTATTTTGTCGAATTGCTAAAGCAAGAGTCTCAACTACAACCACGAATAAATAGGGAGACAAGGGATCGCCCTGTCTCACTCCTCGTTCCAAAGCAAAATAGTCTGTTGTAAGACCATTGTTAATAACACAACTTTGTATATTCTTATACAGTGTCTTAACCCATCTAATAAAGTCGGGACCAAAACAAAAAGCCTCCAGGCAGGTAACAAGATAATTCCACTCTACACTGTCGAATGCTTTATGAAAGTCTATAAAAATCATTAGACCTGGGATGTTTTCTTTAAGAGTAAAATCCATTATATCAAAAATCGATCGTACAGTTTCACCTATATAGCGATCCTTAACAAAGCCACTTTGATTATGATGGATAATATCTGGTAGAACATTTTTTATCCTAGTCGCTAGAACCTTAGACATAATTTTTGCGTCAACATTAACAAGAGAGATTGGCCTCCAATTTTCCAAAAAGGAGCGATCTTTTCCTTTCTTTTCAATTAAAGTAATTACTGCCTGTTTCTGAGAACTTGACATTTCTCCTTTTTCAAAACATTCATTTGCACACCTAATAAAAGGATCGCTAATGAGCGACCAAAATGTTTTGTAAAATTCAACTGGAATTCCATCGTTTCCTGGGGCTTTGTTGAGTTGAAAGGTTTCCAGTGCCTTAGCACATTCGCTTGAAGTTATTTTGCCCTCGCATGATAGCCTTTGTTGTTCTGTAAGGCTAGGGATATTTAAATTATTCAAGAAATGTTCCGTCGCTCGCGTATTTTCTGCTCTCTTAATCTGGCTTGTATATAATTCTTGATAAAAACGTTTTTGTTCTGAAAGAATACTAAAAGGATCCGTGATAGTCGAGCCGCTAGTTTTCAGTTTCCGCACATGTTTTTTAACATGGTTTCTTTTCTCCAAATTAAGAAAATATTTTGTACTCTTCTCGCCGTGTTCCCACCAGCGCGCTCGCGAACGAATAATGATACCTTGAAGTTTTTCTTCATAAAGAAGTTCTAACTTTTCTTTCACCGAATTAAAAGCATTAGCATTGTTGGTATTAGGGTCGGAATCAAATAATTGCTTAGCTTTGGCAAATTCCTTTTGAAGATTCATTTCTTTTTCTTTTCTTTCCATCGCTTTTCGTTTCGAATGCTGGATTGCATGAGCTCTGATTTTATACTTAGTCCAATCCCAGATGCTTCTGTTGTCTGTCAATTCATTTTGACCTTCTATCAGCCAAATAGGTATTTTAGCTGTTACCTCTCTAACATAGTCTTCATCATCCAACAGCGAACAATTCATTTTCCAATGGCCAGGACCTTTGATATGTTTTTCACTGATACTAAACTCTATAGAAATGGCCGCATGATCAGTTTTAATTGCTGGAATGATATCTCTTGTTGTCACCAAATCATGTAAATTATTCGAAATAAGCCAGTAGTCTAGGCGGCAAAGAATCATCGGCGAGTTTTGACTCCAAGTATAGCTTTTCGTGGAAGGATTTTTTACTCTCCAAATATCAACAAGGTCGAGGTCAGCACATAAACAATCGATGGTTGCTACGACTGATTTTCTCGGTAAAAGTATACCTCCTTTCTTATCGAGCACCGTATTAAGAGGACAATTAAAGTCTCCTCCAAGAATGATATTTTCTTCTTCATCCAAATTTTCTTTTTGTAGGGTAGTTCCTAAATCTTTTAAAAACTCGACAATATTGGCATCCTTATTTGGTGCATAAATATTAAACAGTAAATACATTTTATCTTTTATCTCTGCCTTCAGGATTACATAGCGTCCTACTGGGTCTAAAATCTTTGAATGAATGATACAATCAACTCCTTTCTTAAAAAGAATGGCAACACCGCGTGAATTGGCACTTCCATGCGACATTATAATCTCACCTCCCCATTCATTTTTCCATTGTCTTTCAGTCTCGTGTTTTGAATGCGTCTCCTGCAAAAATATGAAATCTGCCTTTTGCTTTCTACACCAAGTATAGATTGTCCTCCTTTTTCGAAAGTTATTTATGCCTCTGACATTCAGCGAGACCAATTTACATTTATCCAAAATCATCTAGATCTATTAAACCTCCAATAGATGGGATTGCAGAAGTTTGTCAGAAAGGTAAACCAACATAAAGAATGCAACGTTAAAAATATGGACGTTATGCATGGATGAAAAATATTTGTTCTGAAAAGTGTGATTCTTTGGGCTGTGCGCCTTTGATTGAACCCAAGAAATATGTAAACAACACTGTACATAATACTTTTAAAATATAACATGAGAAATTTCACAAGTAATGGCATAATTAGACAGCAAAAAGCCGGAAAATCTTTAAACAACTTACAAAACGAGAAACACATTTTAAAGCACAATGAAGACACTGCACAAAACAATGGGAGATGAAAAATTGAAACCCTTACCTTATGCTCCAAAATGAAATATAATGGAGCCTTTTCCAAAACAGTACCATCCATGACTTTCAACTTATCTTTCCGCGTTCCGCTCCTTCACCGCTTAAAAACATTTAGAATACACGGCAAAGTGCTAATGGACTATTATATAGCGGATTCTTTTACTAACAAGATTCAATGTAAATACATCGGGAGAAAAAAAAATAGATAAATAAATAAAAGGCACATCGCATACTAATTACTTATTACATCTTAACATATCTGCCGTCAATATAGAGCTTATCAGGTTCAGTTTTACTAAAGAACGCACGCTTTCCATCTTTCCTTGCCTGCCTCAGTTTGTCCATTTGCTGTTTTCTTGATTCGTGTAATTCCTTAGGGATGTCCTCAAACATCTTGTAATCCGTTCCTTTAAGTTTACGTCCACATTTAAATATTCTCTCTCTATCGGGAAATCTTAGAAAGCGGGCTATGATAGTCCGACTGCTGCTTCCGTCCGTCCTTGGCTTTCCCATCCTGTGCACTCTCTGGAATTCAATATCTTTCGCATCATCGATTCCGAGAACATTTTCCATAAAGTTGGCCAACACTTTCTTCGTATCTTCACGTGAGGTTGCATTTTGTTGATCAGTCGATTCCACCAATTCAGGTATACCTTCAAACTTAAGGTTCTCCCGTCGGCTGTATGCCTCAAGGTAGAGGACTTGTTTGCGGCATTCGCTAACTTCATCCTTTCGCTTGTCCGTGATGGTTTGAAGAGCAGTCTTAAGCTCTATAATTTGTTCGTCTACAAATTCAGCATTCTTTTCCATGTGTGAAAATTTTCCGTCAAGAGTTCTCTGTCTATCTTGAACAGAATCAATCTCTGTCTCCATAAGGGAGATCTTATTTTGTATTTCCTTAACTGTTAGGTTTAACTCTTCCATCTTCGAATCCAGGCTGATTAGCTTTAAAAGGATAAGATCTAATTTCTCGTTGACGCCTTCTGTAAGGTTCAGCGCCTCCATTATTTCGTTGCCGCCGTTCGACTTGCCAGATACACTTGCCGGGGAATTTGACTTTTTCCACCTTTTTTCTCCGGGCGAAGTTTCCGCCAGAATTTTTTACGGTTAATATTTTTTTACGGCTAACGGCTAACTTTTTTCAATTTTTACGCCTAACGGCTAGATGTTTGGACGTTTTACGGCTAACGGCTAACCCCATTGAGACCCTCCCTAATCCTCTCTGCCGCGGCCGTGTCCTTGAGTTCCTTTTCTATTTTGCATTTGACTGCCTGCTGTGCCGACTTAACCACAGACTCATCAAGTAGCTGGTGTGTTAGAGATGTGATATGCTCAACGAGGGGCATTTGACTGGTGAAGCGTACTCCCCGCTTGGATTTCCAAGGCACAGACCTCCCAGGCGGACTGAGACCTCTAGGATATCCCTATCCCGCTAATTAAACTTGCGTTCCGTTATCGCAGGAAAAAGCACTTGAGATATCGCATTTTCCAATGGCTCTACTAGATCCTGAATGCCCGGCAGTGTTCTTAGTTCGAAAGTAAGTCCATCGATGTTTTAAGCCAAAAGTGTAGGCGGGATAGGATGCCTGTGCCTGCATCAGAGCGAACTCCGCCAATTAAACTACTTCACTGACCCAATCAAATACCTCTTACTGAAGTATTCATGTAGATACTCTCGTGAGCCAACCGCATCATCGACGAACCAGCACTGCTTTGCTGTGGACACCACCTGTAGGCTCTTGATCAGAGGCTGGATGCTAAGAGCATAAGAGCCATAGCGAGCGGATCTACCTTGCGTGGTCCCATCTGCTGACAGGATCTCTTTACCGCCGGTGGTATCTAATCACTAAAATATGATGATAATGATAATGATGATGATGATTGTGATGATGATGATGATGATGATGATGATGATGATGATGATGATTATGATGATAATGATGATGATGATGATGATGATAATGATGATGATAATGATAATGATCATGATCATGATCATGATAATGATGATGATCATGATGATGCTGCTGATGATGATGACGATGATGCTGATGATGCTGCTGCTAATGATGATGATGATGCTGCTGCTAATGATGATGCTGCTGATGATGATGATGATGCTGCTGCTGATGATGATGATGATGCTGATGCTGATGCTGATGATGCTGCTGCTAATAATGATGATAATGATCATCATCATCATTATCATCATCATCTTCATGGTTATGGTGATGGTAATGATATTGATATTGATAATGATAATTATAAGGATAATGATACTTAGGTACTTATGTAGTGCACTTCTAGATCTGTTACTTGAAATTAGTTGGTCGAGATTATACGCACTCATAAAAAATAACATCTCTATAAAAGTAATTAACCTATTTACAGCAGAAATAGTAGAGCAGTTTTCAATTGAGTGTCGTAAAACCAAAACCAAAGCAATTACTCCAGCCAATCACAACAGACCGAAACACCGCAACGAGCCAATCAGAATTCGAATTAATTGCACGTAACCGGCGCAAAGCGCGGGATTATACGCGCGTGTAAAAAAGACATCTCAATCTGGTCTGCGTAATTGGCGTTGGGAAAATACCGAGTTTGCTGAGTTTCAAACGAAGAAGGAAGCCCAGCATTTCTTCATTTCCTACCACACAGGCTATAATGTTCATCACGAAAGAAGCCTAAGTTCCTGACAACAACCGGTTGAAAGAAGTGAGTGCCCTTTGGCAATTTCTAAGAATAGCTACCCAAAGAGTACAGTGTGTGGGACAAAAAACAACAAAACAACAAACAGCTTTAGTTTGAAAATTTGCACCCAAAAAATTTTGGGTAGCCCGCAGGTAGCTGTGTCCTGTCCACAATGCATTAAAAACTTTGCAATGCATTAGCATCAACGAACAACAGTGTAATATACCACAGGCATCCCACACAAAACGCTGTCGTCTCAAAGTTGTTGGCAAGCGAGAAAAAATATGCAAAGAACGTGAGTAGTATAGCATGCATGCTGTTTTCTCCTTTATTGGGGAGGGTTTTAAGAGCGAGGGTTATCATCCGACCCTCTTTGTTTCTGTGCAATCACCGTGACGGTACACGCGCGTGAGGTCTGAGGTCCCTATTCATGACGTTAATAGAGAGATTAAGATACAGGTTTGCCCATCTTACTACAAACTGCAAACCGCGGTTTGCGGTTAGCGATTTCACGTTAGCCGTCTGCCCATATTTGGACTTAAGATTCGCGGATGGTTCTAACAACAAATAGCCGGACGCCATGTTTGTTTTCATATATTCGGTCACTTCTGTTTTAGCAGAGAAATCGTCTTCAAAATTACGTTTCTATGAAAAAGAATTCGATAATTAATAAGCGAAAGAGTTCTAAAAAGTAGTATTTCCTCTCAAACGTGGGATTGTGATGTTTTAGGGTGCAAAAATCCTTGCGGTAAATCACTTACCTCTAGAGCGTGGCCTAGCCGTACAAACGTGAACCTCAAACCGCAAGCCTGACGGCAAAGCACTAGTCACGTGATTTCTTGACGTTCGCGGTTCGCGGGAGATGCCGAAAAACCTCGATCTTAATCTCTCTAATGTATTCCTCCGCACGTTAATGAGATTCCTGCGAATCAAAGAAGGGATGTTGACACGCGGGTTTTCAGACAACAATGAGAAAAAACCGTGGACTAATCAGAGAAGGGATGTCGACGCCTGGGATGTCGGACAACAAAAGGAAAAGTCATTAACCAATTAGAGAAGGGATGTCGGAGCGTGGGTTTTCAGACAATAGAAAAAAGTCATCGACTGATCAAAGAAAGGATTTCGACGCGTGGGGTTAAGATGTCCTATTCATACCGTTAATGTATTCCTGCGCACGTTAATGAGATTCCTGTGCATTTTATTCATGAGATAAAGACAATAGCCTGTGACGTCACCCGCGTTAAAGTCTTCCTCCCCATATTAATGAGATTCCTCCCCCAAAAAAGGGAAAATAGCGTGCACACTATACCACTAACGCGGAATTTTTTAGATGTACCCGTGTCACAAATCTTCACTGAATTCAAACCAAATTTGTTTACTAAGACTGTAATCTGGTACCCAGATCTCCCACGGCCAAGCTCGGGTACGAGATTAATAAGAGTGACCTGTCAATCATTCTCCAGCGAATTCTGTCCAATAATTCTCAGGCCACAACCTAACAAAAAGATTACTTTCACCTCTGGATAATATTTGAAGGTACGATTTCCTGAGCTGTCACCTGACAATCTCTTCTGAAAAAGGATATGAATGCAAAGAGATTCCTATGTTCATGATAAAGATGTAATATTATTTGTGAACAATGCCTGTGACTTCTAATCAAAAAGGATTCAATATCATTCCAACAAAAGATCTTTTTAAAGAGTTAGGTTGATTGAGTGCCCGCCTCACGGTTAACAGATTCTTTTTCAGTAACTATGCTTTAAATATGATTAAATTATTTGTCAACGTCAGAGAAAAGGTAATCAGAAAACGATGATTAAACACGAAAGTTACTCCTTAACAAATTTGTAATGGCCTGATGTAAAGAAAACGTAAGGAAGGTATCATAAGGCACGAAACATTGGAAGGAGCCCTTCACTAGCGTACAACTGCCCGTTTTATTTTTAGATTGAATTTCCCGTGAATATCAGACTCCCACATGAGCCCCGATGATAGCACAAGTATCTGCACGTGCACGGCCTTTGTTTTCGCGCATTAAACCCATTGTTTCGTGTTGCTCTCGTTCTTGTCGTTCCCGTTGCCATCCTCGTTGCCCTTTTTCGCGGGAAAAATAGTCTAAAAATAGACTGGTCTATAAAAATGCCGTGAATCAGAATGGGAGGTGTACGCGCCTAGTCATGGGCTCCTGACATTGGCAATTACTTTGACATCCTCATCCAGTTAACGACATCGAGTCCGTTCCATTTTCATTCGATCAGTGACATGGCGGCAAGAAACTCTACTGAAGGTGCTAAGCAAGTCACCTCAGCAGCAGGGACGGCGGAACCTATTTTCAACTGGTGGGGGGGGGGGGGCGCTTGAAAACGAGTTTTTAGGGGGGTCTGGGGGCCTCCTCCCTCCGTCCCAAATTTTTGAAGGTAATGGCAAAAACAAGTCGTAACGCCACTCTCGCTTGGGGATAACCTCCGAAGTGACTTTCCTAGAATGCGCCGGACGGTTCCAAAATATAGCACCTCGAGTCAGTCGACCAAGGAAAGCTAATCAAACCGTGATCGGCCCCCTTAAAAGCCGTGACAGTGGTCCGATCTAAGGGAGTATTTAAGTTAGTTCAACCGACGTAGTCTTCATTATACTGTGAACTCTAAACAATCGTGCACAGCTTCATGTTAGCCCGTAAGAGCAGGCAAAGGTTGCTTTCCCCATCGCAACACTACCTTTTGATGTTAAAGGGCCAACTATACAATGAATACTTCCTAGTTTACTTGCGATCGAAACCTTAGCGATTCTACGAAACAGAATCCGGATCGAAGGACCACGATTCCATCAATACTGTTACCTATTATGGGTGTTTTGACTGACGCAGGTACAAGCCTCGAACAGGATTGACTCGAATAGTTGATTGTTGAGGTTTAGATTGTCGCTCATCGCACAAAATTATCAGTCCTATAATTTCCTCTAATGGTTACCTAGCGGGAGAAACGTGAGCTCTGGGCACGTAGTTGGTTTGAAAATCAGAAGTTGTACTCTAACTCATCCATGCAATCCCAGCCGCGCCCTGAGTTTATAAGTTGCAATTGATCCGCGGGAAAACAAAACGGCGAAGAAGAGAAACCTGACAGTAAATATAAGTTTAATTTGATGAATTTGTCACCTCAATTTGGGCGAAAGTGTTCTTTCTTTCTGTTTTATTTCTGTTGACATTTAGTTCAGTGATCTGAGTGTTGTCGATTCGAGTTGATCCGAGTGTTGCCGATCCACGTTGATCGGACCCGGATCCTGGCTTTCCGTCTTCATCTGGTCCGAGTTTTTCCTGCCTGTTTTAACTGAATTTTTTTCTGGGTCAAGTGGGAGTGCACGCGTGATACAATCTGCTGAAAAGTATCGTGCCATTCGCCAAGATTACGAATCATTACCGACTAAACTATACATTTTTTAACAACAGGTGTACAAGTGAAATGCTTATAGCAAAACCTCAAACGGGAACTTTTTGTGTAAGGTTTTTGCGAAATGGTACTTTACGAAAGGGCACTTCGCGAAATGGTACTTTGAATGCGCGATAAAATTGAGAAAAATACGTTCGTTTCGATCTGTGCTTAGTGTTTTCAGCAAGGAATTTATCAACAAGAATGTCTATAATGTTATGGAAACTGATTGAAAAATAGAACGGAAAAAATCTCAGTGCCCTCATATAATCCAGCAGAAGATATGTTTTACGATCCTTGTTTGTCGCCGGAAGCGAAAGATGCATGTCTACTTAATGAAAGACGCGTGACTTGAGCTTTCTCTCTGGCCGGGATTTCACGTCCATCGATACAAAATTAATTCACTCCGCAATGAGATGTTTGCACCTTTTGTAACACCCAAGCTCGCAAATTTGTGATATTATTCAGTTTCTTTTGCTAAGTCATCCACTTACGTTATAGATTCACGGAAAAGACTACGGCTTAACGCGCTGACCTATTACTTTGACATCATCATCCAACGACATCGAGTCTCCCACTTTCATTGGACAAGTGGCATGGCGGCAAGAAACTTTACTGAAGGTTCAAGGCAAGTCACCTTAGCAGACCTGGCTTGCACGACAGAACTGACAGGGAAAGTGCACGGTGAACTGATTTGTCTTTCCGTGGTCAACATTTTCTGTCCATAACTGCATTTCTGGGAAATGCATTGCACAGCCTCTCTTTGTCACCCAGATTTTGTCCATGGTGACTGAACAATGGAACATTTGCCTTTTTGCTCATGTGGCCACTGGTATCCCAGGGTATATTTAACTATAACTTTGACATCCTTATCCAACGACATCAGTCGAGTCTTCCATTTTCATTGGACAAGTGGCATTGCGGCAAGAAACTTTACTGAAGGTGCAAGGGAAGTCACCTTAGCAGACCTGGCTTGCACGACAGAACTGACAGGGAAAGTTCACGGTGACTGTCCATAACTGCATTCCTGGGAAATGCACTGATCCTTGTTGCTCTTCAGAAAGAGTCTTCACTGCAGCCGCCGACCAAGCTCTTGTTTCGCTCGTTAGCGACAACCGATCAGCTTAATGGCATCATTGTACAGCCTCTCTTTGTCACCCAGATTTTGTCCATGGTGACTGAACAATGGAACGTTTGCCATTTTGCTCACGTGGCCACTGGTATCCCGGGGTATATTTTGGGTTCAGTGTCTTTGTCGACACTTACTGCCATAAGCGTGGACAGACTGCTCGTCCTGTTGTTAGGGTTCCAGTACAGACAAGTTGCAACTTTGAAGCGAACATACATCTTTGTGGGTATAACCTGGGTTTGGCCTGTTCTGCACGCCTTTGTACCCACGAAATATCCTCATAGTTTTGTGGACCAGCAACATAATTATACCACTATGTCTTGCCACCTCAGTTTTCTCCTATGCAAAAATTTTTCTTACTCTGCGTCGTAAACAAACTCAAGTAGAAAATCACGTTCAGCAAGGACAATCGAACCAAACAGTTCCACTGAACATAGCTCGATACAGAAACACAGTCTATAGCGTATTGTGGGTTCAGCTGGCTTGGTCGTTTGTTATTTGCCAAATAGTATAGTGCAGGCTTTAATCACCAGAAAAGAGCTAACAACATTGCTCTTTATGTTGAGAAAAATTGTGGCAACTATACTTTTCTTCAATTCCACATTAAACCCGATTCTTTACTGCTGGAAGATCAGAGAGGTAAAACATGCAGTGGAAGACACATTTAGACAAGTTTTCTGTTGGTGCGATTATGAATGAATCTCTTCGTCTTCTTCCAAGACGCATGCAACAGTTCCAGCATGAATGAACTTGACAACACTATGAGGAGTTAAGCGGGTAAGACCAACGTTGTGTCAGACGATCAAACATGGATGCCTGCAGACCACAAGGTCTTATTAGCAGGAGACAATTTAAACTTTTAAGAAATGGAACTTAACATTTGATTGCACAAGGATGAAATCTTGGGTTTTAAGAGAAATTTGCTTTTCTTGGAAGTACTACTACCACTGCCACTACCACTACAACCACCACTACCACCACCACGCTCAGAATGCCGGGCGTTTCAAGCCTTTCTAAAAAGTCCATTTTCTTCGGCTTTTATGGAAAATGTCAATGCTCGCCGGAGAAAGAAGCAAATTTAGTTACCTCAGAAGCGATTAACTCGAAGAAGCGCCACTCGGGTATATAAAGAGAACTCGGAACTCTTTAGCGTATGCTGTCAAATACGACATTCGTATATGTGGTTACGTTTAAGTCTCTGCTGCATATAGGATTCCATTTGACGAGGGTGTTACGTAAAATTAACAAGGACCATCCAGGGATAGGATGCTCAAAAGCTGAATAGCCTGGCCAAATGAAATATAACGCACATTTAAAACACATAACCAAGGGTTTCATAACCCTCTTTGACTGAATGTTCTTCTGTAGGCTAAATTTAAGCTAAAGATAGAGAACAAAATGCCCATTTAAAACTGAAAGTGAAAAACAGTTTAAAAAATACTCGGCAATGATTAGTAATTAAAGTAGAATCATAGTTTGGACTAATCCTTTATAACGTTAACAGTGCTGTTAACAACTGGATCCAACTTGTTTGCGCGCAATAGGAGAAGTAAGCTTCTTCTCAGCTACACTGACTCTGTTCTGGGTCAAATGGGTGTGGCACCCGTAATACAATCAAGTGCCACGTGGCAATTAAGTGGCGACCAATATTTTTCCTGTGCTATAACAGAGCCTTCATATGAGTAAGCTCAAGAGAAAATATATCAGTGCGGTATAAAAAAGTAAGTGATTAGCAGCACTAGGCAAGATATAGCGTTTTGAGAAACACGCGATAATTTTCAATCGGCAAAACATGTCTCAGATGAAACGTCATAATAATAATAATAATAATAATAATAATAATAATAATAATAATAATAATAATAATAATAATAATAAATCACTTTATTTAAGTTTCAAATCTATTTAGCCGAGCACAGATGTTCTATTAATTGGGGAGACTAAATCCAGAATAAACTTCTCGGAGCAGAGTATAGAACCAACAAACTCAGCCCACTTTACTGCCATAATAAATTATTTATTCACGCATGCATATTTACGACAATTATTTCCAAAGATAAATAAATACTTCTAAAAAATCTAATAAAAGTAAAAAATCTAATCTTAATACTTAATTACTAAAAGAAGCGAGTAAGAACTATTGCAATAAGAAAAACCCTTTTGCGCGGCGGCAGAAAGCCTGTATATCTTCGGTTTTCATTATGTCGGTGGGCAGGTAGCTCCTTAAAAAATCTTCGCTCCGCTAAAAAGAAACTATTTTCCCCAAAATTTGATTTTACTCTAGATAGCAGTAACTTACTTCTCTGCCTCGTAGAGTAGCTATGAATGGTAGAATTCGCTGGATCGAGAATGATTTCCATGTTCTCGATAAAGATGTAATATTATTTGTGAACAATATCGGTGACTTCTAATCAAAAAGAATTCAATATCATTCCATAAAAAGATCTTTTGAAGAGTTAGGTTGATTAAGTGCCCGCGTCACAGTTAACAGATTCTTTTTCAGTAACTATGCTTTAAATATGACTGATGAAATTATTTGTCAACGTCTGAGAAAAGCAATATCAGCAATATCGGCATTTCACTTTCCCATCGACAGAAATATGGTTTCTGTTATGTTAGTGTTCTGCAAAGGAAGGTTGAATTGCCTTTTCTTGGGAATTATTAAAAATGTTAAGGAGTAACTTTCGTGTTTTATTACACCCATTTTGAAATCACTGGTGAACCTTGCAATCTGATTGGCTCTCAACAGTGCAATTTATTCCTAAATTGCACCATTTTTTACCCTAAATCGCATCCTTTCTGTAACCCACCAAAATGAAAATGAAATAATAATAACCTATCAAATTTCATGGATAAACAAATATTAATATTGACAAAAAACTGTGTGATTTCAAAATGGGTGTAATAAAATGGTAATTGAACTTCGTGTCATGCAATTTTGGTCTGAAATCATACTTGTGATTTCAAATCGAACTCGCGCTGCGCACTCGTTCGATTTTGAAATCACGCGTATGATTTCAGACCAAATAGCCTTCCGGAGTTGCGCAGGAAACTGGGGCGAGTTTCAAATTTTAACCAATCGATAAATTGACACCACCACATGAAAGATAATGTTGAGAATGGCCATTTGACCAAGTTTGATGATTTTACATTCAAAATTAAAGAGACCAAGTTATGGGCTTTAAAACGTAGTTTAAAATCCATACAAACGTCTCTAATTTTGAGGCTGCGTCCCGCTAAACCATATTAACTCTTAAAAATATTTTTTAGTTTTGTGACAACCGTAAAATTCTGTCATGCACCTACTATTTGGACGCAGCCTCAAAATTAGAGACGTTTGTATGGATTTTGAACTATGTTTTAAAGTCCATAACTTGGTCTCTGTTCAACCTAAAACCATCAAACTTGGTCAAATGGCCAATCTCAATGTTATCTTTCATGTGATGGTGTCAATTTATCGATTAGCTAAAATTTGAGACTCGCCCCAGTTCCCTGCGCAACTCCGAAACGGCCAATTGCACTCCACTCAGTTCAATTACCATTATTAATCATCGTTTTCTGAGTACCTTTTCTCTGACGTTGACAAAACATTTCGCCATACCGAAAGGCATATCAGTTGACTGTGTATACTTCCAGTTAATTCTGTTGTGCAAGACAGTTCTGCTAATGTTTTGTGCCCGTCATCTTCAGTTAAGTTTGTTGTCGCCATGATCTGACAACCGTACTGAAGTAGTTCTAATATAATGAGGCGTGTCAAATTTTAAAAGAGAAATGCTCTCAATGATGTATTTTACGAGCTTGTAGAATGTGCAGGTGGCTTAAAGGGAATTCATTAAACATTTAGGTAACCTTTGCCTGCTCTCACGGGCTAACTTGAAGCACAGTTGTTCAGAGATCACTGTATAATGAAGAGTACGTTAGTTGAAATAACATAACTAGTCCCTTAGATCGGAGCAGCTCACGGCTTTCAAGTGGACCGAACACGGTTTGATTAGTATTCCTTGGTCGACTGACTTAAGGTGCTACATTTTGGAACTGTCTGGCGCATTCTAGGAAAGTCACCTCGGAGGTCATCCTCAAGCGAGAGTTGGCGTTACGGTTTGTTTTTGCCACTACCTTAAAAAATGTCGGGGGAAGGATGCCCTCGTTTTCAAGCCCCCACCCCCCACGCCCAGTTGAAAATAGGCTTCGCCGTCCCTTCTGCTAAGGTGACTTGCCTAGCACCTTCAGTAGAGTTTGTTGCCGCCATGTCACTTGTCGAATGAAAATGGAAGACTCGATGTCGTCAATTGGATAAAGATGTCAAAGTAATTGCCAATCAGGCGCGGATCCACGGGAGCTGAAATGGATGAATTTTCACCCCCCATTTTCTGAGCCCTCTTCTTTCTTTTGTTTTCTTATCCCTCAAATATTGAAATAATATTTGATTTCTCTGATTTCTCTTATTGAGGTGGAGAAAATTCACCCCCCATTTCAAAATCCTGGATCCGCGCCTGCCAATGTTTCGTGCCTTATCATGATTCCTTATACTGCTACTCCAGTAAAGTTTCTTGTTGCCATGTCAGCCGGGTCGAATGACTGAATAAATGTAGTAGAATAAGGGTATGAAAGTAAATGCTTAGTGCCTTAACTAGTTTATCAGTCCACGATTCTGTGAATCAAGGGCAGATAACAATATCAATATCAGCTCATGGAAATAAGAGGAAATATGTCCTTCTTAATCTTATTAAAGCAATATCGGTATTTTACTTTCCCATCGACAGAAATATGGTTTCTGTTGTTTCCTTCTTAACCCGGATCCGAGGTTTCCGTCTAGATCCGGTGTGAGTTTTTCCCTGCCTGTTTTAACTGAATTTGTCCTGGGTCAAGTGGGCGTGCAGCTGTGTTACAATCTGCTCAAAAGTATCGTGCCAGTCGCCAAGATGACGAAGCATTACCGACTAAAATATACATTTTTTTAACAATAGGTGTACAAGTGAAATGCTATTAGCAAACCTTCAAACCGAACTTTTTGTCTAAGGTTATATTGAGAGGGAACAAAACCTTGCATTTCACAGTTAAGATTTTGCTGTAAATTCAGATAAATTGGAAGTCATCTGTTAACTTGGTATTATTTCCATGAGTTGATATTGATATTGTCCCGGCCTGCCCTTGATTTCACAAAATCGTGCAATAAACTAGTTAAGACACTAAGCATTACCCTGTGTACAGCCGCCTCTTCCCCCGATTTTTTTCCGAGGGGAGGGGTGGCTATACACAGGTTACTAAGCATTTACTTTGATACCCTTATTCTACTACATTTATTGTTCCATTTTCATTCGACCCCACCCGACTAAAATATACATTTTTTAACAACAGGCGTACGAGTGAAATGCTTATAACAAACGCTCATCGAACGGGAACTTTTAGTGTAAGGTTATATTGAGAGGGAACAAAACATTGTATTTCACTGTTAAGTTTCTATTGTAAATTCACTGAGATAAATTGGAAGTCAGCTGTTAACTTGGTATTATTTCAGTGTAAGTTGAAGAATTATTTTGACCGACCGAAGTAGCGTGTTCATTTCCATGAATTTTTAGGAAAGGTCATTTTGAATGTTGCTAATGAATTTCCTTTAAGCCAGCTGCACATTTTAGAAGCTCGTAGAATAAATTATCGAGAGCAGTGCTCTTTTAAATTTGGCTCGCCTCAATATATATTAGATCTACTTCCGTACGGTTGTCAGGCAGATCATGGCGACAACAAACTTTACTGAAGATGAAGGGCACAAAACATTAGCAGAACTGTCTTGCACAACAGAATTAACTGGAAGTATACACAGTCAGCTAATTTGCCTTTCCGTGATAAACATTTTTCTGTCCATAACAGCATTACTAGGAAACACGCTGATATTAGTTGCTCTTCACAAGGAGTCTTCCCTTCATCCGACATCCAAGCTCTTGTTTCGCACGCTAGCGACAACTGATCTCTGTGTCGGTATCATTACAGAGCCTCTTTTTGTGGCGCAGAGTGTCGCTATGGTAACCGAACGATGGAAAATTTGTCAAGTGGCGTTCACTGCCAGTCACATCACAGGCTACGTCCTGGGTCCAGTGTCTCTTTTGACACTGACTGCAATAAGCGTGGACAGACTTCTCGCTCTGAGGTTAGGGCTCCGATACAGGCAAGTGGCCAACTTGAAGCGAATTTATGCTACTGTAACCGTTTTCTGGGTTCTGGCCATTGTCGGTGCATCGATGTATTTTTTAGGTAACCTCAGAATCTTATGGTTCGGCTCCATACTTACGTCACTGTGTCTACTTACCGCAGTGTCCTCTTATATGCGAATTTTTATGGCCCTCCGTGAAAATCGAACTCAAGTACAAAATCACGTTAATCAAGAACAACCAAACCGAACAGGTGCAATCAACATGGCAAGATACAAAAAGACAGTGTATAGCGCACTGTGGGTGCAGTTGGCATTAGTCATTTGTTATCTCCCATTAGGAACAGTGGAGGCGTTGATCACTCAAAAAGGGCTAACTTCGTCTTTGTTTCGTGCCAGAAACGTTGTGGCGACTTTGGTTTTCTTGAATTCTACGTTAAACCCGATCCTTTACTGCTGGAAGATCAGAGAAGTCAAACAAGCAGTGAAGGATACATTGAAACAACTTTATTTTTCATTCTGTTAAATCTCATTGCATGCAGTCTTAAATGGCGGTATCATTTGCATATATTTTCAACACACTAATTCGGCATATGCGACTACAAAACTAGTTTCGTCTAAAGACCTCATCATTTGGTCGCTATTGCTCCAGTGATTTGGTTAAACGTCGGTTCACAAACTGTACAGTAATTGAGCGTAAAACAGCTTAAATAAGAAACCTGTTAAAAACGCGCGCAATCTTGCGCGTGCAAACTTTGTTGCAGAAGCCCGAGCCGCTTCAAGTGTCGTACTGATCGCGCGCGCACAACTTAACTGCTGTAGCTACAGTCGCCATGATACAAAACTCATGGCGACCAACTGACGATCGAGGTCTTTAGACGAAACTAGTTTTGTAGTCGCATATGCAAATTACAGTCAAACCTCTATTAATTAAGAGCCCTCTATTAAGCGGTCACCCTCGATGAAACGGACACGGTCAACCTTTAGAATTCAGTTGGTCGACATCTGATGATTTTTGTATCATGGCGATCAACTGACGAGGTCTTTAGACGAAAATAGTTTCTGAGGGGGTCCGAGGTATGCTCCCCCGAGAGATTTTGAAATGTTGCCTCTGAAATAGTATTTCCAGCCTTCCGACAGTAGTTCAGTTTCAGCAATTTGTAACTGACCAAAACCACTGATCGGATATGTTACTTCAACGCTGTACTGTTCTTATTAAACAGGTTTATTAGACAAACTGACATGCAACTTGTCAATGTTGTGTAGTAAATTAACCGCTTCGTGAGACCCCATGGGCTACAACATTTCTTTGCCTTGTTCGGATGTTTGAGTTGACTTCGAGAGCAAAGACAACTTTCGGGGCAAATCGTTAGTTGTAAATTTTTATCCATGTAAAAGAAGGGATTGACAGACCAACGTGTCATCTGCTGTGTATACATTGTTGAAATAGTTTTCCCTTTTCTGCAAGAGATCAAAGGACGTTTCTTTAATATCTCTCTGAGTGCTGGTTGATTTTGAATTAAATGATATTTGTCCATAACTATGTTCTTTAAAGCCTTTCAATGCTGGATGGCAGTTATGTAACAAAGAGCAGAATTTTCTTTCAGTGTGCTTTGTGTCTCTGAGAAAGAGCTGCCTTTCTGTTTGTGAAGTGAATTTCTGAGAGGCTTTTATCCACCAGATTACTGGAATATCTCACAGAAGTAAGGCATGTTCTGAATTTTGATGCTAGATGAGTTTATCCTCAGAAGCGTAAAGCCCCGGCTACACGTTGTAACATTGTTAGAAGAACACGACCCAACATTGTTGTAAGAACGCTTCTAACAATGTTGGACACGCATATAACATTGTTGGAAAAACGTCGCTTTGGGAGTCTGACTTCAACAATTTCCACCTCTGCCAATAGGCTTTTGGATTGAAGACTGGGCCCTTAACTCTGATTGGTCTTTACAATACAATGTTGAAAGGGCGGCTACACGCTTCAACATTTGTTGTATGTTGTAGAAAATGTTTGATCGCAATCAAAACATTCTTCCAACAAAAAATGTTGAAGAAACGTCATCAAACATACATGCTACACGTTCTAACATTGTTCATCCAACAAATGTTTTATAGCAATGTTTGAACGTGTAGCCGGGGCTTAAAACCTTCTTCTTTTACAAAACCCTTTTAATGCCCGCTGGAGAAGGACGTGTAGACAGACAAAAGGTGCCTGTCAAAATTATTGGGGGCCACGGGTCCCCCGGCCTTACCCCATGCTACGGCTCTGACCGACCTGACCTGATGAAGGAAACAAACTCAAAATTTTTTATTTCAGTTTTTTCTGACGTCACGTGCAAACCAAGAATAGGTCTGAAACAGGGTATCGAATTTTTGGTCAGATCTGAAATAGGGTGGAGAAAATCGCAGCTTTTGGTCTGAAATAGGGTAAGGGTTTCAGGAAGCGGGCCGCACACCCCAGTCCAATTTTTCTGGAAGTACCATTCCATGCCATTATTTTTTTTTGTTCGGGATCATTTCCGGTCCAATTTGGGGATCATTTGCGGTCCCGTACATCTTCCATGTTAACTAAGGACGGTCAGATCTCAGGGGCCAGTTTGTAATAAAACAAAACGTATTAATTTGGTCGACCAATGACACCAATTGCACGCCAGTCCTTTCGCATTCCTTCCAAATAACGCATATAATTTTCAGAATGATGCATGTTTGAAAATTTTGCTAAGCCACAGCCTTTCAAAATAGTACGCACCTTCTTTACAACATACTGGCGCTCTGACTGATATCAGTTTACACTATAACAAGGGTACATGAAGCACATACTTACCGCCACACATACGAACTTATCGCGGGCTCACTGATTGTAACAAAATGGCGGCCGAGTGGAGAGAAGCGAAACCTTGTCTGTCAGATTCAGTGTTAAAGATCATCGAGAGATTCGGCTTCCACACGATGACACCAGTACAGGTACATAAGCAAGAAATCTATTCATTATTTCATCCAATGATTTTCTTAATTTTATTTTCTTTCAATGCACAGGCCGCAGCTATTCCGCTGTTTATGTCGAACAAAGATGTCGCAGTTGAGGCAGTAAGTGTGATCTAATAATTATCAAATTTCCGGTTGCCACATGCTAATATTTCCTTAGTTAATATCTTACCCTTGATCGTCTCACATTGGCGGGCTGGTGCACCATGCGCCAAGTCCATTGTTAGTCTATTGTTTTCTTTTTTCTTTTTTTTTCTTTTTTCATTTAATTTCACATTTATTGTGCTACCTCATAAAGATATATATGTCAGCGGTCGTAGGGTTAATTAATTACAATAGTGTGATACTATGGAGTCCTGAAAGGCTCCTGGGTTAGTTGATAAGTCAATAATAGGTTGTGCTAAGTTGTTCCAGGTGGTTGCCGTTTGGGGTAAGAAACTGTATTTATGCACATTTGTAAGAGCTGAGAGTGGAATGTAGTTTTCACAATGTGTGTGTATCGATCTCCAGGGGGGTTTCTATCATTGTGTTTGGTTTATTGTATCGTTCTGGTGTATTGTTTCTCCATTGTTGTGTGCTTTGTATGCTTCTGTATCCCTGCCAACTCTCATGCATTATATGTGAGTCTCACGCCTGTAGACCAAAAATGTTGATCACACACATTGAGGACAATTTCTCATGCCTGACTTAGAAATCTGGATGACTTGTCCTTTAACACATAAACAACAAAAACTCAATTCAATATTTCCCATAAATGTTCCAACCAAAATTAATGTGGAGTTTGAAACCTTAATGTATCAGAACATGCTAAAAAGTCACGTTTCGCTTGTGGGATGTGGCTGGAGTGACAAGGATACCTCACAAATTAATGTGATCTGGTAAGCTGAAGCCACTGTAAGGGCATTAAGGCCACATGGTAGCGGGCATTACCCCTTAAATCTACCAAAGCAAAGATTGAGACCAAGCATTTGCAGCTATGGACAGCTGTTTCGGCCTTGTTAGGCCTCATCAACGTGGCATAGCTAATGCTCAGGCTCAAGTACCCACATATCAATAAATCAAGCAGTGAAAATGTAAAGCTTGTGGGATGTGGCTGGAGTGACAAGGATACCTCACAAATTAATGTGATCTGAAGCCACTGTAAGGGCACTAAGGCCACATGGTAGTAGGCATTACCTCTTAAATCTACCAAAGCCAAACTTTGCTGTGACTGACAAGTAGCCAAGCCGTATAGCCAATAAAACATATACTGCTCTTGTTCTGTAATAATCTTGACTTGATTACCAAGCCATGAAACCACTTCAGTTACTGTACATTATATTGTACACCACTAATAATAAAGGGGTGCCTGGAAAAAAGCCCTAAGTGACTTCTGATCAATCACTAGATTTTCCTGCCAAATTACCTTGTATTCCCTTGTGAAACACAAGGAGAATTTGACATTACATCAAAAGTCACTCAGGGCCTTATTCCACACACTCCTTCAAATGAGGCCTGTATTCTTTGGTTTTATCTAGACATCTGTGTCTTGTAAGACTAATTGACTGGCAAGAAGTTCAAGATACAAGCGACAATTAGCCACTTTCAAAACAAGTACAGTATTGCCTGAAAGTATTGACCCATCGGGACGAGGCAATACCTCATCTTTGCTGTGGGTTGTGGCCGTGCGTCCACTGTGGTATGCAAATTTTTTTCTTGCAGGAAAGCGGAGGTACAATTTTGCCACGGGAATGTCGTGGTAGAAAAGACGAGGCAATGGCACGGGAAAGAACAATAACGATTAATTGCAGTTGTCTAAAAAGCGGAAGGACTTTGTAAGTTCTTAAGGTGCGAAGATTCATGGAGAAAAAAATTACGTTGTGCGCTATTTGGGTATGGACTCATAATTTTTGAGCCAGCCTCCATACTGTGTAAAATCGGAAGTCTTCAAATATTATAAAGTAACCTTCAGCTGTTTAGTACTGTTTAATCCAACGCTAGAAGAAGCGCTGCCTTGTTGTTTGAACTGTCGCACTGACAATTTTATGTTGTCAAAACAAATTAAAGTCTGCTGGGCGAACGCGTTCGCATTTCGGTTAATTAAAGTCATCGGTTTGGAAAAAGCTCATCTGTTTGAACTCAGTGTTTTTGTCTGATACTAAAAAAGCTTTTGATCACTGCACTTTTGAAGTATCGAAAGGCGAGCAACTGGAAGTGATGCGAGCTGCAAGTTATAATCTGATCATGATAATTAGCGTATCGAGTCGCCATATGAGAAAGATTCAGACAGCCGCTATAGGAATCCTCGTATGTGCATAGACTCTTCATAGTTTCCTTGTAAAAGTTTTCGCTTTCATTCGGTATGTCTGTTTATTAAAAGGTCTTAAAAGTTTCAACGCATTTGAATGCAAAGGTAGCAAACGATCTTAGACAGGTGTGATCAATCAAGCGTAACGAGGCAAGAAGAATGATAACCATCTCTCATGATTTGCGCCTCGGACAATTTTCAAGGTTAAAAAATTTTGAATCTCCGACAGCCTTTGAAAAATATAGCTCATTTACTTCATCGTCATTCTGAGCTGCTGCACTTCGAGAAAATGATTTGGAACAACTTCGAACTAACAAAATGTGCGTTGTGTTACCATATGCAAATGAGTGGAAGTTCTGTTTCGTGGTATGCAAATATTAGGCGTCTGCTAGCGCCTTATCAAGACAAACAGATCGTGGTTTCGCCATCCTTTAATAAAGTGATCTGTGGCCATTTTAAAATATAAACTTTTTGCGTGCAATTGCTTATTTATTTTCTTTGAAATTCCAATGATGTTCTGTTCGTTAGTATTTATCCGGTTATTTATGTATTCCCGACTGGTTAACCACTTTTGTTTTGCCGCTCCGCCATTCAGAACTGCAGTGTAGCAGTTCGAAAGTTCTTCCGTTCACTCTCCGTCCACCTATGATCTTCTACGCACGTATAACGTTCTTTGGTGTGATTTTAATGTGACATACCCAAAACACAAAGAAAATAAAAGCCTATTCAAACTCAACCGCAGTTTTCATAACCTCTGTTTTACCTCGGTTAGTTTTCCCGCGGCAACTTTGGAGCCTGACTGAAAAAATTCCTCGGTAAAAAAGTGGCCTGCCGCGGGAATACCAAGGAAAGTCGTGAGGAGGTCACGCAGCAATGACGCAGTAAAGGGGTCAACACTTTCAGGTGGTACTGAAAGGGCCTGGGAACAAATCCAAACTTCTTTGAAAATCACTGAAATTGAACTAAAATCAATTCTCACATAAAAGGGTATCTCAAAATAAGCCATTTCAGCAAGTTTGAGCATGTTTGGTTGAAACTTCACCAGGTACATTTAAAATTTAAAAAGATCCTGTACAAATGTCTCTATTTTGGAGTGTGTGTTCCTCCAAACTATACAAAGTGTCTAATTTTCACAATTTTCAAAAGCTTTTTTTAGCTGCAGTACAGACCTGTGACCATTTTTACCATGCATTTTCATGCAGTGGAAACTTATTTTTTCCAGTTGATAAATTTTTAAACTTCATTCCCAGGCCCCTACTCATTTAGAAGGTGGCTAATGGCCAATGAGGCCAAGAATTCTATATAGAGTCTTCTTAGATACTCTAGATCTACATGTACTACAAGGGTTTTTTGATTGTAGTGTGTTCCTGCCAACTACAGTGTATGGCACAAAAAGTCATGTACAGTGTAATGTTTAGTGCTGAACTTAACATTTTTATGTAACATATTATATACAGTGTACAGGTACATCTGAAAAAGTTGCAGTTGAGGGAACAAAGACCAGCTTTTGCAGCAATAATAATTTTTATAGAGTGTAGAACATCCACTGAAATATTTTAGTGATTATATTAAAAACATTAATGTCACATTTTTGGACTGCAGAATAAGAATTTGAAGTACTGAAAATCATCACAGTTATGAAGTCATCTTCTGCAGTTACTGAAAGAACCAAACATGTACATATAGTCATTGGTACATGTTATTGCAGTAACCATACATTTTCTTCATGAATTGTGATGATTTAAAACCAATCTGTATGCTACACTTGACCTAATTCTGAGATTTTCCATGACTTTCTGGCCAAATTTCTACTTGCCATAGTATTGGACCAAGCCTTTCAGTGTCATCATTAAAAATAGTGTAAATATTAGAATATGGCATTCTGCTTGTTGAAACGCAGTGTTAACCACATGAAAACAAGCCTGGATGTGAGAAATCAGCAATTTTTTGAACAAACTACAAAACAACAACAAAACACCCAGAAAGTCATTTAGCATAGTGTTGGTCCAGACCATTCAATTATCAACAAGCATTTGCTATCTAATTATTTGTGGGAATGTGAACAAAAAAGTAGTAACTGCTGCTTTTGTTGCCATATGATTATTGAATTTTAGGTGACAGGATCTGGAAAAACTTTGGCATTCCTGATCCCCATTGTGGAAATTCTACTAAGAAGGTATACATAATTTACAGTAAAAAAAGTTGTACATGTACATGTAAATTGTAGCCAATTTCACTGCAATGTTTGCATCTGTACCTGGAATTTTCTATCATTAACCTCCAAGATCATATCCCAGGCTTATGATTCTGAAAGCACTAACCATGGCTTTTCTCAAAGTCAGCCTTAAAGTTTAGTCAGAGTTGCACAATCAACATCACTGTTCTGTAATCTGACCAGGAAAGGGACCTACATGTATAGTTTCCACTACGGTACATGCGTACAATGTAGTTGATCTTTGTTTGTTTTCTACAGCTGTGATGAAACTTACAGTCAAGTCAGGTCAAGCGTACCCCCCTAGATTAGATTACCGGTAATGAGTTGATTATTTGAACATTGAACCCTTTAGTCGTTTCGAATAGTGCAATCATTTTTTAAACATTTGAATCAAACTTCGATAACTGATTGGACTATGCGAACAAAAGATGCTCCTTATATGGGAAATCCAAGCACGAGCGCTTTGTCAACATGGTTTCCAACGGTGAGTGCAAGTGATAGGTGAAAAACTGTATTGTAAATGTTATTATCGAGACCTTTTTTTGCTTTCTCCATCCCATGGAGCTTGTAGAAGACGTATTGGTGATAAAAGGATTTCAGGCGAAGTTTTAGCAAGTATTCTCGTCAATATTTTGGTTGTTTACAACGCTGTACGCTATCTGCTGTGTTTATTAAATATAGCTTTGCCTGATACAAATTTATTATTTCAGGATTCCTCGGAAAGAACTGAATGTTGTTGGATTTTAAAAGTCTCGTTGGTCGAACACGTTTTTCAAACACATCTACAGACATAGCCCAATCAGCAACTGAACTTTGATTTGAATATTTCAAAAATGATTGCATTATTCGAAATGACTAATGTTTCAATGTTCAAATAATCAATTCATTAATGTACCGGTAATCTTGGGGGGTACACTTGACCTGACTTGACTGTAAGGCAAAAAATAGGGCTGGGTACACGTCACATGCAAACAAACATGCAAAGAAAGCTAAGAAAAATGTTCTAGATGCTGCTTTTTGTCCCATTTGCTTCATTTTGCCTCAGTTTGCCTTCTTTTTTAGCTAATGGTCTTTCACAGTTGCTTTTAGAAACCAAACCCCATTTTAATACATTTTTCCTGATTTTAGGGAAGACAAGCTCAAAAAACATGATGTGAGTATTAAACTTGTAACATTATACATGTACATGATAAATTATGTGCAACCCCACTCAGAGTTTCTAGGTTTCCAGATTGATGCCTTAAAAGGTGACAGTATGTTTCCTTTACTGCAATCAAATGCCATTGAATACTGAAAAGTATATTTACTGGTTTGGACTCAAATGTAATGCATTACATTACATTTGTATGGGAAAGGGGATTACGTTTTTAATAAAGAAGCAATTACATCACTGTGGGAGTGAATTAATTGACATTTATTTTGGTTTTATAAACTGACACGAGGCAGTAAATTGGCCAGTGCAGAGAGATTCAAAAAAGATTTGCCATTTGTTGGAGCAAAGACAGTCTGACAAAGTCTGGCAATTGAATAATATTGATATTATTGTAAATGCAGGTTGGTGCAATGATCATAACTCCAACAAGAGAGTTGGCTAAACAGATTGATGAGGTATTAAGAGCATTCACTGAAGATCTGTCTCAATTTAGGTTGGTTGGTTTGCCTTTAATACCTTTATTATTGCTACATGTAGCTATAGATTTCCCAGTTACAAATTAAACAATTTTATCCCTTCCCTTAAGAATCTAGTCTCCTTAAGTTTGTAGCCATTATTAGGGTCGTCACATAACACTCCTCCCCACTAACAGCTGCTCACTCGAGCTCTGCATTCCTTTCCCCCTGTTACCAAGAACCAATAAAATGCATGTAATTCTTGGCAGCTGCGCCAATCATATTTCTTGTTATATTTGCCACCAAAAACACAACAATATGATGACTAGGACCAGGTTTCTAGAAAATGGAAGGCTACTCCTTATTGGTCAGTTTGAAGGAATGGAATGCAAAGCCTGAGTGTGCAGCTGTTAGTGGGGAAGAGCGTTGCGTGACGACCCAAATAATGGCTGCAAAGGCCACTATTAGAATCATTTTGGTGGTGAAAATGCCATTGATGGTTAGTTATAAATTAATGCAGAACTTATTGACCGATTAAGAATTTGTGTCCTTCAATTCTGAAGTCATCATCATTATCAGACCTTATTTGTGCCAATGTGGACACAAAAGGTCTCCTGATAGGTTAAACCGTGACCAGGAGGGAGGCTGGGGACAGGTGTTGTGATCAACCCATCACCTAGCCTGCATGGCAGGTGCTAGAAAGGGAAGGGGGCAAACAGGCGAGCGACAAGCGAGGGGAGGGCAGGGGAATGGAAAAGGAAGTGCCTGCAGCAAATCTATAATTATTGTTTTCAACATTCCACTCTCTAATTTATCTGTAAATTTGAAACATCTGCAAGACATCTCACAAATGACAATGCAAATAAAATCGAAATTGGCAAGGAAAAACAAAACAAGTACGATTTCATTTTAAGGCCAGCTATTTACAAATTATACCCCTTTTGTACAGAGGAATCCCAATGTAATGATGTACCAAGGGACATGTAAAGTTGCATCGTTATATTGGAGCATCATTATTAACAAATCCCAGAAATAACAATATTGGAGAAAACAAATCACAATTATTGTTATATTGAGCTATGGAAATCCCAACAACATATACCGGTAGTTTCCAGCACAAGAAGCTATCAAAAGTGAATAAGTTGATAGCATTGTGAAAGGACAATGAGGATAAAACACATAGAGATTACACCTCAGGGGGTTCAGTGTAATCTGAGCATAAACTGTTTACAGTTACATTAGAGTCGAAAAAGGAAATGTCTTGTAATGTACATATCTCGGTTGGTTGAAGTGTCTGCCATTCCTTTCTGGTTGTGTGATGACTGATTTTACTATTATTACTCGGGCTGCGCGCGTCTCGCGCGTCGCCCGGGTCTAAGATTACCGACGGTTCTTCTTTTTCGTCGTCGAGTATCATCCACAAAGTGCACTTCCGGCGTTTCTGCGCAAGCGCTAACTATTTTTAACAACAGTGATGCGTGTTGTCACGTATGGGGAAATGTCGATTCATCTTGTGTCTTTTGAAGTCTGAAGAAATAATATGTTAAGAGAAGTGTCTATTCGAATGTTTGCAAGTTCAACGGCAAGAAGAAAGTTTTTAACATGAGTAAACTTAATGGCAGATGGACTGCCGTGTTTCCTCATGTCTGCTTCAGTAGACTGCGAGTAGTCTCTAATTTTGGCGACGAATTGTGGGAGCACGTGCGCGCGAAGTTGCAAGGAGACGCGACGCGAGGGGAGCGCCAAAAATTAGAGACTACAGACAAAGGGAGTTTGACCTTTCACGGCCGAGTGATTCGAGTGTAAATCTCATATCAACAGCAAGAATGATGCCTGTTGTCACGTATCAGAAAACGTCGATTCACGTTGTGTCTTTGAAGTCTGAACAACTAATATGTTAAGAGAAGTGTCTATACGAATGTTTGCAAGTTCAACAGCGAGAAGAAAGCTTTTAACATGACCAAAATTTAACTCCAGATGGATTGCCGCCGTGTTCCCTGTATCGGGTGTCTGGAGAACTCAGACCTAGAAAACTCAGACCTCAGACCTCAGACCTAGAAAACTCAGACCCCCTCAAAACTATACAAATTTTCAAAGTCAAATAAATGTGGACAAAATAAATTATCGCCGTTCAGTGCGCTGAAATGTTACACCGTCTATTTATCGCAGATAACAAACACTTCACGTTATTATAATCGGCTCCGGAGCACGAGACCTAGAAAACTCAGACCCCCCCCCCCCCCCCCCCCCAAACTGGAAAACTCAGACCCCCTCATAACTATACAAATTTTCAAAGTGAAATAAATGTGGGCAAAATGAATTATCGCCGTTCATGAGGGGTCTGAGTTTTCCAGATTGGGGGGGTCTGAGTTTTCTAGGTCTTGTGCTTCGGAGCCGATTATAATAACATGATACGACAAAGGAGAAGTGTTTGTAAACAGTTTCACTCTGCTAATTAATTTTCTACTCATATTTCACTGAGACGTACTCCATTAACGTTTATGCGAAAAAATCCTACATCATTCGATAAGCGTTTCCTTTCTCAAACAATTATCCATCGAAGCGAAAACAAGCGTGCTTAGTTTTTTTGGGAATCAATACACTATTTTTATCACCTTGCAAAACTATAAACCTCTGTGGCCTAAAGGTCACTGTTCTTGCCTGTGACGCAGCTAACCCGGGTTCGATGTCTTTTAGTGGTATATATCACGGGCTTTATTTTTCTGTTTCTCTTTTTCTTGTTCTTTTAGAAATATTTTTTACAAGTGTTATAATTATTGTTCTCAATGGCTGAGCTGTATTTTAGAGGAATATATGTTGATAGGGGTCTAAAGAAATAGACTCCAACACAAGCTAAACACAATGCGTCTGATGTAAGAAAGACAGACTTCCCTCTATTCTTTTGTTTAGCACTAAGTTAGGGATACAATACTGTTTTTTGCAAGCCCGAGTTTAGGCTAATTGAAGGGCTCGGGGCATAACCATCCTATGTCGAATTTTGAGTTGTTTTTCGATTTTGCCTGGATTTGCCCGAATTGTTGCATGTAAACTGCAATTCGATTGAAAGAAGATGTAATGCAACTTGCAAACCACTCCCATGGAAGGTTGGTTTCTTGGTGTACGTAAGAAAAAATGCATTTCTGGATTCTGGATGAATCAGTCAAAAAAATACCATACAATGTGTTTCCAGAAATGCATTTTTTCTTACTTACACCAAGAAACCAACCTTCCATGGGAGTGGTTTGCAAGTTGCATTACATCTTCTTTCAATCGAATTGCAGTTTACATGCAACAATTCGGGCAAATCCCGGCAAAATCGAAAAACAACCCAAAATTCGACATAGGATGGTTATGCTCCGAGCCCTTCAATTGAAGTGAAGCTCATTTGCATGCGTACCGTATTAATATTCATACGTGAATTATGTGAACATTTGTGAGGGGTACAACTAAAACTGGAGGTGAAATGATTGACGGGTAGAAAGGATTGTTTGATAGTGTGACGTAGACTATAAATTTGGCGGTTAAAACATCGATTAAGCTCATCGGATACGAAACTTACGTGAGTGCTGCAGCTGCGGATCGCTACGTATTAACTGCATTATCGGTTTGCCTTCCCGCTTGGTGATCGAAAGACGTCATGAAAAGTCTGGAGATCCGCAAGTTCTTAACGCTTCTGAAAGAATCCAGTTAGCGTTTTCTCTGTGCTTACCAAATCACGATGAGATATTAGCGTTTTGGGGTACAGAGTAGAAGCCAGGCGGAAAAAGTCTGAAAACAACTCTCGCCTCAAAAGCGGCGCGTCGTTGGTAGTCTTGTTCCATTTCTCAAAGGTTGCGGTGCTAAAAGCTGGGAAAGCGAGAGTGGTTTTTGGACTTATAGGCGAAAAGTGTATGTTTGAAGTGTTCTTGTTCTTCGCACTTGGAGCAGACAATGATCCCAGAATTCATTGCGGTCAAACAGGGCGCTGTCTGAAGTCAAAACCTCTCGCGGGGGGGCGGTGGGTTGGGGCAGATTATTACTTGTTTTCAGTAAAAACTCTACCTTATAAAATAACTTTGAAAATAGTCTAGCTGGTGCACCGAGGTTTCCATTGTTCATTAATTTTGAGGAGCGCATTTTTTGAAACCACTCGTGACATGAAATCCCAGCTTGCTTTTACTGTTAGCCGTGAAATAGTTGGTCGAACTTCGGAAACGCTACCGAAAATTCATTCGGCACGAAGTGAAGTCTGCCCGTTTTCGATGACTATCTTGAACACAATCCATGGAAAAGTTGCATTGGCGCGCACGGCAAACATTCAAAGCAATATTAAGCGGTACTCCTCGCGATTCGTCTGTGTGAATCAGACTACGTAAACAACGGATGATAACGTGAACGATCGCCACAGTTATGAACACAACTTCAGCAGTAGTGAAACGAAAAAAAAAACACAAACAAAAAAAAAACGGAAAAAAAAAACCGCTTGTACGCGATTCGAACCCACAACCTCTGCGAAACCGGTGAATTGCCGTAACATCCGCGCTTGTTGGTTCGTGACATATCCGTGACTGATGAACAAGTGAGAATGAATATTTGGTAAACACGCTGCCGAATTTTAACACATAAATCACTTTTGCGTTGATCGCCTCGGTTTTTTGCTTCTATGGAGGCTAATAAACTACAGCAAAAAGTATTCTCACGCGAGATAAACATTTTTGCGCGACTACAGTCATTGTGATGAGACAATCCATCACGCGTGATAAAGGGATTGAATTTCATGCAAATTTTTTTACGTTTTGGAGCCAAGTTAATTTCACAAAAGAGTTAAGTATTTCTGTCAAATTCTTTCACTGTCGTCATTTACGTTAATTTTTATAAGATTTTCATTCCATTGTTTTCCACTTGACGATGAAAATGAATCCATCAAAAACGTTTCAACTGACGAAACCACGCAAGTTTTAATTTACTACGCAACACAACGTTCTGAGTAAACGAAACACGACGGAAAACAGCGTACTCTTAGGACTCTTAATTTTTGCCCTAGAACGTCTGATTAACTCAAATTTTTGCTGTTGGTCACCAATAGGAGTTATCTTGGCAAAAAGTTTCTTCAAGTCAAAACAGCCGTCTTTAATATTTTGTGATTTTTCAGCCATCGGCAAGCTTTTTGCGCACTGATTTAGAATCAACCGAGGTTTTCGTACGCTGGATTTAAGATGTACGCTGTATTTAAGACAAACAAGCGACTTTAGCGCTGTGTTATATCGGCCAAAGCCTTTCCGAAGGAACTTAGAGTCAACCAAGGCAACTATAGGCGCTGTTTTCGACTTGGCCGAACCCTTAAGTCAAGCTGATTCGGACTCAAACAACCGCGCTTTAACGCTAGCGTTGACGTTAACATCAACACTAACCCTAACCATGTCCCTAACCCGATCCCTAGCCCTAGCTGACGCTCTAACCCTAATGTTAAGTCCAACCTAAACCCAACAATAACCCTGAATCTCTTCGGAGTGAGTGCTGTTTTCAGGTCGGACAAAATCTTTGCGCGCTGACCTGAGATAAACCAAGGCTACTTGTGTGCTGTTTTTTTTTTTAAGTCAACCACGAATATTGCGCACTGTTTTCGTGCCAAGCGAGCTTGTCGAGTGTTATGATTAAGCAAAAACGACACATTGCGCATTACGTCTAACTGAACAGAAACGTTCTGTGTTCTCTTAAATCGGTTACGAGCATTTGGCGCTTAGTCTTTCACGCAAAGAATACCCTTGGGCATTGTTAATTAGCATACTCCACCAAAGATATGAAGGGCTCGGGGCATAACCATCCTATGTCGAATTTTGAGTTGTTTTTCGATTTTGCCTGGATTTGCCCGAATTGTTGCATGTAAACTGCAATTCGATTGAAAGAAGATGTAATGCAACTTGCAAACCACTCCCATGGAAGGTTGGTTTCTTGGTGTACGTAAGAAAAAATGCATTTCTGGATTCTGGATGAATCAGTCAAAAAAATACCATACAATGTGTTTCCAGAAATGCATTTTTTCTTACTTACACCAAGAAACCAACCTTCCATGGGAGTGGTTTGCAAGTTGCATTACATCTTCTTTCAATCGAATTGCAGTTTACATGCAACAATTCGGGCAAATCCCGGCAAAATCGAAAAAACAACCCAAAATTCGACATAGGATGGTTATGCTCCGAGCCCTTCAATTGTAGCCTCTTGTATTGGGGTTAATGTTGTAGCACGCAGAATAAAAAACACTCAGTTTTGGGCAGAAGTTTGAGCGAGGAATACACTGGCATAGGCTCGGAAGGGATAGGACCCTCCGACCAGATGGGGGATGAGGGGCCTCGACACATGGCGCCATGCCGAGGGGGTGCCGCATGCCTGTACTGCAAGGAGGGCATAGAGACTGGTACAAGTCCAGCAAGATCCAGCAAGATCGATATGCCCCCCTCCCTAACGGGGCTTCAGCACAGGGCTGAAGGGGTGCCACAGGCAGCAATTCCCCGCCCAAACCGCTGAGTTTAGCGAGGTTAACCCTGTGCAAAGTCCATATTAATTTGTCAGTGATACTTTCAGACTCAGAACCCTACCTCCACCAAGACACAAGGGCTGGGAGCAGATCCTTGCCTACCCAAAGAGAATGAAGTGATAACGATGCCGGTGGAGGGAGGGAGCTGGGCTTAGTAGAGAGTAAAATTAGAGATTTAACATTAAAACGCATGAGACACCGAGTGTTCTCATACATACATACTTTATTGGCTCGTCCCCACGGGGCTTTTTAGAGTCAATTTTACATTACAAATAAACTCAAATAAACTCAACATGATAAGAATCCCAACTGGCCGGAGGCAAACCAAGTTGGCTATTTACAAGGATGACCGAGGACTTGAACCAGGGACTACCCAGAACAAGACCAGCTAACGGCCAGAGTGGGATTTGAACCCGGGGCTACCGCATTGAAAATCCATCACCCTAACCGCTCGGCCATCCTGCCCCCTCATATAGTAACAGACATCACAGTGTTCTGGAAGTCGATTAAATTACAGTTTTGTAAGGCAAGAAGCCAAGTGCTTGGGGACTTGAAGGAGTGTCTCTTTGGGCGTCATGATGTAGGATTGACAGGCATCTGATTTCCATCGGCCAAGCACTTTAATGAGCCAGTCAGGGAGGCCAACTGCTCCAGCGGTAGTGGCTGCACCAATGCGGAAACTGTGGGAGGCATATTGGGTAGTGTCTAGTCCACAGACAAGAAGGAGGGCTCGCAGGTTGTTTGTGAGAGCTGCCCTGGTCAGGTTGCACCCGTCAGAGAACTGGAAGAGAGGCTGGCAGGTTCCGCGGTCACGAGTTTGAAGCAAATAATCCTGGAGAGAGGTGACGGCGCATACGTTTGAGTTTGATTTAGCTATGGTGAGTTTGGCTGTCTTGCAGAAGGGGTCTGTTTTTGATTTCTTAATGAGAATTGTAAAAGAAGTTGGGTTGTAAATGTTTGGTTCAAAGGAAATATCAGACCTCGAAAGATGGCAGTGGTTGTCAAAGTGGCCATTGCAAGTAAATTCACTGCTTTGCAAAAAACCAACAGCATGGAGGAATCTATGTCAGATGAATGAAAAGGTAGAAGCTGGGTACAAATTTGACTAAGAATAGAAACGGTAATGGGGTAGCATGCTTGCTTTGACACGCCAAGTGTGGACTTGATCCCCCTCAAGGTTTTTTATATAAGAGAGGCATAGAAGAAAAATCCAGGGGACAGCCAAACTCGATGTGCATATTTCTAACTGCTGCCAGATAAACTTTAATGGTGCCATAAGAAACATTGTCGGCTAGATTGGTAACAAAATGTATCAAGGTAGATTCATGAGCAGGCAGAAATGGGTTCCGAGGGGAAATGAGCTTGTGGACAAGGCAAAAGTGGATAAATTGTCATTCCCCAGAAGAGTATGTTCGGCGAGTCGAGATGGTGATGGATTGGAAAATGTACTGGGCTGCCTGGTTGGTCAGACTCGTGTCAGGGAAGGGGGGATCGGGCAAGGAGTGAGCGATGCAGCTGGTGCCAGAAGGCGGAACCGAGACATCTGAAAATGAGATAACTATCAGCTATGCTGTTATCTATCCCTGGGACATGTTTAGCATTGAAAGTGAAATTAAACCTGAGAGTTTGCAGAGTGATTAGGTGAACCAGGGTCATAATGCAGGGAACTTTTGAGCTCTTGGTGGATAAAACTGCTACAGCTGCTTAGTTGTTGCATTGGAAACAGATGCACCTGTTAACCCGGTGGGGAGCCCATAGCATGGAGGAAAGGTAAATGGGGTAAAGTTCGTGCCAGGTTATGCTTATGCCAGTAGCCCAGTTGAGTTGGTGATGAGGGGCCCATTCGCCTTGAAACCACTCATTTTGGAGGAAAGCCCCATAACCCATTGAACCAGCTGCATCTGTATACAGATGGATTTGGGGAGAAGGTTCAGTAAAAGGGGGGAGGAAGAGGCTAACCCCATTCCAGGAATTGAGAAAATGTTGCCACATGAGGACATCAAGCCTAAATTCGTGGTTGAGGCGAATGAACTGCCTTGTTTCAGGTACACCCCGAGTAAGATTTATAATGTGCTGTAAGAAAGCACGTCTGCGCAAAATTACCTTGTGTGCAAATTGTAAGGTCTCAATCAATGATTGAAGGTCTCGTAGAGAACAGGTCCTACGTGAGGACCAGGCAGAAAGCATATCCCGTGTACGGGTTAATTTGTCCTCAGGGAGCCTTGCCTGCATATTTATAGAATCCAAAGTAATCCCCATGAACTCTAGGACTTGACTAGGGTGGAAGGTTTTCTTGGGAGCCTGGGGGATGTTAGTTCCTCGAACAGGGTGAGGACTTGGCAAAGGGCTGCTGCACAAAGGGAAGAGGGGGGAGGTTGAACAATAAAAAAATCGTCAAGGATGTGAATAATGGAGGGAATGTTAAGGTGGTGCCTTACTAACCATTCGAGAGCATCAGCAAGCTGGTTGAATAGGAAGGGTGCACTCCTGAGCCCAAATGGGAGGGCTTTGTCGAAATAGTAACGACCTTTCCAGACCATTCCCAGGAGCTCCCAATCATCTGTATGGATGGGAATGATTCGGAAAGCGGACTGGATATCCATTTTGGTCATAAAACACCCAGGGCCATGTTGGAGGATAGGGGTAATGGCATCGTCCTCCTGAATGTACTGAAGAGTAAACTCCTCTGTGGGAATGTTAGCATTTAAACTGTGGGGGATCCTTTGGGATATGAAAGGTGAAAAGTGGGACGCGACTTTTGGCTATTCTTTTTGGGAACCAAACCGAGAGGGTGGATTTGAAGATTAGGGAAAGGGGAGGATTCAAAGGGGCCCGCTAAACGACCAAGTTGAACTTCATCAAATAAGTTTTCAATGACATGGGGGTGAGCATTAGTGGAAGGGAGATTAGGTGCATTTCTAGGAAGGTAGCTGCCCTGGTAACCGACCTGGAAACCATTAGTTAGGCCTATGCACAGATTTGACACAAAATCACGATCAGGGTGGGATTGAAGGAGTTCTTCCAATAGAGCAATGTTGACGGGTGTTTGGGGCTTAAGGGAATGAAGATATTCAGTGGTGTGATGACTTTTTATCACTCTGGCTTCTAGCTTTTCCAGTGGACTCATCGTGGCAGCAAGCAGGGTGATTGGCATTGCAGAGTTTACAACAGTGGGAAAAAGGACAGGGTTCCTGGCTGCATTTAGCTCCTCTATTGAAGTTATTGCATGTGCTTTGCTGTAGGTTGGAAGTGGGCCTAAGGGAGGAGAGTGAGCACCCATGAGCGAAATGGTCACCACTCCCACAAATGGAACAACAGGACTTTGCCTGCCCTGTAAACTTCATTAAATAAAGCTGAAGATCCCTTTCCCCCCAATTAAGGGCAGGGTTGGCGGCTGCTTTCCTACGGAAATCGATGTCGTAAGAAAGCCACGCAAAGCCCGCAAATTTCCGTTGAGCGGAGCGTTTTACGAGCGGGGGCGGGGATATCGAGTAGTTTACCATCAAATGAAATGGAAACCCCGGGAAGACCGTTTTGGTGAAGGTTCAAGTTTTCTGGCAGCAGTGTATCAAACTCATCATACTTACTTACTTAGATCGCCTGTCTCATCTTCTTGGGGACATGTGCTGCTAGTGAGGACTGTATAGTGTCAGTGGCAGAACTTGTGCTTGTGCTTGGTTGATGAAGAAGACTGGCCATGAAGGTCAGATCTGCAAGGAGGGACGTTGTTTGCAGCTGCTGTTGGCTTTGCAGAGGCTGTGGCTGCGATGGTGGCACTGATGGCGGAGCTGATGGAGGGTGGAAGTTTTTAAGTTTCTGATCAATGATAGTAGAAATAAGCTGAGCCAACGCTACGGAATTGGTGGCAGTTAGATCTTGTGTAGGAACGCCCTCTTCACAGTCGCCATCTTGATTTTGGTTGTCGTTGGGGCGTATGGGAATCTCGAGGCTGTTTGGCTCTGATTCTCACGAATTTTCAGCTGTTGGGTCGCTTCCAAGGGCGCCATGCAATCACAAGACCTCAGTGGAGAGGCCATCGGTATCCATAACATCAAAATTAAATTGAATGTGCTGCGACAATTTTTACTTGCAGCCTTCTGAGAATGGGACGTTTGAAATGTATTGCCTGATTAAGTCATCCTTTGAGAGCGGTTCCAAATATGGAAGTTGTGCCTGCAAGGGCTTGGGAATTAATGTAGGCTCAAATAGCCATGGCTCGCAAACATTAACTTTAATTTTATGCTAAAATTGCAATAAAATTTATGTTTGTGCTGGTTGACTGTAATCATTATAATTATCAGGGATATTGTTATACCGTGGATCATTAAATTGGGGTTTTGTTCGACACATTTTACTGTAACATTGGCCAGGCTGAAAATGTTAATTGTTATATTATTGGGAATATGCAACAAATATCAAATATCATTTTATATAATTGGGGCTCCACTGTACATGTACCAAGCTCTTCAGCTATACTAAATTGTTACATATGCTCACCTGCCCTTGAACTGGAAGGCCACTCAGCATGTTTGCTTTATCTTTCTTTTCATGCATTCTCTAGGCAGCTACTGCTCATTGGTGGGGTGGATCCTATGGAAGACATACAGAAATTCCAATCAGAAGGGTAAGAATGATGCTGAAAATTATTAATGTTAAGTCACTATGGATGAGTGCTACATGCAAATAAGCCTTGACTCAAGTTCTATTGTTTTGAGGATAAAGATGAAAGTCCTGCTTAAAGTGCACCTGTAGTGTTTCACAATACATGAAACATTTGGATTTAACCAAAACACACCCAGATTTAACTCGCCAGTGTAACACATGCCATGTGCTCACTTTTTTAATGTCCCATAATTCCACTCGATCTCACATGATTACATCTTCAATACTACAGCACCTAACCGCAAAATATTTTTTTTCCGCTAATTTAAAACTTTGCACCTACATGTATTCCAAAAACAGTTAGCCTTTATTTCCAGGTTTGGACTTTTTTGTGGGCTTCAAAACGTATGATAAACTGAGCATCATCTGGTACATGTATGTACATGACTGAGTCAGAACAGGTATGGATCTATTCCTGACTTGACGTCACAACCTGCTTTGCATGCTTGTTTACAAAGACTTACCACAATTTGTAAATTAGTTTGTGACGTCAAATCAGAAGAAGACCCACACCCCTTAGTAGCTCAGCCATGTGACAGATGATGGCTAGATTTAGTAACTTTTAAAGCCAAAAAAAGTCAAGATTTGGTTGAAAAAGGCACCAACAGGTGCAACAATAATTGTTGCACCTGTTATTTATGTTGGTGAAAAAATATTTTGGGGATAGGGGCAATTTAAGCTAAAATACTATGTTGAAAAAAATAGGTTACTAGCTGTGCCCATTCCAGGCAAAGTACCTGTCCATTAAATGGTTCATTGATTATACTTAGGGCATGTTCTGTTTCAAGAATTGCCTGTCCACACCAATGAGTTTGTGAAAGGAGTTTTTACAATATTGAAGGGGAATCTCAACTGAAAGGAAAACTATACAACTGAACGGAATTCAAAGAACTGTTACATAACCAATATTCCAAAACGGTGTGTTTGTGCACAAAATTTAATACGCTATGCTGTTGCTATTGATACAGGAAATAATGGACAGCATAGCATTCTTTTACTTTTAATGTGTGATATGCTCTTGTTAACAGGGGCCATATACTCATTGGTACTCCAGGAAGACTGGAGGATTTGTTTTCAAGGAAAAAAGATGGATTAGATCTGGCAGCACATGTTAGGTCACTGGTAAGTAAAAACTTAATGACTAGAAGCAAAAATGTTCATTCCACATTCCGTAGACATAATTGCATGTGTACAAGCGTTCACTGCAGCTAACAATTCGGTAGGTAGATGTATTTGTATAGGTAATCACATGATTTCGAGTGTAATTTGGAATATATAAGCACGAGTAAATTTTTTCAAAGACTAACAAAATTGCACAAGCCCGCAGGGTGAGTGCAATTTGCTGTCTTTGAAAAAATTTACAAGGGCTTATTTATTCCAAATTGCACAAGAAAAATCATGTGATTACTTATTAATAATATACACGAAAAATTTGTGTTGCATAAGCAACGCAGGTGAATCACGTGCAAAAATAATTTATTCATCACGTGCCGGTCAAGACAACAGTTTTGTCAATGTTTTTAGAGTTTTTAAGCCTCAAAAACCGTGTGAAAAGTTGTAGGCTATAGCTATAAGGCCCCTTTGTTTTTCAAGTGTCTATCAAATGCTGTATAATCATTACCTTCAGCATTTCTGGTTCATAATCTTCGTCTTGTTTGTTGTTGTTTGAGCAAAGTGTTATTCAAATTCAACGGGCTTATAACTTTCGATTTCATCGGTAATTCCCTTCTGTAGACATCACTTTCTCCAAACAGACAGCTGAAAAGCAGTGCTTTTCGTTCCGTGCTTGTTTTTAGAGCTGTTTTCAGCTCCTCTGCGAAAGGAAACCTGCTCAAAACATCGGCTATTGTTTGATGTTTTCACAATTTTCAACGCGGCTCAAACTTAACGCAAACTTGTTGCTATAGAATCAACTACGGTTTGATTGGCTCATTCAAATTTCTATTGTTGCTAAACCAATCAAAATACATTTGTAATTGCACTGTGTTACAGCTTTGCACTTGTGTTACACGTTTTTGCACTGTGTTACAGCAAAACTGCACTGTGTTGCAGCAAAACTACATTACGGGGGCACTCATAACTCAACTTCATTAAATGTAAACTGTGTTATAAGCAGTCTGGCAAAAGTCCTCCGGCCAGTGTTGTAAAGCGCCTAGAACAGCTAGTGATATAGGCGCTATATAAATAGAGTTTATTATTATTGTTTTTTTTTAGCCAATCAGAATTGAGTATTTTTTCCGTGCATATTATTAGATTTATAACACACTTATTAAGTGTGTTTTTCGAGCCATTTTCCACCTCAGAAGCCCCCTGCCTGTCATCATAAAGCTGGGCTGGTGGATAGAGGCAATCCTCTGAAAGAAAACAGAGGTGAGAAACAATTTCACCCAAAGTGGGCTGCCAAAAGTATTTGAGCGAGTTATGGTGTGCCCAATTCACGGAGTGAAGTTGTGTCTTCAGCCGTTCTGTGAGTGGATTCCAGGACCTCGCATGGCAATTGTGGCTAGTTTTGACGTACAAATAATGCAATCAGTGCAATATTTTGTCAGCGGGACCGGGTGGCTTGACACTTATAAAATATCTGAAATGGAAATTGTGGACTCCTATGCGGCCGTTATGCAAGAGTTTCCCAGAATTCCTTTGGGTCACAAAGTGAAAATTACAGAGTGAGTGCAAGTGAAATCAAAAGTGTTATCCGTGTCATGCTAAACAAGTGAGGAGGAAAATGTGGAACAGATTTCAAGAAGTGGAGTGGAAGTTTGCTGCCAACATAGAATTTTAACTTCAAAAGATATTTTTGTCAGAAAAACTTCAAGGTAAAGCAGAAACCATTGAAAAGAATCCAGACTAATGTTTCTCAACTAAAATGAAGAAGCAAGTGCAAGCAGATGCAAATCACTCTCAGAACTCAGTTGAAATCTATTATGAATTTATCATTTTTTTAATTGACCCAGGAAGTTTTAGTATTGGATGAGGCTGACAGATTACTTGACATGGGATTTGAAACAAGGTAAGTCAATAAAATCTTCCTTCTAGATAAAGGTATTTCTTGTCATTATGCAGCCCTGGCTGTACGTGTACTCTAAGATGATTTACTTTTCTTATGAAACAGAGGTCTTGCAAGATCTCAGGGACTTCCTGGCAATGATTGATATTGATTTGTCTCAATTATTGTGATGTCTTGCATTTATTGAAGCCTTTCAGCCATAAAAGAGTAAACTGTGTTTGACATTTGTCCAGAACCATATTTTAGAATACTACCAGTCATTCTACTTAATACCTTTCTGTGATTGACAAATAATTTTTCTTTCCAGCATAAATGCTATTTTGGGATTCCTTCCAAAGCAAAGAAGAACTGTAAGTTACATTGTACTCTTTGTTTCACTTTTTAAATAAATATGCTTAGCCTAATGACAACCAACAAATGAGCAGTGTATGGCATTGTGCAAGTCTGTTTTTCAATTCTTGCATGCTTGGTTCTGTATGGCATTTTGAGTGTGGAAATTTTTGGAAATAAAAGTAGACATCCCTTCTGATCGACTGACAAATGGACACAAAGCTAACCAAAATTTGTCTTCTTGACACACATTTTGTCATTTTTCATGGACATGAAAGTAAAGCCATTGTCTTGTTTGTTGTTGTTGTTGTTGTTGTGCATCAGGAGTTAGTAGACCTCACATCAACCCCTCCTTACACAGTGTGCTTCACATAATCACGCCTATTAAGTCTTGCATGGCACATTTTGCTTCTGTACGTCTTGTCACTAGCATGGCCCCATCGCCAAACTTGATGGCGCTCTCCTCCATTCTTAGTATGGGCCACCAGGTCTTCCTAGGGATGCCCTTTTGCTTGAGTCTTTCCTTTAATTTGTTAATTACATATTGCTTTAGTTGTAATTTTTTCTTATCCTGTTTGTATGCAGGGTCTTTTCTCTGCCACCCAGACTGAGGAAGTAGAGGCTCTTGTCAGAGCAGGGCTGAGGAATCCTGTCAGAATAACAGTGCGAGAGAAGTTCTCAAAATCCAAGGTGTGTTATACATGTTGAACATAAAACTCAGTTTTTCTTCACTTTAGACTTGTGTCTGGAAAGGGAGGGCACCTATCTACTTATCCAGATATAACTAATCAATGACATCAATGATGTCAATGAGTAGTCAATAGGTAATCGATGGGTAATCGGTTGATTAGTCATTGATTATTGCCGATGATCAATGAGTAGTCGATGACTAGTTGATAGGCCACAAAATTTTCAGTCATCGATTAGGTCATTGATTACACCATTAGTCATTGATTGCATTGATCAGTGCATTGATTTCATTTGTAATCTTGTCGCTGCAAACTGTATTATCAATTATGAACAAAACAAACACAACTTATGAAGTTTAAACAGATGTTTCTAGCTTTATTTGATTACATTTTGTAATTAGCTCACAGGACATTATTTTGAAGCTTCGTGAGACGTATTGCTTGCAGTGTTGTCTTCGGTGTCTCGCTGCCGTTTGTTGTTAAACCAAAAGAAAAATATGTATAACACAGATAAAAGAATCACAAACGAAAACATTGGTACAAGAAAGCAAGAAATCTGTAATACTTGCGAATAGTCGATGAGTAATCGATGGGTACTCAATGAGTAATACTGGTAAATAGGTTGTCAATGAGTAATCAATAACATCAGTGGGTAATCAGTGAGAAATCAATGACATCAATGAGTAACCGATCGGCCACAAAATTAATGGGCTTCAATTACTCATTGATTACTCATTGATCATCGCCAATAATCATTGATTACTCATTGATGTCATTGATCATAGATTAGTTATGCCTGGACTTATGCACATTTCATCAGCTTCCCCATGGGGTCAACCCCCGGGCCAACGAGGGGGATATGTGAAGGCATACGAGGAGATGGAATTATTTACAATAGATGTTAGATAATAGGGATTTTATTCATATTTAAATGTTCATAGTTTTAAGAATGTAATCATTTTAGATGCATGGCCTCATTAGCTATGCTGACAACCAGTATCGTGTTTCATGGATGAGAAGGGGGGAATCTCGACATTGTTTTACAATTAAAGCTTAGAGATAGGGGGGATTCACAAGTTTGTAAAGGATGCCAGGGGGTTTTCTGCTGAGAGATGTCTTACTGAGGGGACTTTGTCTTGCAAGATTCCCCAACCCCCTTGGGAAATTCCTAAAGTTACTTGACTGATTTTACAACTCCCCTGGTTAGCCTGGTGGTCGACCTCAAGGGGAAGCCAATGACATGTGCATTACAAAATGATGACTGGCCAATTTGCATACAGGCTCTACATTTGGGCAATTCATAGAGGTTTTTTGCTTTGATTTTGCTCTCGAACAGTGCATGGTCAGGATTTTGCTTTTGTATGGCGCACTGTCAAAAGCTAAGGGATTGGGGCTCATATTGAGGCAAAAAACCTCTCTGAATTGCCCGAATGAAGAGCCTGTATGCAGGCTAGACCAACTGCTTCTCTTTCAACTGGTTATATAATTGTACTACATGTAAATGGACTCAAAGGATCTACATGTATGTTGATTTAAGTTATTTTATTTGGTTTTTAACTGAGCAATTGCCTCACTTTTGTGGAAAGTGGCCTGTCAAATGAACTAATTTACGCCGTTTGCCACAAGTGACGTTAATGTGAAAAGAAAGGAAAAAGATTGTTGTCATTTTCTGTAGCATGGAGGGATAAGCTACTTGTCCCCACCATTTCCGTCATTTGCATGACCGTTTTCTTTTTATCAGTCAGAACAGAGGACTCCGTCTACGCTGAGGAACTTCTACACAGTAAGTTGCTCATGACACAAATTTGGTTACAATTGTAGCCTATGCCCAAGTGTTTTATTTTGTTGAGTTACTGGACAACAAGAGGATGCGTGAAGCGCGACAATGACCGCAAAGCACAACGGAGAAATAGAACATCTGCACGCTTTGCGCGCTTGCGCTCTTGCAGTATCTCCAAGACAATAAAGCCCGACGCACAATTGAAGAAAAAGCTGAGCAAAATGCCCCGTGAGGCAGTTAACACAGCCGTTTCCTCCCGTGAGCGGCGAGGTTTTTGTGAAACTTTCGCCTCGCGAGGCTGTGAGGAAAATATCAAACATGTTTGATATTGATCTGATGGCCTCGCGAGGCGAATTTCTCAGCAAAATTTTGCCGCAGAACGAGAGAAAATGGCTGAGCCATCTGCCTTGCGAGGCAGTTTGCTCAGCTGTTTCCTCACGTAAGCGGTGGGCTTTAGGATAAAAATTGGCGATTTTATGAGCGCCTACATTTGGGCTATTTTACCACGAAAAATGGAATTCAAATTGCGCGGTCAAAATACCAGGTGACAACAGCTGGTAACGTCAAGAATGCTTACAAGATTATTGAAATAAGTGGAGACCCTTGATAGATCCTGTAGGTTAGGGCAAACTAGGGGAGTCGGATACATCGTGGGAATGAAGCAAGGACAGGCTACTACATAACATTTGAACTGCATATAGTGGCGTTTTACAAGGCAGCGCATTTTTGCGAACACGATGGGGTGCTGATAACTTGGTTCACTTTGTGTTCCTTCATAATGCACTCTGGTAGCAGGAACAACGTTATGTCCCTGCAATAGAGGGGTAGGGTTGGAAGGCAGTGTTAACGTAGTAAAAAATCGTTTTGACCAGTTGACCGTATTTGTTCAGTCCAAATGTAACATGGGCTATAGACAACAAAGAGACATCAATTCGTCTACATTTGGCAACTTATCAAGTTACTGTTTTACAGGTTTGTGAAAGTGACAAAAAGTTATCAAGTTTAGTGGCCTTCCTCAAGGCAAGGAAAGTAAGTGAAAATGGCAGAGCCATTATGAGCGGCAAGCAAATGTAGTTTCGTAAAAGGGGGAGGGGAGGGAGATGAGCACTGCTTGACTTCACGTAACCTCGTTTCCCGGGTTTTTGTTCATAATTATGTCTTTTTTTCGTTACGTTGCAATTTATGGTGTCTTTAAGTGCAGGTCAGTCTTGACCACTCACATAAACCGCGTTATTTTGAAAGTGTTCCAATTATTTTTGTTTCCGGTTAAGGAATACTCGAAAGACAGATTAACTCTTGGCGGAAGTGACCTGAAAACCAAGAGCGCGCAGTATTAGTCTGGGCCGAGCGAGCGGACCTGACTTCCGGTGCCACGTCAGGGGCTTGGCGGGCCGCGCAGGGATTTTCCCGCCAAAACTTTCCTCCAAAAGAAAAATCCCCGTGTGAACGGTATTCTGTTTGTTCTTTCATAGTTCTGCTATCGCGAGCAGAACAAACGAAATACCATTCCGTTCATTCTGGAATCAGAGTAGGTCCCAAAAGGACAGGGATGCTTCTGTTCCAAGAAAAACTGTCTTTTTAACAATTAGATTATGAGCTCGAGATTTCTATCGCGTGATAGCTGATGAGGGCGAATCCCGAATCAGCTATCAAGCATAGAAATCGAGAGCTCATAATCTAATTGTTTTAGTATAAATCTACTAGTCGTTCAAAACTAAACAGGTAAATTATCCAAATCCTCCTCGCAGACACTTCGAAAACGCGAAGAAGCGTCCGCCATTATGTTGACAACCGCTACTCACTATCACATAATAGAGAGCGAGTAGCGAAGCCAATCAGAGAACGGCATTCGTGATAGAACGCTAGTAGATTTATACTAATCGATAATAGTCTCAATAGAATACGCCCATAATTAGCTTTGAAGACCTACAGTAACACTGATATCTTGTTTTGCACAGGCCAGCAAGAATATGGTGTTTTTCAGCACTTGTGCCTGCGTCAATTATTTCTCAAAGGCTCTTGAAAGGTTTGTGCTCTGCTGGCCTCTGATTTATATTGAAAAAGTCGTGCTAAATTACTTACGTTAGTTTTAACCTGTTTGTGCCATCAATTTTTCACTTTCGCAGTGTGACTCTAACAATTATTGAGACTTCAAATATATGGCCTTTTAAATAAAAGCTATGTAGAAGTAGTTTCTCTTGATACCATTTATTATGCCATTGAGTGTGGTTCTATGCCTTTACATATTCTATACACACAACCTTTCCTTTTTTACTCTTAAAATTCTTGAAGGCGTACGCGCAAAAACGCGAAGCAAGAATAGCCAAGAGCCTGGGTTCTGTATTGACTCGTCTCCCCCGAAATCATTTTCCATGTCATTTCTTATTTCAGACCTTTCGCGTTAGGAATGTATTTTCTGTTTTTGAGGGCCTTATTACATGGCGAATTTCAGCCCGGGTCGGGATGGGATTTCAGCTCCGCTTTCAGAACCAATCTTCTTAAAAATACGTTTGCAATTACATGTAGAGAATTTCAGCCTGTTCCGAATTTAGCCCCGGCTGAGGTTCTTCAGACCATCAACCCTGGCTGGGGGTGGGGGTGAATTTCGCCATGCAATCAGGCCCAAATTCAGATCAATTGTCTTACTGATGGCAATATTTATTTCAGGCTCCTTACGAATGTTCGTGTGTTGTCTATCCATGGAAAAATGAAGTCAAAGCGGCACAAAGTGTTTGATTCATTTAGACAGCTTACAAGGTATAATAGAGAGATATTCTAGAAATCTATCGGGATCTCTTTAGATGGCTGTGGAGTATTTTGGGCGTTTAGCAGTGGTCTATTATATCAGTGTTAAATTTTAATGCGAACGCTATTGAATATTGCAACTCCGAGGTGCTGTTTATACAATGTGGCTCAAACTTTTTAGTCTCTTTGGACAAAAGAAAGTGTGGCCATTCAAATATAAAGGCTAACTTTTCAGCCTGTGGGTTGGAACCCAAAGTTTGACCACTCAAATGAAACATACCGAGTCTAGCACTTTCCTTTGGTTTATTATACCGTACAAGCTGGTTCTAACCATACAAAAAACCGCGTCTTTGCGCGAAATCCTAAAGTGTGACCACTAAAATATAACCCTTTGAGCTGCTCTTTGCTGTGGTGCTTTCTATTGGTGTACGAAGGGTTCTAACTTTTGAGTCTGTGGAAAAAATCGTTAAGTGTGACCATTAAAATGATAGCTACCGAGCAGTACTTTCCTGTGGTGCTGTTTATTGTGCATTACAAGGTGGCTCTAACTTTTGAGTCTTTGGACAAAATCGCAAAATAATGGTAATGGTAATGGATTTATATTCATATACCTTCTTCTCTAGTGTGAGATCGGACGTCAGCCTGTAAATGCGCCTCAGACAGCCGCTATCAGTCCATATTTGATCTCCCCCACCCATTCAACCCACACATGAATGTCAGAGGAAAGATAAAGATAGACCACCACACCGGGAACTACGTCCCCTACTCTTTTCGAACAGTGTGTGGGTTCTTTAACGCCCCACAGATTATTAGGAACAAGTGTCATGAGACGAGAAGACTAGAAAGTCTAACCATTTGCAGGTTTAATTACAAAGGCAGCACGTTCTCCTCAATTATTTAAACACCCTTAGTGTTGGTCCGGCCGGGGTTTGAACCCGCGACCTTCCGCACGGTACTCCGGTGCTCTACCAACCGGGCTAACCGGTCGGCGGTGTGAAAGCTACTGAGCAGTACTTTCCTGTGGCGCTGTTTATTATGCATTACAAGGTGGTTATAACTTTTGAATCTGTGGACAAAATCGTGAAGTGTGACCATTCAAATGAAAGCTACCGAACAGTACTTTCCTGTGGCACCGTTTATTATGCGTTACAAGTTGGTTCTTACTTTTGTGTCTGTGGGCGAAATCATAAAGTGCATTCAGTTAAGTGAGCGCTACAGAGGTGTACTTCGTGTGGTGCTGTTCATTTATCACTTGCAATCTCAATCTATCCCTTTTTGATTATTTTAGCTCGCGATTATTTTCTTTCTTCTTATTTCAGTGGCGTTCTCGTGTGTACCGATGTCATGGCCCGTGGGGTGGACATCCCAGAGGTGGACTGGGTGATCCAGTTTGATCCTCCAAGCAGCGCTAAGTATGACCGAGCACTTTCCAAAATAGAGGAAAAAAAAGAATTAAGTAGCAATGTTGAATCTCTAGAAGATCTCTCTCTTGCCAACAAATCAGTTTGAAATCAATGATCATGTCACCAAACTATCGAGTTGAGTTCTTAAGCATGGATTTCCTGTTCACCGGTTCAGAATGAGAAAGAAAAATCGTCAGCCCATGTTTCCTAACAGAGCGGTTCTCAATTGAGTGTCGAAAGTAATTCTCGTTTGCTTTGCTTTTGCCTTGTTTCGCTCTGTGATTGGCCGCCAAACCTCGCGCCACTTTCTCAACCAATGAGAAGCAAAACCAAAACCAATCGCAACTTGCACGCGCGTATTTTCCCGCGCTTTGCGCCGGCTACATGTAATTGCTTCGTATACTGATTGGCTCATTACACTACTTACCGTCTGTTGTGATTGGTCAGAGTGATTGCTTTGGGTTTGGTTTTACGATACTCAATTATAAAGCGCTCTAAAACCTTGAATTTGCTCATTTTACGTTGTGTTTGTGCCCTGTATGGAAGTGAAATAAATGCGGCAAAAGTTATAATACACCTGCAGGTTCATTGTTCTGCTTATCAAAATTTCTTTAACCTTATTGGCTTGCAGAATTAATGATAGACCCAGTAGTTTACATTGTGGGCCGGAAATGATCGGAACTACCGTGAAACAAGGAGGTCAGTGCGGAACTTGAACCCCCCCGTCCCCCCCCAGCTCCGCCCCGCCGGTAGCGGTAGTATGTCTCCCTGAGCTGTTTTGCTTGCGTCTTTTCGTAGTGCCTTCGTGCATCGCTGTGGAAGAACGGCAAGAATTGGAAATCAAGGTAAACTGATGACTGTCGCTGGAGCTGTTGGCTGGTGCCGTTTCCTTTCAGCTGGGAGCTAGGAATAGGTCACTGCGGCATTATACAAAATACCCTCCGGAAAATGTCAAATCTTTAAATCGTTGGAAATTTATTTTTGCATCCCCCCAACCCCGAATAGGTAGCCATCCCGCAAAATACAAGTCTCATCAAACGAAGAAATGTTGCTTAATAGAAATTAGCTTATCCCTGAACACGGTAGGACTCGGCTGTTTATTAATAATTTGTATTTAGTTGGCATATTTGTTTCGTTTTCTAAGTTGAAGGCCAACTCGATTTCTTGAGGTGGACAGAAGTTCAGGATATTTCTCAACTAATGTATGAATTACATCTTGTTTAGTATTCCTTTGTTATTACTTCTTATTTTCCAGGCAACGCTTTGCTGTTTTTGCTTCCTGCTGAAGAATCCTACGTCGATTTTATATCCATAAATCAGAAAGTATGTAAACGATTTTCTTCTTTTATCGCAACAACACAGCTATGAATTAAGAGCTCCATGCTTAGAACAACTGAATCTGGTTCAACTTGGTGAACAGCACCAAGGGCAAGTTCAAGCTTTCGTTTGAAGGGTCACGCGTTAGGAGTTCATCCTTAGACTCAAACCTTTGAACCATGTTCGATACTGATGAGGCTAACAAACATCTGCACGGAAAAGCACTTCTCAAAAGCATTCATTTAAGGGATCACACTTTAGGGTTTCATCCAGAGAATGGACAATTATAATCACCAGATACAAAAGCACCACTGCTCTGGAGCTTCTACAGGAGTGGTTGCACTTTTAAAATTTCATCCACAGACTCGAAAGGTACAACTAACGGCGTAGACAGAGTTATCAGGACGTCATCACCGCCATGATGGTGTACCAACCAACATGGCCGCCACGCCATTGGTTTTATGAACAGCACCCCGGAAAGTTCTTCTCACTTGAAACAGAGGCCCCCTTTTCCTTAGATCTTCCCTGGAAAGTGTGCTCAGGACCAAAGAAAAACTACTCACAATCTAACTATATTTTAAAGTTCAAACCCTACTTTTTATTTTATTTATTGATTAATTGGTTGGTTGAGTGGTTGCGTGAGTGGCGCGTGCGTGCGTGCGTGCGTGCGTGGATGCGTGAATGAGTGAGTGAGTGACTGATTGCTTGATTAATTGATTGATTGTTTTTTTTTTCTTCTGTCAGGTTCCTCTTCAGTCGTTTGAAATCCAAGATACGATCACAGACGTCACACCCAAACTAAGAAAAATGGCGACAAAGGATAGGTAATTAACCTCCGAGATCAGTATGCATGTTCTCTTCACTCCTCTCCCCATATTTGTTACAGTACAAGTAGGGAGAATTTGTTGTCTAATCATTGCTGAAATTGCAGCTTGACGGCAGTTTGTTTTACATCCTTCGCTTCAGTAAAGTACACCTACACCCCAAGATATTTTTCTGCTAATATAAAACTTTGCGCTTATTCCAAACATTCAGCCCTAAGTCCCGGTTTTGGACATTTTTATGGGCTGCAAATCTTAAGATAAACTAAATATCATTTGATACAGGACCAAGTCAGAAGGGACGTGGATTCCTGACTTGACATCACAGACTGCTTTGCATGCTTGTTTACAAAGACTTCCCGCGATGCAAATCAGTTTGTGATGTGAAATCAGGAATATAGACGCACGCCTCTCACTAGCTCGGTCGTGTCACAGATGGTAGCTACATTTTGTAACTTTTACATCCTATAAAAAGTCATATCAAAAAAAAAAAAAAGGGGGGGGGGGGGGGGGGCGAAATGCCTTTCTATCAGGTGCTAAGATATTTTTAGCAAAAAAAATTGGGGCAAGGTGCACTTTAAGCGTTAGAAGTGGAGATCAAAACATAGCAAATGGCCAGTGTTGACTGCGAGTTTGTCAGTCCCAAACATTAGTCGAGAGGCTACCACATTTCACACGCCAAGTTTTGTTTGTAAATACTAGTTAGCAAGCTGATCAGTTTGTTGCGTTGGCGCAACTTCATGCCTTTTCAGTACTTCGCGAAAGTTGCACAGGCTCTGCAAGCATAGAACCTTGTCCGCTCCACTAGGGAGCATAAGAGCAACAGCCAGTTTTACTGTTGATTTCTGTAACAATGAGGACGTGAGGTTAGCCTATCGCCCAGTAAGGCTGCAGCTATACATTTTCTCGCGATACGATACGATCTCGATACAAGTGCCACGATACCACACACGATCGATACACTATTGCATGTGACAAGTGACCAACTAATCTTACTAACGTGACACACTAATGCGATGGGAAAAGAATGGATTTTGCTCCTCCCTTTGCTTAATAAATCACTTTATTATATGACTGGCTCTTTCAGCGTTCAAGATGAATCAATTCTCCTGCTGTGATTGGCTACCCACGAGGTCAAGATGGAGCCATCTTGCCCGGACCGCTCGGGATAGCCCGTTCGTCCCGCGTCTTACTGTCTTTTAAGATCTTTTAATAGCGTCCTTTGAGTCATGTAGTAAATCCTTTATTGACCAAGCTTGTTCGGTCAAGATGGCGGGATATTGGCCTCGTTCTTTTACTGCGTGTTTGTGTTTATCCCGCCATCTTGACCTCACGCTTTGCCAATAACCTATATATACAATGGATAAAATGAAGAAATTGGGTAAGGACTCATTAATAACAACAATTTCTCATTGCTTATGTGAAACATTTTATTGTATCGTAATACCGCGATATGCTGTTCAAATATCGATATTCGTATCATGACAAGAAATATCGTGGTGCACCGGTGTATCGGTGTATCGGTGTATCGGTGTATCGTTGCAGCCCTATCGCCCAGCCTCCATCCAATCCAGACAGGCCACAATATCAGAACCTGAAAATAATGTGTGAGTTCTTCAGTTTACGACCCCTTGGAGCTTTCTAGTGGTGATGAAGGTGACAAAGCCAGCGGATTAACGTCAATGTCCAGTGACGTAATCATCGGAACTGAGACATGTGTTGAGCACACAGTCAGCATGATCTTACCAACTCTTTTTAAGACCCCGGTGATTGTTCTGGTCTGGGGTTTGAAGCCATTACTTTCCGCAGCTTTCCGCGCAGTGTTCTATATAATAATAATAATAATAATAATAATAATAATAATAATAATAATAATAATAATAATAATAATAATAATAATAATAACGATTTATTAGTAGTACTTCCACGAGGTGGCTCTTCGCCTACTAATTACAAATCTCAAATGAAATCAAATTAAATCAAATGTTGCTTTTTGAGGAGAGGGAAAAACCGGAGTACCTAGAGAAAAACCTCTCGGAGCAGAGTAGAGAACCAACAAACTCAGCCCACATATGACACCGAGTCCGGGAATCGAACCCGGGACACATTGGTGGAAGGCGAGTGTTCTCACCACTGTGCCAACCCTGCTCCCCTGAGAGTTTAATAGAGTTAAATAATAGAGTTAATAATACATAGTTCAATAGTAATAAAATAATAATAAATCGCAATAAATAAATCAAAACAGGTAATCAGACAGGTACAAAACGTTATAGTCCATCTCCGCCCACAAATAGGGGTATTCAGGCTTAGGTCATTGTTTACATTTTTGCTCATTTGCATACGGCTTTGCTAACGAAAGAAACATTTTAGATGTGATTTGACTCCAGGCAGCTAAAGAGCTAGTGAAATTTAATACATTGTGAAATTTTTAGCTCTTTAGGTGTAGTATTCAAGGAGATACTATCTTTCAAAAACTGCAAAATTTCTGGGTGGCAAAAGCACTAATGAGCTCATACATTCTTTGCAAAATTTTGAGTTTTTAAACCCGCGTTGCACAAAAAGTATTCAATTTATGAGGCTCATATTCATTGACAGAGTTATTCATACTATGACCTTTCGATATTCAGAACTGATTTATTTGTAGCTCCATCAGAAACTGAATTGTTCATACTAATGAGGCAAATATTGTAAACAAGGATTCCCCTTTTGCCAAGGCTAATCGTGGTGGGTGGAGCTGCAATAATACTGCAGTCCGTGGTTTACAAATCAACTGATCACATTAAAGAACAACAACTTAAATCCATTGAGAATTACCAATAATTATCAGTACAGTCACAATACAAGCTACAATAATATCAGATTAAAGGAATGGAAACAAGAGGATATGAAAACGAAAACGGGAGGATAAGAAGGTTAAGAAAGTTTAACAAAAATGTGCTTCGTATACATAAATTATGTAAAATTTGCAATTTCATGCAGAAGAATAGGCGTTTCAACATAATCATCCTCAGCCTCCAATATTGAGAGTAACAAACCATGTACATGCTTTTTAAAGGCACTTTTGGGGAGTTGTCGAAATTTGTCCCGGTAGGAATTCCAGAGTTTAGCCCCAAATCTGGCAAAGGACCTTTGATTTAGGCTCAGACTCGAAGATTTAATATAACTGAGATAACCGGGCGGCGATCTAGTTGACCTTGCACTCCGATCAAAAATTCAAAAACCGCATCTCCACCCCTTTAATTAGAGAATTTGCTCATGAAATCTTTAGTAATGGTAATCAAATATTCTGCCTTTTCTTTTAGAGACGTTTATGAGAAGGGAGTGAAAGCTTTCGTATCGTTTGTGCAGTTCTACAAGAAACACGAGTGTAGCTTGATCTTCCGTACAACTGGTGAGAACGTTCTCTTAAAAAAAAACGTATAAAAGAACTTGTTTGACCGTTAAGCTGCCTCTCTCAGCTTTGCATTGAAATTGTTTTAACTGTTTGATCTAAATCAAACACTTCATCCAACATTTCGTGTAACGAACAGCTGGCCCCAGTTGCTCAAAGCATGGTTAGCGCTTAACCCGGGCTAAATACCATGGCAACCTATAGGTTTTAATGCATCTTAACCAATGGTTAGCGCTAACCATGCTTCGAGCAACTCAGCCCAGATATCTGATCGCTTATAGCCACCTCTGACAGCAGAGCTCGCGCGAGCTTGAAAACTCGACACACTGAAAACAAATAACGTTGACATTTTAGCGATAATACGAAGAAAATCAGTCTGTGGACTCACTTTGTCTACGTTTGATCAAACATTGTTTATCCATTTAGCTACGGAACGTCGTTTCTGTGCAAATTCGACAGTACCAATAATGCAATGTACCAATATTAATGCTTTGTCTTTCTTTCACCCTCCCCATAAAGATTTAGACCTTGGAAAGCTGGCCACGGGATTTGGCCTTTTAAAATTGCCCATCATGCCAGAACTTAAAGACAAAACAGTCGAGTTTGAAGAGGTGGATGTTGACGTTGAGAAACTGCATTACAAAGACAAAAGTCGGGAGAAACAGAGGAGGAGAAAGCTTCGGGGTCTGCAGGACTCTGGTCAGGAAATTTCATATCAGTCAAGCGCGAAGAAAAAGAAATTCGGGCGCGATTCCGTTCCCTGGTCTAAAAACAAGGAAAGGAAGGCAAAGAGAGAGAAAAGGAAAGCGCGGAGGGAGTTTTTAAGGAAGCAGCGCCATAAACATTCGTTTGATGAAGACGAACTCCAGGACCTTGCTCGTGAGGCGAGCCTGGTAAAAAAACTGAAGTCGGGAAAGATAAGTAAAGAAGAGTTTGATTTTCGAATTGGAAATGACGAGCAAGAGGATGTCTAGTCTGGTAGTGTAATAAATCTCGTGTAGCTTACCCCGCTTTCTCTTAAAATCTACAAGAAAAGTTCACGGAGGGGAGTCATTTACCAATATGTCAGCAACGAATGCCAAAGTCTAAGGTGGCCTCCAGTCTATACTGCTAGCCGTCCCAAACCCCGACCGCTGGTGCGTTTTGATTGGTTGATAACAACGCGCGCATGTCTTCTACTATCAGATGTCATGTCACAATGTAGAACATTTGACTCGAAAAGAGGTTTAGACATTTTTTGAAGCTCTTGATGAATCTTAAATAAAAAGCAGTTCAACCCTTAAAGTGCACCTAACCCCCAAAATTTTTTTTCGCTAAAATAAATTTTTGCACCTGTTTGAAACGCATTGCGCCTTTTTAAGCAAATCATGACTAGTTATTTTGACTTTTCTAGGGTGTTAAAGTTGCAAAATCTGGCCCCACGACCGAGTCAGAAGGGGCTTGGGTCTATTCTCGATTTGACGTCACAAACTGCTTTGCATGCATATTAAGACTTAATGCGATGTAAATCAGTTTGTGACATCAAATCGAGAATAGACCCAAGCCCCTTCTGACTCGGTCGTGGGGCAGACAATGGCCAGATTTTGCAACTTTAACACCCTAGAAAAGTCAAAATAACTAGTGAGATTTGCTAAAAAAAAAAAAAAAGGCGCAATGCGTTTCAAACAGGTGCAAAGATTTATTTTAGGAAAAAAAATTTTTGGGGTTAGGTGCACTTTAATGAGGGTCAAATTTACAGCTCTTTTGAATCAAGAATAAGAGAAATAGACCTTTTTAGCTTGTAGATTTTGTTTTCCCAATACAGACCACGTGATGTTACCCTAGAGAACTGTTTCTTTGAAATTTCGCTTTATTCACGTACATAATTTGCGCAGGAGGGTGTCACCTTCCTCAGATAAAAACGGAGAGACACAAGAAAACTTTTGTAAATAGACTTATTTTTAAATATAATTTAGTATAGTATTATTCCGTCTTATATCATTGTATTTCATTGTTTATCTTTTAATACGTTTTCACTGTAACTTAGGATATGTATTTTTATCCTTTGATTGAATAAAGACTATTATTATTATTATTATTATTATGATTATTATTATTATTATTATTATTATTATTATCATATGTACGCATAATTTATGAAAAGACAAAAGGCAAACCCCCTTGGAAAGATCACGTGGTCGACATTGGGAAAACAAAATCTACAAGCTAAAAAGGTCTATTGGCGATAGCAAAAGGTTGATGTTTTTCATCTATGAAATCAATATCATTTTTTCCGCTTAAATGAGAGAACCGCATCGATAACTTTAAACTCTGCAACGTGTCGTTTTCAGACTGCAAGGTTTCTTTCACGGTTTCTAAACTGAATGTGAATATAAAGGATTAAAGATGTTGTAGATCATCGCAGTTGTTCTCTCACATCTGGTCGTGATCTCACACTTCTTTAAAGTGTATATGACATGAAAACATTTTCCCCCATTTTTAATAGTTCAACATGTGTGAAAAACGACTTGAAAGCCTTTTTTCGCGTTCAAATACACGCTATTTTGCCTCGGAAGTGTCCCGTGCATCGCGCGAGCAGTCATCCACAGTCAACACAGTCAACAGGGCGGACAAAGAGAAAGAGAGCGTCCAATATGACCAGTTGCACTAACAATCCGACGTTGCTGAATAATTTGCATCGCTTGACATTTTCATTCAACCAAAAAACTGACCCGAGCGGCAGCATGACATCTTCGCGGCACCCGGTGTGACGTCACACCTGGTGAGTGAATGCGATAAGTTAGATCCCAGTCTCCAAGACACTTTGGAGGCTAAATAGCGCGTAATTTAAACAAAAAATAAATGGCTTTTTCGAAGATTCAAGCAGTTTTTAAGCTTCAAGTCGTTTTTCATACATGTTCAACAATTGAAAACGAGCAAAAAAAATTCGTGTCATACGCACTTTAATCGTTCAGCAGCAGTTCAAAATATGATTTTCACATCGCCACTTTCATTTATTCCATCACGTGCCATTATGCACCAAAAAATGACTGGAACCCAGTTGGCGTTCGCTCCGTAGGAAGAGCACTTTACCGCGGTATCGCAGAGGTCATAGGTTCTTCCGTATGAGCCTGAATTGTTTCATTTTTTTAGGCTTTTTTTTTCTTTCGTTACTGCTAAAGTAGCGTTGGAGACCGCGAGGCTCTCACACCTTCCAAAGTTTTCTGTTGGCTTCTAGAAACATTTTTCCTGCCTAAGGTGTCATCAGCTCAATTGGTCTCCCATGTTCGACTTTTCGAGCGTAAGGAAAAGTAGCCTGCGAGTTTTTCCCATGCCGATCTGATATACATGTGTGAGTGTGTTCTCGCGCTTATCGGGGCTTTATGTTTAATTTTTCATCGAGTCTTGTTGTTAGAAATGAAAACAGCGACGTTTTGGACAAGAATTTAAAGTGAGGGTTCATTGATGTTTGGTTGGACTGAGAAAATAAATGTGACAACTGACTTTGCTTGTGCAGCTTGCGCAGACCTCGGAAGGAATTAATGAGATAACCTGCAAGCGGGCCACGCCCTTTCTCTTCCACTTTTTCCCCTTCTATCCTCCTCTCGGGTTAAAAAAAAAAATGATGTGCCGCGTTCCAGGTTTGGAATGAAAAAGGATATCGGTAATTTTCTTCACTACTTTGCTGCTCATACTTTCTCTGGTCATTTATAAACAGTTATTAAACTGAACTGCCGTGACGAAATGAATAGAACTTTATTTAATTGATGGGTTGGATTGAAATGGTTCCAAAAGTAGAGTGCGAATCCATCGAAAGAGTAGTAGTTAAATCTAAGTGTTAGTAACGTATCAGTCAATTCCAAAAGCACCCATCCTCCCCGCGCATACCCCGGGTATTTGATCCGGCATGTGTCCCGCACGGTGGGGAATTTGACTATCGGCTAAACCTGACTGGTCGGCGGATCGCCAGCCAATTAAAGCTTTCGCGCGCAAATAGAGTATTAAGCTCTGGCTAAACGAGGCAACAATTATGCGGCAACAATTTCAGCTCGGGCATGTTTTCACGGTGTTTCTCCGTTTAGCCACTCGAGGAAACATTGTTGCGGCAACAAAAAATGTTTCTGAACTCCCTCAAAAACATTTTTTGTTGCTGGAACAATGTTTCTTGGGCGTGGCTAAACAGAGAAACAACGTGGAAACATGCGCGAGCTGACATTGTTGCCGCAACACTGTTGATTTTGGTTTTGGCGAGAAAGTGAGCATAATGGCTAATTTTCTTTCTTTTTCTTTAGTTTAATGCCGTTCATAGAAATGTAGTTCCTGGACAATAACGAGAAGTTATATTTCGAAATCGGAGATGACGCTTTCGTTGCCGTTGCCGTCGTCGTTGCTTAAGCTCTCTGTTCTGATTCATTCGTCACGTAGGGATCCGCTTCGCTCCCCGCTTCACTTCAAGATTCCGCGTAGGTTTTCCGTTGTTTACTAACTATACGGTTAATATGCCTTTATTCAAAGTTTGTAGTGCCGACAAAAAACTATCGGAAAAGAGTTTTGGCGCACAATTTTTCGGATTTGGTTTGCAAAGGTCAGCGATTTTAGATTAAAATATTTATTGTGAGCGAGGATGTGCCGAAATGCTTCATGCAACGGGTGTTTTGCTATAGATTTTTACTTGATTTGCCCTTTTTGAGGCCCTGACGGTGGGACATTTGACCGTCTAAACTGGAAAGACAGCGGGGCATTTGATCAAAATTTTTCAAAAAAGTCAAATGCCCGGGGATTTGCCCGGGGGGGATGGACACTTTAGGAATACAGTAATTGACTGATACATAACGGTGGAAGAAACTAAGGTAACATTATGGAATATATATATAAGTCACCGCCTGAAGTACTTGCTGCAGTAATAGTGTAGGATATATCCTTCGGCGTTAAGCCTGGGTTTCCTGTTCAGTAGTGCAAAATAACACAAATTTGGAAGAAGCGGTAAAAATATATTAATTCAAGAAGTGGACATTTCTCCAACGAAAACGTACATAAGAAATTAAACAACAAAGTGATCAAGAGTTTCCGTAAATTTTCCGTTTTCAGTTTGCTTTACTTATGCGTTTTGCGCCAGTAACAAACGTCTTAATTTATTGTGCCTGGTTTCCAAATACTTACATGTATCTTTTGAGAAAATTTCCTATTGCCGTAATGTATCATTCAATTCCAAAAGCCCCCATCCACCCCACCGGGTAAACCCCCGGACATTTGCCGGACTTTTTTTGAAAAATTTTGATCAAATGCCTCACTATCAGGGCCTCAAAAAGGGCAAATCAAGTATAAATCTATAGCAAATCACTCGTTGCATGAAGCATTTTAACTCATTTTGGCACGTCCCCCGCTGATAATAAATATATTAATCTAAAATCGCTTACCTTTGCAAACCAAATCCAAAAAAATGTGCGCCAAAACTCTTTTCTGATCTCTTTTATCGCACTGCAAACTTTGAATAAAGGCATATCAACCGTATATTTAGTAAACAACGGAAAACCTAGGCGGAATCTTGAAGTGAAAGGAACGAAGCGGATGCCGCTTTGTGAATGAATAAATTTGCGTGCGAAAGACGCGCCCTGGCGAAACCCATTAGCTGGCCAACGCCTACAAGCGTCTAGCCGATAGTCAAATGCCCCACCGTACGGGACACATTTCGGGTCAAATACCCGGGAGGGAGGGCAAGGCGCTTTTGCCGGAATTGACTGATACGATACATAAACTTGGAGCGCTTACCATTTGGATGGAAAAGCCGTTAATTCCGGGAAGAATTCAAATGGAACGGTTCATCCCAGTGGAATGTTTTCGGGAAAAAGGTAATACCTTTCGAGGTATTACCTCTATTCCCGGAAATTTCTGTACCATTTGTCCACAATTACCAGTACCAGATAAACTCTTGTTGTTAGGCCATCGTAGCTTGATTAAAAATAAAGCACAAACAGCGGAGATAAACATAGTAAACCAACGCATTTTATATAGACTTGACGTTTCGTATGCTAGGCAACATACATTTTCAAAAGTGACAGTTACAATTTTTGAACACTGTTTATATACTTTTAATACAGGGGTCTGGAACCGAGATTAAGAAAAACTATCTTAACAGTAAATATGTAAAAGGATACACCTTATTAATAAAGCAACAACTTCTCACTACTAATGTTTGCATTAAAAGCTGGCTTAAGTTCTTGGATAAATAAGGTTTCCTTAATTTTGCAATGATAATCGGTTTTGCCCGACGCTAAAATGTCAAAATGATCCCACTTGATGTTGTGTCCAGTGGTTTTAACGTGATCAGCAATAGCTGATGTGTGGTCATTTTTAGCGAGGGCCTTGAAATGTTCAGTTTTCCTGTCATGAAGTCTTCTTTTTGTCTTACCGATGTAAAAATCAGTGCAGTCCCAGCAACCGGCCTTATAGATGACTTTAGACTTCTGAGAGCGGTTTAAGCGGTCCTTGTAAGGAAAGAAAGACTTGATGCGGAGAGTGTTCTGAAAAACTGTCTTAAGGTTGACGCAGGAGTAGAAATTGTAAACACAGGATCTCAGGCGTTTAGCGATTTGGTTGCTCTGTAGACCTAACTAAGGTAACAGGATGATTATATCTTTCTTAGGAACTGTCAAGACAGGGCTGTTGGGCTTGTTTTTGTTTCTGTTCAAAACATCGTTAATGTTGTAGGTAATTATACCTTGAGGGTAACCATTTTGTAGAAGAAGTTTCCGGAGATCATTAAGAGCAGATTGCAATAAAGAAGGCGTAGAGCAAATTCGATAACAACGATAAGTGAGCGTACGAATGAGATTAATTTTGTATTTGCGCGGTGTGAACGAATCCCATTTGGTGTAGAGGCCAGTGAATGTCTTCTTCCGGTAAATGGATGTCTTGAAGGTGTTGTTCTGGCAGCGTTTGACAAGAATGTCTAAAAATGGAATTTCGTTGTTCTGTTCGAATTCAATAGTGAATTTGATGCTGTTGTGACGACTGTTCAAATACTGCAAAAACTCATTCGCAGTGTCTTTACTGTCAAACATGGTAAAGGTGTCATCGACGTACCTATACCAAAGGGAAGGACAAACTTTACCCCTCATGACCCATCTTTCTTCAAAGTGACACATGAAAATGTTGGCCAAAACTGGGCCTAATGGTGAACCCATGGCTACACCATCAATTTGGTCGTAGTATTGGCCGTCAAAAATAAAGTGGCTTTTCTTAGTGGCAAACTCTAACAACTTCTGTAAAACAGCACGTGGTAATGTAGGAGGATCAGATAGAGAATACAACTTGTCGAGACAAATACGTATTGTTTCATCAAGTGGCACATTTGTAAAAAGTGAACTGACATCCAATGAGCACATTATTCCATTGCTATGATTGTAATTTTTGGCCCAGTCAGCAACCAAATCGCTAAACGCCTGAGATCCTGTGTTTACAATTTCTACTCCTGCGTCAACCTTAAGACAGTTTTTCAGAACACTCTCCGCATCAAGTCTTTCTTTCCTTACAAGGACCGCTTAAACCGCTCTCAGAAGTCTAAAGTCATCTATAAGGCCGGTTGCTGGGACTGCACTGATTTTTACATCGGTAAGACAAAAAGAAGACTTCATGACAGGAAAACTGAACATTTCAAGGCCCTCGCTAAAAATGACCACACATCAGCTATTGCTGATCACGTTAAAACCACTGGACACAACATCAAGTGGGATCATTTTGACATTTTAGCGTCGGGCAAAACCGATTATCATTGCAAAATTAAGGAAACCTTATTTATCCAAGAACTTAAGCCAGCTTTTAATGCAAACATTAGTAGTGAGAAGTTGTTGCTTTATTAATAAGGTGTATCCTTTTACATACCCTGTATTAAAAGTATATAAACAGTGTTCAAAAATTGTAACTGTCACTTTTGAAAATGTATGTTGCCTAGCATACGAAACGTCAAGTCTATATAAAATGCGTTGGTTTACTATGTTTATCTCCGCTGTTTGTGTTTTATTTTTACCAGTACCAGGCTCCTCACGGTGAAACTCCTTTGTTTTTTGTTTTTTGTTGATATCCAGACCCCGACCCAGTAGCATCCGATCAAATGATACGGTTCAATCCGTTCCGTTTCCTTGGTGCGAAATTAGTGCAGTTCCATTTGTGCAAAAATATCCACCGAAAATTTAAATGGTAAGCGCTCTTGATAGGCCGCTGACCTAGTACACTGACGAATTTATTTCAGTCGCCATTTTGGTTGCCTCGACGACCTCAACGTCATACATCACGTGATAGCTTCCGTTCGTTTTACCGCGCCCCGCGTTCATCTTGCTTTTCTAGGTTTGGGAGTTTTATCAGTTTATCCAAGAAAATCTCCCCATAGTTTTGACCATCAGGATGGGGGAAAAGGAAAATATCGTTTACAAGGCCAAGTTGGCCGAGCAGGCGGAGCGTTATGAAGGTATGTGGACTATTATGTGCTTGTTTGTGCAGAGTTGTAATAAATATATTTGACGGAATTTTGCTGCATGCTGATCAATTTGTTCTTGTCAATCCATGATCAGTTTTAGTTATTGCTCATTTCGAAATAGTGTTAATGCTAGCCCCTGCCCGTTGAAGAGAAGTGTCTGTCTTCCAAGTTAAAGTTTGACAATAATGTAATATTGGAAGCGTATTGCGAAAGAGTTGTATCTTTTGTTTACTTGTGCTGTTGCGAAAATTACTCATCCACAAACGTAATTCTGTGGATTTTATTACGGTTGACGGTCATTCAAGGAGCTATCTACCGCTTATTCCAGATATGGTTAAGGACATGAAGGAAATCGCCAAAAAGACTGATACAGGTCTATCGACCGAAGAGAGGAATTTGCTGTCAGTGGCCTACAAGAATGTCATTGGGGCCAGAAGAGCTTCTTGGCGTGTTCTATCAAGCCTGGAGAAGAACAAACCCGATGCCACCAAAGAAAAAATAATTAGCGATTACAAGGCAAAAGTGGAGCAAGAATTAAAAGATATCTGCACCGAAATTTTGAAGTTGTTAGATGACCACCTAATAAAGAATGCTACAGACGATGAGGAGAAGGTCTTTTACCACAAAATGTAAGTATGGCTATTGTAATATTTTTGTTTGTAATCAGATTAAGCAGACGCCCATAATTTTATGCCATTTTTTGACGTTATATTTTGATGTCTTGTAGTTTGTTTTGCAATAGTTTACTATGGTCTTGGTCAAGATTGAAACTGGGGGAAAAATTTTTGCCATTTCGGTCCATGCCTTAAATTTACCTCCATGCTGAGGGACAACTTGCTAAAAGAGAGGATCTGGTCATGTTAATATAGACTTTCCTTCCTGTATTGCTGTTTAAAAGCATTACACAGTAGGTATTTTACTTGTTTCCCACAAAGTATTTTTTATGCATTTGTTCTCTTACAGGTGATAAATTTTGTCATAGCATTGTAATATGAGGAAACCTATCAATCTGTGGACAGATTAAAACAATGTCAAGTTTTTTTTTTATGTATTAACAAAAAGGAGAAAACAGTTTGAAACTTGAGTCAGTGGGATAAAATACAGGATAGGGGAATCATTCATTTCTTTATATCACAGCCTCATGGACTGAAATTTCAATTACAAGAAGTCCTTTATGCAGTCCTGTCCAGTGGTTTCAATAAGCACTGACGTCCGACAAAAAACGTCGGCTACTTCGATCAGAGATGTCAGCTACTTTTTTCCCTAAATTGAAGTAATTAAAGAACGATTCTTTATTTTTCCTTTAACATCGTCGCCTACTCTACTCCAACTCGCTGCCTACTTCAAATTTTATTGAAACCCCTGCCTGTCAAAATGTTGTGTAGTAGTAGGCAGCATAGCTGGAGTAGTAGGCAGTGAGTTTTGTCTGCTAAAGGTCTAAGTATGAAGTAAGGTGCAAATAATTTAATGTAGGTGGCAAGTTTGCTGGGTGCCAGCACATTTTGACAGGACTGTTTACATAACACAAAATGTTGGCTGTAGATCAAACATGGAACACCATTTCAATGCAATGTTGAAAGAGGTGGCTAAATGGTCTCACATGCTCATCCAACACAATGCTGGATGTAAATGTTGGATCATTTAGCCGGGGCTTTATAGTATGGGGGAACAGAAAGTAAACAATGGCATTCAAGAATCAAGTTTAGTATCAAGAATTGCCAGAATGTAACAAAATACTGTATAATGTATTCTGGGAGCAATAACAAGACATGTTCTAAATGGTTCCTTGATGTTAGTGAAAGGAGCCATTAAAATAACACACACACGTGTGCGTCCTGGTCACCTGTAAAATTCTCAGTATTTCCAAACCTTTGGAAATCTATTATTTTATTATTGTTATTACTGTTATTATTATTTCTTGAGCTTAAAACCTTTAATAATAATGATAATAATAATAATAATAATAATTTTTGTAAGGTCAAAGATGTAGGAAGTGATTGCTCAATATTCCTAGCCAGAGGCCCGTGCTAAATTAATTAATTAATTGTAATATAAAACAAAATAAAGTGTGATCTATTCATACAAAAATCTACCTAGTTTGTGTTATTATTATTATGATATTGAAAGGAATGTGCTTTCAACAAGAAAGTTTGTTTTCAAAATGCATTTACCTTTAAACTGAAGAATGTCTGACAAAATAATTTGGTAAGTTTGACTTTTTTAGTAAACATTTCACAAAAAAAGCCAGTAACATTTTCGGTATCCAGTACCCAGCTCTTAACAAGAACCATTCATAATTATCTTATAATTGTGAGTGCATCTGCTATGTTGGATTTTTTTTTATACAAGACACAGTACTTTGGCATATGTGATTGTTAAAGGTTTATTACATTGAATTATTGGACTATGTCAAAACGTGAGCTTTTACACCATTTATCACTTTATTTAACCTGGAAATCAATAGGCATGTTCTTGTCGTTACTTGTGTTCCTGTTGGAAGAATTTGTGTAAACATCAAGACATACTATCGTTAGCGATCACTTCCTTTGTAGTTTGACCTATATTGTTGATGAAGTAGTGATGATTGGTACCAAAGTACTGTGATTTTATGTTTTATGAATATATGTATTGTGTCATCTTTTGCATGTCACTGTATCTAAACAAAGTTTAGATTTACTTGAATCAGGTAGAAATATTTATGGAACAGGATCACTTATGGATTGTCGTACAACATGTTCACGGCATTGGGCAAACTCTGCATATTTTTTCATCTGTATCTCTCTGCATTGCAAAAGTTATTCTGCCTTGCATGTGTAGATGTCAATCTGCTGGTTGTATTGTCTCCAAGTCTTCCCATTGAACGCTGTTAGCCATACAGATATCGTTGGCTTTCTTTATGATTCTTGCCATAGAGAAAGTGATAGCCATGGGATATTGTTTTCCCGTGGCACAGCATTTATGCACCAAGACATGATTCGAGGCCAGACAAAAGCAGGCTGTTGGTGAACTCTCTGGCTATTTTTTTCTTCTGTTGATGCACTTCCTCTTTTCTCAGACAGTTTTGTTTCTCTCCTGGGCCAGGTCAAACAGGGATTTCCATGAGTTTTCGAAAAGCAGGTGCTATCCTCCTAATTTCATCTGTTTTGTTAAGCTACACAAAAATCTGTTTCACATCTACCTGCTTGGTTAAATGACAGTAATCTGGATTTTGTAAGGCTTCATTCAATTTGTGACAGATCGATTTTGATTGGTTATTAAAAGCTTTGTTGTGTTGTGGTAGGGGTTCATTAGAAGCTGGCAACCAGCGAAAATCGCTGCCTACTTGGTCAGAATTTACCTCTTACATCTGCCTACTTTGTCTGTATTTCCACTCAAATTATTAAAACAATTCATCAGGTCACCACCTACTTTAGTTAGCTCAGATGGCTATTTCAAAACTTATTGAAACCCCTGAATAGGTCTACGCCAAATTTAATTTGTATTCATAAAACATTGATCCTGAAATTAAAGATGACAAAATGTTGCCAGATTTGAAAGTAACAACCTTGTTACTTTCACAGGTTTTTGAAAGTTTGGCTGGAGGATGGATGAGAGTTTTACTCTCTCCTTCTCTCTAACGTGGTGTAGTAGACAGCAGCAAACAACAGTGAGGCATTTGACATAGTCTTGCCAATGGTCAAATTTGTGTTTAGCATGACATTTTCAAATATTGGGTTAAACATGAATCCCAGTTGAGATGGATTTGCCTTGCTGAATAACTGATAACTTTTCTTTCTCAACTTGAATTGACTTTACTATCATGTGTGCCAGGAAAAATTGTTTAGTGTAAAAAAGAGTCAAGTTATTAGACATGGTCAACCACCTTAGTGCAATTTTATTGAAAATACAGGCCCTGAAGTAGTTTTCCTTCAGAGATAGGGGGTGTAGAACACAAGCAAGAAGGCACACTTTCGATAACACCATGAGCTGTGAGTAACAAGAGTTTTTGGCGTAAGAACAAACTGTAATGACTGTACTGCTTTCCATACTGAAACCCTTAACCCATTGGCACCCGTGCTGGCCAAAACCGGCCGTAAAAAACTCCCATGCTTCAAAACATTGCAACTTTCTCAATCGCACGAATATTGCCTTAACTGTTAGTTGTGAGCACGAAATGGAATGCCCTTTAAATTTGGATATCCAATAAATGCAAGAAACGTAGCAATTTTTACCAAATATGGCCTTTTGAGTTTGGACAAGAACGAAACTGGCCGTTTTTAAAGTCAAAGAGAAACAACAAAAGTGCCCCTTTTTGCCTTCATGTTTTTAAGGGAAATCATCGTTGAAAAACCAAAATTCAACCATCAACGAAATTCAGTCCTTTTTCTAGCTTAGAAATGACTTTTTTTGTTCATATTCTTCTCCCGAGCGTAGAGACAGCCTTTTGTTCCAGTGCATTCGGGCCTTCCCAACATTTTCAACATCTTGAGCGCATTGCATGCTGGGAACTAACGAGAATTTTTGACAGCGCCCGTTCCTTCCCCCAATTCTTTCACATATAAACTAAGTCTACAGCCACTCCGACCTACCGCCAAAATTTCCTGCTCGTGGTCATCTTCAGTACACAGAAATTCCAAAATATGTGGCGGTAGGTCAAGAAATTCATCAATAGTCGAGTCCCAAAGGTACTAAGTGTTCGACCGGCCAAATTCCCAGTTCGTCAAGTAACAAGCCAAATTCAACAACAAAGTACATCACCTTGCTCGATTCTTTGAGAAAGTGGACTCTTAGCTACTGTCACTCTTAATGATGCTCATCAGGCAGCCGCTAAAGATGAAAAATGGCTGTAAATTTAGCAGAAATCGCAAGCAAACCGAACTTGGGCCATTGTTGTCGCTTCACGGATAAAAAATAGCTACGTCAAAATGACGTTTTCAGAAACCTTGAGCCTCCAGTGGCTTAGGACAGCACCACTTTTCCCTGGTAGTTCAAATAAAGAGTCACGAATTGCTATTCATCATTTATAGGTGGAAAATCACTCCGAAAATGTAAAAACCTCCGGTAGTCAATGGGTTAAGTTGTGGTAGTACTTATTGGACATGCCTATTGTTGGCTAGTTTCCTTGGGCCTTATGGATATCAAATTTCTCACATTAATGGTCAGTGTCAGGCAGTATCTGGTTTGACTTTGCAAGATTGTGTGTTGTGTGAGTGGTTCAGTTCCAACTGGATGTCAAGAACAGCTGTTTATTTATTTTGAGCTTTATTCCTCCTAAGCACTCTCAGCAAAGATGCTTAAAAAAATCTGGAACCATGCTAGTTATTACTGTTTCCTATTTGTTCTGTTTTGTTTTGCGCAAGCTTTTCAATTACAACACAGCTTAATGTCCTGTTTTGTTTCATTATGACCCCACCTGAGATGTGGTTTACTCCTTCAGCATGGCAACAGGTTGAGGTACTACTCCATCAGGGGTTTCAATAAATTTGACATAGCTGTCAGAGCTAACTAAAGTAAGCGATGGCCTGATGAATGTTTTTAACAATTTGAATGAAAATACAGACAAAGTAAGCAGTGGTAAGAGGAAAATTCTGAAAAAGTACAGGTAGGCGGCGATTTTAGTCGGTTGCCGGCTTCAAATGAAACCCCTGCTGCATGTGAAAGCAGTACAGTCTTGGTTTTTCTCCCCCTGCAGCCCAAAGTCTTGTTACTCCCAGCTCTAACTCCAGCAGATTGGGGCATTTCTTGGTTCTTGTGTCATGCCCTCAATTTTTTTCTTAAAAACAAAAAAATTTAAGGACATTTGCTCTGTTGAGCTAGATTGTGTTCTGTTTGCCCTCTTCATAGCACTGCTTGGAGAAAACATTGTATGGAAATCTCTGTGTCCTAATCTCCCTTCTCTAACTTCTTGTTTGAAGGAAAGGGGACTACTGGCGCTATCAGGCCGAGTTTCTTGACAGTGAAAATGAAGCAAAACAAAATTCACTAGAAGCTTATGACAAAGCAAGAGAAATAGCAAAGGGTTTGGATTCAACTCATCCAATTAAGCTGGGGCTGGCACTCAACTTTTCTGTTTTCCACTATGAGATAATGGGCGAACCAGATAAAGCATGTGAGTTGGCTAAGACAGCCTTTGATGAGGCCATGGCTGAAGAGACCAAACTGTCAGATGATCAATACAAGGATAGCACACTAATTATGCAGCTTCTGAAGGACAACTTGACGCTGTGGAGGGCTGATTCTGGTATGTGTTGTTTGGCATTTAGCCCCTTTCTTTTAGTTTTTGCAATGTTCAGGTCTGTGATTCACCACTAATGAGAAGCAAAATCAAAACTTTCACGTGTATTTTTTCTCATTTTGTGCTGGCTTTCATTGCACTGTTTTGGTCTGTTGTGCTTGGTCATAGTACTGCTATTAGTTTGTTTTTGGTTTTACGACACTCAACTGAAAACTGCTCAACTAAAAAACATGGCATTCGTGTGTAGAATTGTGGCAACTGTTTTAGTAAATATTTAATGTTCTCATGAAGGGCCATGGGCTTGGGGTTTTTCCCAGATATTCTAATCTGCGACCTGTTTATTTTTAGATAAAACCAGTATATTGCCCATACCACCACACAGGCAAAAAACTTGTTTGCGATCCACTTGTCCATTGGACGATGCTACTCATGTTTTTGTCATCCAAAAGTGAAACTTGCTCGTCCAAAAAAAAACAAACATTAATTTGTTAGTTGGTTGACATTATTAAATCGGCTAGCTTCGATTCCTCACAATCTTGTACCCAGAGTCCTCAGGCTCTTTGGCCAGTGGTTAGTTGCCAGGAGAGACTCTGGGATAATGCAAAAAAATCAAATTTTGTGATTGGCTGGCCCGTAACGGCTTCCATTGTTGTACACCAGATTTTCTGGGAAAATGGCGGTCCATTATCCCAGAGTCTCTCCGAGCGTCCACCCACTGACCAAACAGCCCGAGAACTCTGGGTATGAGATTGGCTTCCTCAAGGCTGTGTGCTTAGCAAAATTTTGGGAGCCCAAAACTCTGAACCTTTGAAATCCAGGGTACCCAGTATTTACACTTTGTGTAAAAACTGAGATTTCCTTGTCGCCCAAAGGCAAAAGTTAGTCGGCAGGGGTCACCGGGTGCTGCTGGAGCACAGCCCTGTTACTACCTACACAAATTGTAGGTTCCAGTCTTGCTGTGCAAATTCTCAGAAATTTGACCCTCCACAGGAAAACGTACACCAATGATCATCCGTTAAATGTTAGAAAACTAATGGATAGTTAACGGATTGCAAATGGCTTTGAAATCGTTCTAATGCTTAGTAAATATTTATGTTTTAACGCTCAGCCTTGTCCTTCTAACGGTTTGTCCTAATGCTCTAACGGTGTGTCCTAACACTCCAACAGTTTGTGTTACATGTAAGTTCTAACGGTTTGTCCTGAATTTCTAGCGGCAGATCTCCAGTTCTAACGGATGACAAGTTGTGAACGATGTGTTTGAAATAAATCATGTATGAACTGCGGGAATTGAATCATAATGAAATGAATCAAAGAATGATAATTGCAGTTGCTATGAGAAGGTTCGTTTTTAGACATTAGCGGGGTCACTTATTACTTATCTCTTTCCTCTTAACAAAGTCTTTAGTTAAGCGGTCAATTGGAAAAAGGAAGTGTGGTGTTGCCAAGTTCTTTTTGCAATAGCTAAAACTGGTGGATATGGGCAAGGGTCACAAGCTAACATATTGACCAACACCACTAACGGCTTTCATCAATTTTTCTAATGGGTAACTAACAGATAGCTAATGTTTTAGACCGTTTAACGGAAGGTCATTACTGTATGTTTTCCTGTGGATGGTCACAAATTAGTACTGTGCAAAAGAAGTGCGAGTGAGTTTGTTCACTTTTCGATAAAAATGAACAAATTTTTTGACAATTTTTTTTTTCTAATTTTAAGCAAAATATCAGTCAAATTTCGGACAGGCACGATATTTCGCGTACAGTTTTTAGAATATTCGATAAGACTTAGTACTTAGTACTGATTTCGTTTAACAAACACCTTCACTGTACTCATGATTCTGTTGCAACGAAATAATTGCAGATATTGTTTGCTGTTTCAAAAAAATTTTCCTTCAAATTGTTGAAGAATCGAATATTTGGGAAGAATTCTTGATTTTTCGCTGCCACATCTTCAAAGTATTGCTCAAAGTTTTGTCATAGATTTGCTAGAAATTTGTTCTCATTTCTTTTGTATGGTTTATGTGCAGATGATACATTTTCACAAACAAGGAAGTAAAAGATGTTTGTCTTCCTAGGTTAATTGACAATTTCATTTCAAAATATTTCCTGTGTTGGCTGTCAGTATGTCATAAGTCCCTGCCTAGCCTTCTGTGTTAAATGCTGGCATTTTTTATTGGTTGTTTCGCAGAAGAGATGGAAGTTCAGGATGTAGAAGGTTAAACATGTCGAAGGATGAGTATAACATCTGTAAAGCAAGAGGTTATCCACTGGCATTTATTTGCTGTAGATTAGACAAAGAGTGTTGGTGGTTGATTGTGTTTTCAACATTGTTGGCACTTCACTGTCAGAGTCTTGGACTTGACTTGTACAGACAAATCGAACAAGAAAAGATGGATCAGTATGTAAATTACAGTACCGCCCAAAAGTAAGTTGCCAGTTGCGTTGCATTTCCTGCGCAATGCGATTCGCGTTGGGGACTACGTGAATCGCGTCGTGAACTATGCAAATTGAGACTCACTGAAGCAAAAATTTTTGGCATAAATTTCGGATGATTTTACAACGCAAAATTAATTGATTTCGCATTGTAAGATCATCCAAAAGCGGAAAACCATGATCCTGTGCATCATACTGTGTATATAGTTTTCTTAAGTTAATCATGTCGATCTCAACCTAGCCAAGCAAAAGCGGTTTGACACAAAATTTCGAAGCTTAGCACGCGCTGCCCTTCTCCTGCGATATATCGATCACACATATTCATTTCTTCTTAGCGGTCTTTTGCAAACACTGGAAATCAACTATTGAAATCGGCTATTGTTACTTTACAATGGGCATTTTAAATCGCGCGAGAGCTTCAAGCCAATTTACTTAAAGTTTCTACAACATCGCGCGCAACGCAATTCGCGTAGCGCGCGACAGGAATCACGTAGCACGTGACGCAGCGCGAGGGTGGCAACTTACTTTTGAGTGGTACTGTATGTGTCAGGCTAGCTTTTCAGAAAACTGCAAAGGGAGTGAAATACAGTACAGGTTAAAAGTAAGCTGACAGTCTCTTTCAAGTCTTGATTCTCGACTTGCTTGCCTGCAAGTTTCGAACATCGAGGATTGAGGCTCAGCCTTCAAGAATCAAGTTGAGGATTGCATCTCGCAAGATCAGAGATAATGAGCTTGTCGCTTGACTGATCACTCAATAGACATTTCTAGAAAATTGGGGATCACATCTTGAAAAGCAACTTATACTTATTCCTTCAGCTGCTTGAATGCTATCTAATGCAAACGATGCAAGAGTAGTCGTTCAGTATGTGACATGTTTCTAAATGTGAACCTCTTACAACTGACAGATGGGCCGCGATTCGCAGAAATCAACGCTTGAGAAAGAACAGAATGGCCAAGGGCTGACCACAACACTACAATATCTCGCAAAAAGTAACAAATATTTGATGAATAAAACTTGGCCGACTACTAAAGAACAAGAACTCAAAAAGTCAAATAGCATACTCAATGAATCGCGTACTCGATGAATAAGAATAAAGTGCCACCTGCGAGAATTGAGTAACGAGGATGGAGTTGAGTTTTGAGTGAATCCAGTCTCGATTCTCGACTCGATCCTTGATACCCGATCTTGCGAGGATCGAGTCGGAACTGTCAACTTACTTTGAACCGGTACTGTAATATTGATTTGTATTTAGTATTGGTGTACAATCATTAATTTGTTTGTGGGTTAAGTTGTATCATGAAATATTAGAAAAGTTTGAGTTTTCTTAAAGAAAGTTTTCAGTTCTTATTAAAGTCTCCTTTGTCCTTGGTTCAAGTGAAGTGCAGGAACCTTTGGATATAGATGTTTAAACTCCAAGTCAAAAAGCCACAAAAAATAATGTAAATTGTTAACCTTCACTGATTTCTTGTTTGACATCACTGGACTATGTGATCATATTTATTACTTGTTCAGTTTTGTTAGAATAATTATGCATGTGCTGTAGCTCTTGTTTTGCTCCTCTTGTAGTTTGTGAGATTAAAATGAGTAATGAGTGAAGCATTTCATAAATAAAGAACTCAGATTTGTTGAATTACTGTGCTGCAGATATTCTTTTGAGTAATTGGGGGGGGGGGGGGGGTGTCGAAAGTGCCCTTGGTGACTTCAAATTGTTCCATTTTGATTGTGAAAACAATTTCTACAGATTATAATTAACTCTATACAGCTGATCCCTTTCCTGACTACAGTGTTTATTTATTTATTTAGAACCTTCCATCATGCATACATTGACTTGAAAAAAAAGAGAGAGAAAGAGATTGTAAGCGTGATGAGGGACAGGCGAACAGAGAGAGAGGTCCTGTCAAGGCCAACCCCAACACACTTACAGTAAATACAATACTATGTGGGTTCACAGAATGCTCTAGATAAAACCCTTTTTGTCCAGATTTTAGCTGGATTTTTGACAGTTCTCGTAATGATTTTAGCACTGTTCAGTGGCTACACATGCATTTGTGATGGGAGTCTCAAATTTAAATATTGTTGTTACCATTATTATTATTACTATTATTATTATTATTATTACTCTTAAATATGTGAGTGAGTTTCGGAATTTATTTATTATTTCATTATTATGAACACTACTCAGGGTTGTCACTAATATTTTCAGTAGACGGGAAAGAAAAACATGTAGCTGGGGATTCCTGTTCCTTATTGGTATCAGTGCTTTGTTTTTTTTGTCGGAATAGTCTGGTTACCTACTCATAAAAGGCGGGGAAAATCCCTGGCCCCGGCCCTTAATGACAGCTCAGACTACTTAAAAAGTAGTCACATATTCATTTGTTAATCTGCAGTTCAAATATATGAATTTGAACATGAATTTCATATATTCATAGTCACTTATTGTTATTGTTGTTGGTGTTATTATTGTTATTGTTATCATCATCATTATTTAATGTTCACAGCATGCAATATTAAAACTGGTATTTTCAACAAAAACTACCTTAATCCTTAATAGATCTTTCAAAACTGTTTGATCTAGAGCTTTGCAGCCCTCAAACTTTGTTTTTTATAGATTGATTTTACAAAGATTCAAAGAAAATGTGTATCTAAATGTTGCTGAAATATAAATGCAATTCTTTCTATTAAAATTAAGGCTAAGTGGGCTCAAAGGGTAGGGGACAGGGTAGAAAAGATAAGATTGCTTGCTTCTACCTGGGTTCCATGTGGTTACTGGCAGCTGTGTTCATAAGACTTCACTCTCTCTTCAATTTGAATCAATGAAAATTTTTCCTTAAAGTGCTACCATGATTGAGCTTTTACCCCTGGATTTTTTAAACTGCTATCTACTATGACGAAATTCACATCTTTCCTATCTTAGCCATTTTAAAATATAAACAAGTAGTCTGTACGAGAAGAAGAATACTGTTTACTATTTTCAAATCTCTTTGTTCCAGAGATGTTCAAGTTTTTAAAATATTCAAATTAGCTAAGTGATGACATCATACCCAACCAAATTTTTATCAAATATGATGAAAAAAGATACCTCAGCCGATTTGTGTCAGAAATGTTTGATTCTTTGCAGAACGATTCAACTAGATGTGCTTCACAATATAAGCTTTTCAGCATTGTTACCTTGGCAACATAGTGGGTTCAAGACCTCCCTGGTATTAAGGGCTTTCCTGCCCACCATTGGTTTTCTATTTTGATATTTGCCAATAGTGTCTCATCTGCATGATCCAGCAAGCATACTGTATAAATATGTTTGGTCAAGTTTGTGGCCTTGTTAAATGTTTTTCAAGCTGAAAATCACGAAAATATTGAAATCAGGTTGGGGGGACTGGAAAAGAGTGAGTTGCCATGGGAACTGAAATTTTTGTAGCTGTACATGTGTTGCCTGCAGGACTATCAGCTTACCAAGTTTCAATGCTCTCTGCTGCAAATTGACCCAGATAACTCTTATTTGTATACTTGATGTTGTGTACTGAGTTGATACTGTGACATCATCAGTAATCTTATTTGTATATTTTGCACAATTTTTAAACTTAAATATCTTTGGAACCAATGAAGATATTTACAAATGGTATAAGTAACAATGATTAAACCAAATGTTAACCCACATGCGCCTGAGTGATTTCTGCGTGTTTCGGATTGCTCTATTTTATATTAATTGCTAATAAATGTGCAGTATAAACAGACAACTTACAGGATAAAAAAAACAACAATCCTTTAGTCAATGATAGCTAAAATTCCTAATTTCCAAATAAAAAACACTTGCTGCCAATCAAAGATTGCCCAGAAATCAAACTTGGAAGTACATTTTTGAAAATTTGCAGCGAAATTTGATCCTGTTGGCACATCGGCAAATTTGACATGCGCTGCAAGGATTTTGGGTGGCTTTTGTAGATAGTATGAATTAAGACATGCAGAAAAACAGACAATTTTTCCTACATAAAAAAATATATTCAGATAAGCCTGTGTTTATGCCTGAAAAGTAAACACATACAATTTTTCACCTAGAGTACAGTGTAGATATACATGAAGGCGAACAAAGCAAATCGTATTAGTCACTTCTGAGCACAATTCATTGGCCAAACCGAGTGTGTTTGTTGCAAATTTCGCTAAAGTTGCTTAGAATACAACAAATCCGGCAGTTAAAGATAAAGCACCATAAAATTTCACATCCAAACCTGTAGTTTTTTGGAAGGTGGTTTTCCAGAAGTGCAGAAACAGTTCGAGGAAAGCCAAAAATTTTTGTGAGGATTTGTCATCCATGACGGAAAACGTATTCCTGCCCTGCTCAAAAGACAATCTATACTCAAAGAGGGATTTCTTCGCTATAAGCTGACTGGTTTCCACTGTCAAGTCTTTCTTAGAACTTTTTCTTTGAATTACAGTTTTAAAAGCTGTATTTCCTTTCTGAGAATGGCACACTGCTATCTTGAAAATTCACGTGGGGAAGGAGCGGCGGCCATTTTTTTCTGAAATTTGATCTTCCTTGCGGGTGACTAAAACCTTTCTGTATACTACTCCCTAAGACTCTTAAAAATATGCACAGCTGGTGAGTTCTGATTGGTTTATGTATCCTGAAGACAGTTAGAACACAAGGAGATGAAAAAATCCTCTCTGGGGATGCAGGGAAGGAATGCAAGTCTGTGCAAAGACTCGGCCGGTTTTGGCCAGCATGGGCGCCAATGGGTTAAGCTTCAATTTATTTAATTTGTCTGTGTTGTAGAGGTTTCTACCACATGTAAAAACATGTCTTCTTTAGTAAAAACATGCATCTCCAAAAATAGCAAGCGGTTTGTCTAAAGGAAAAACTTCTTCCACTAAGTTTGAGCTTCTTGTTCCTCCCATTAATGCCGTTGAACTGTTAAGTGACCTTTCTTGGTGAGCTGCAAGATATCTTGCGGTATTAAAAATGAAAACCCTTGAAGAGTTGAATCATTTTGTTTCTCAACCACACAATCCGGCCTGAGAAAAATGTTTTGTTCTTCCTTTTTATCACTTGAAAATTCACCTTCCGGAGTATCTTTTAACTAGTTCCCTGATTTTTTATGCCTTTTACACACTTCAACGAAGATGAAGTTGTTTTGTTCAAAATAAAGAAACCAACTGAATGTGAAATTTCGAGCTGCAGAAAGTGGCAAAAAATGAAGCCTCATTTTGGTTTGGGTGTCCCACACCAGGCCTGGGCCTGCAATCGAATTGAAAGCCAGTACCTGGTCAGCAGTCAACTTAAAAACAAACAGCTGACCTTGATGGGTCGTGACTAGAATGGATACTCCGTAGTCAGGTTACACACTTAGTTTTATGTATATAAAGTGCCAAATGATGTTACTTAAGTTTTACTAACGAACCTGGGTTAATGTCACATCTATATCCACATTCATTACACCAATGATTGGCAGCTACCGAGGTAGGCAATTTTTAACAAATTTATATGGCGTCACCATAATATATGAAAGCTAACCATTTTGAGTCAGTGCTTAACCCTAATCATTAGAGATCAGTGCCAAACCCAGCAGTTATTCTCTGCCTAAACAGATTGTTGTTTAACTGCCAATGCGGGTTAACACTGAGGTTTGTCAGATATTTCCATGAAACATCACCAAATGCCCTACCTTATTTTGAGATGTTATTGTATATGTGCCACGAAGTGTCTCACATTATTTTGGAGTATCCATTCCAGTCACAACCGACCTCAGTGAGCGTTGAGCGCATGATATGGTCATGTGATACTGGTCAGCATATGCCTTGTTTTGACAGGTGTCAATTGTCCATAACATGGATGTTCAGTATCAAAGATGTACGCTGTAAACTGGGTGGTCAGCTGGAGTATTTCTACACCCAATAGAAATGTCGAGTTCATAATCTTACTGTTAAAATTAATAGAAATATTTTTTCAGTGAATTCCAATAAAGCTAAAAAAGCCAAATATTGCCATGTAATGGGTGGTGTGTGAGTGTATGTTTGATTGCAACCTTGCATAAACAATATTATTGTAAACATTTGGGACATGTGCCACATAATTTCAAACCATGCATTTTTGTAAAAAGTGTGCTCAAAGGGGTACTGTCATGCAGTTTGGATAAACTCAAAGATGTGTTAGGAACAGTAAAATGTTGCAAAGATTTTGCAGTTTTCCTGCAAAGAACTTAATAGAAACTATGTGCGGTTGTCTATGGCCACCGATGATGAGGAGGAAATGGATTACAACTTGAAAAAAGTTAGGTTAACAGTTGACAAGTTTTGTCATGGTGTCTTGGAAAAATTACTGTAAAATAATGCTATACACTGTAATTTCCATTCCAAGAAATGAATTGAAATCAACCTTTTCCTATTACTTGGCTTATTTATGTAATTGAAAAAGCATGTCTTAATAATTTGAACAAACTTATAAAAGGAAATGCCAAGACAGTACCCCTTAAAAAGCTTTGTCACTTACACAGCTGCTGTATTCCAATAAAAATAATAGACCCATTCGGCTTCGTCAATGTTGTACCCAATTCAAACCCTTTGGGATTAAAATGTTTTGTTCCAGGTATTTCCATATCATTTAAATATGAATGCTACATTATAATACAAATACAATGCACAAAGAATCTTAAGCCCAGGAGATTTGAATTGGGTACAACATTTAGTTAGCTGAATGGGTCTATTGGTAAACAACAGTTTTTGTATCTGACTCCTGTTTTATCTAGAGGACCATTGTCCTAAGGTTGGGGTCATACTGAGCAGTGCTGCAATAAAAGTAATGGTCCACAAAGATTAAGCCTTGGAGTGGGGTTGAAAGTGTACTTCCTAATGCTTACTTTTTTTTTCTCTCTTTCAGGAAAGGGGATTACTACCGATATCAGGCTGAATTTAGCCATGCAGAGGAAAGAAAAAATGCTGCAGAATCTTCTTTGGAAGCATACAAAAAGGCCACTGATTTAGCTCAGGATTTGCCAGCAACTCATGCTATCCGCCTTGGTTTGGCCCTGAATTTTTCTGTGTTCTATTATGAGATCCTCAATTCACCTGATCGTGCCTGTGCCCTGGCCAAGTCAGCTTTTGATGAGGCTATTGCAGAGCTTGACAAACTAAAAGATGATAGCTATAAGGACAGCACACTGATTATGCAGCTTCTCAGAGACAACTTGACACTGTGGACTTCAGATGCACAGCAAGAAGGTGAGTACTTTGTACTTGTTGACAGAGGTTTTTTAAGTAATAGACTTGAGGCTACAATTTGCCCAAACTCAGGCTTGCAAAAAACAGTATTGTATCCCTAATTTAGCGCTAAACAAAAGAATAGAGAGAAGTCTGTCTTTCTTACATTGTCAGATGCATTGCACTTAGCTTGTGTTGGAGTCTATTTCTTTGCAGTGTATATCCGTAGACCCCTATCAGATCAACATATATCCCTTTAAAATTACAAAACTTAATTGCTTTACAGCTCAATCATTGAGAACAATAATAATAACACTTTTAAAAAATATTTGTGACCTTTCAGATGAAAAGGATGCTTATCTGCTTAACTGATAACATTTCAAGGGCGTTTGTTTTTTAAACAAGTTTGAAACATTATTTTTTTATGGCGTTTTTTTCAGGGTTTGAATTTTGAATGTATCATTTTGCTAAGAATGAATTAAACAACGGAAAGTCTGTTTAATCTTCGGTCGCGGGATCAGCAAGATGAAAATATTTAAGAGTAACAAAACGTTGTTTAGGAATCGTTTCCGGGAACCCCTCAGCACCAATAAATTCATCAGAATCCCAGTACATGTGTAACTGAGGAAAATCATGTATCCCTGTAAATTCAGCATGATTTATGGTGATGTTGTTGTCACCTGTGGAGCGAGCATACGCGATGCTATGCCAACAATTTCATTGAGGTTATCGTCTCTAGTGCATATTTAGTCAAAGAAGTCCTTCACAGTAGCGTTGTCTCTGAGCTCTCTAGTCGGGCCATGGTGAACGGAAAATTCTTCTATGTTATGTCTCGTAGCGTAGACAACCACTGTATGTAGCTCTTCGTGGTAATTCTCCTGCGTTTGCAGCCGGCAAACATCTGCCAACAGCTTCATCCACAAACAGCTCTACATCTGAAAAACTGTCATTTTCTTGTGGTTGAAGATCTTGAAGTTGGTCAACTTTGTTGTCCACATCACGAAGGATTTGTTGTTCTCTTCATGTGTGGCATTCTTGTTGGATTTCAGTAACTTCTTTGACGGTAAAACCGGCAAAAATTTCTTCCTCTTCATCTGATAAATCTGAAAGATTGTTAGATCTTCCAGAACCCATTTTTAAGCTCTGGCTAAACGAGGCAACATTGTTGCGGAAACAAACAATTCTTGTGAACTCCCTCAGAAACATTTTTTTGCCCAACAATGTTTCATTAGGTGGCTAAACAGGGAAAACAAGCTCAAATTGTGGCTGCAACATTGTTGCCTCGTTCAACCAGGAGCGTTTACCATTTGAAAGGAATTTTCAGTGGATTTTTTTGGACAAATGAAACTGCACTTATTTCGCACCAAGGAAATGGAAAGGATTGTTTTGGATGCCATTGGGCTGGGGTCTGGGTATCAACAAGACACAAAGGAGTTTCGCTGTAAGGAGGCACTGGTACATTCGTGGCTTTTGTCATGCACAAGACTAGTAGAAACGATTGCCCAGCAACTGTCACTGGCAGATGGTGATGATAACTGAATCAACAGTAAGGAGGCTGGAATGACTGATGGATTGTTATCTCTTGCCCATCAATTCTTCGGCAGGAGAATTGGCACCTTGCACCTGAACCATTCGCTTCTTAGAGATATCCGGATCCACTAGATCAACCCGAAGTAGCTGCCCATATTTCCCAAATTACAACATAATTTTGATAGTTGCAGTCACAAACCGATTTCATATCAGCATTTAACCCTATTATACTATAGATCAATTTGACCAGCCATCGATTTTTACATAAAAATAGAGGTCAATTCCCAGAGGTTTAGTTTGGGACACCAACATGGCCGCCATGTCATAGGACAAAACAAAAGCTTCTGGTTCACGGAATGACTAACCATGGTGTGTCCGATCAAAAGCAAAGAAAGATGAGAGTTTCAGTCTTAACTTTAATTTGTTTATGATAATTGTTTAAATAACATACACTGACAAACAGGCTAAATGAAAGAATCCATATAGCATGTCAGTCTCAAATAACGCTTCAAATAAAAAGCTGTAAACTTACAACAGAGTGGCTTGTTCCAACATTTGAAACTCCTTTCCTGAAAACATTTCAGTGTAAAATTAAAATAATTGAAAGGGAATCTAATAAAAACCTATGGTCAATGACAATAATGGTGCAAGAACCTGTCAAAAGTATGAAAGTTTGAAGTGCAATAATATCAAGTAACGTAATCACTGCATGTGACGGAGATGTTTATCACTGAGATTATGGGAATTTTACTAAAATTTTTTTCTTTAAATCACTTCAAACCACTGCAATGTATATGATATTCACTTGATCATATTCACCCAAATCTATCAACTCAGTTATCGAATTTTATTAATTAAAATATGGCATCATCTTCTCTGCATGCCTATAAAAACACCTATCCACGAATTCGCCATCGGCTCCCTGTTTCTTCCTTTGTCTGTTCATATAACGCTGATTCTACAGAAAGGTTGCTTCACAGCCCTGGTGTAATTATAATTTTCCCTTACAGAAGACCAAGACTGCAATCAATACATGTGACAGTTCCCTCCCCTTAATCCCTCGCTAATGCCAGCCCCTGCATAGTTCCTGGGTTGGAATGATCAGTAGCTCATTTTAAAAAAGACTGGGACCAAGAGTGCCACATGAGAGATTGTGGGATTGTTTGAGGGAAGCAGTTGATTCTTCACAGTTCACTCCCTCAAAATAACCCCACAATCGCTTGTGTGGCCACTTGGTCCCAGTCTTTCCAAAGTGAGCTCTTGCCCTCCATGGATCATGGTGGGCAAGCAACCAGAGGTCCTTACCATTTACACAGAATACCCAGAAATTCTGGTTGGAAAATTAAATGGTACATACCATTCCATATGGAACTTTTCAGAAATTATAGGCTGTCGGCTTAATCGACGCACTTTCTCTTTTCTTTTCGAGATTCCTAGTTGATACTAGTACATTTTGTGATTTTTCCATTTTGCGTTTGGACAAGCTGCAGCACTGAATATTTACACCTAGAATTTCCACCTGGATGGAACGTGTAAATAGTAAGTACCCCAGGAGTCGCTTTTGCCATCTTTATCAACCAACTATTTCTGGCTATTTATTTTTTCTTTCAGATCTTGAGGGTGGGGATATTGATGTCCAAGATGTAGAGGACCAAGATGGCTCTTAAGCTCGTTACAATCTGTAGCTATCATTGTATACCATAAATAGTCTAAGACAATGTCTTCTATGAGAGCGTTATTACCTCCGCCATAATTATATTGTAAACTTTGTTGGATTGATGGAACACAAAACAAACAATCCTTTATTACTACTGTTTCTTTTAGGACGGTGTTTGCTTGCGTCAATGACGGCAACCACGACTGTAGTTATAGGGGCACTATCTTGGGAATTATCCCTGATATTTTGACCAAAAATTTACTTAATTAATTTTCAGTGACTTTTTCATTCTTTAATTCCTTGTGGATCACCAGTGAGATAAAATCAAGTAAATATTACAAGAAAATGAGCTACCAAAGTTATTACGAGCTTCAACTAAGATGCAAGGGGAAAACTTGAAAATGTCGGCCCGACGTTTTCAAGTTGATATCATTTTTCATCTTGGCTACGCTTAACCAAAAACATTTAAGAATGGTTTCCGTGAGCTAAAATAGTCGCTTTGAAGAAAACTTGGCCATTATTTTAGGTTTGCCATTGGTAAACAGGTCTCCTTTGCTTTCCAGATTTTTGCTAACAATCCATGACACTGCCCCTTTTAAGTGTCAGTGATTTCTAGCGGAGGGTTATATCTAGTCATATCTATCTAGATATTAGTGATATCTAGCGCAGGCCTATATCTATCAAGATATCAGTGATATCTAGCCGAGGGTTATATCTAGTGATATCTAGATATCAGTGATATCTAGCCGAGGGTTATATCTAGTGATATCGAGCCTTGCTTTTTCATCAGTTATTCCAAACAAACATTCATAATTTGAAAGTGGAGATCTGTTAATTACTATGATAAACTTATGTCGATAATATGTTGAAGGTGCTAAGTAGTGTCTGTAGGTCATGACTACTGCACAAGGTTTTTCTTTCGAAAACGTCAAAAAGGTTTATTGGGTCTGGCAAGAGCTGCTGCACCGTCGTGGCACTCAAATGCTGTCGTTTGTCAAGTTTTGACCCAGTTCCTTTAAAGCTCGACCTTGCACACAACTTTCGAATGCTTTTTCTGGTTATGGTGTATTTTTTTCTGGTTGGATTAATTCAGTTTTAAATGTGACGTCAGCAAAGGTCCTCTTGTTGGTAGCTTGGCCAAAGCATCGTGTAATGTGTATGTTTTTCCCGTCAGATAATTTAAGTGATTTTTTTAAATGAATGAGTGTTAACAACTGGAGGTCTTCAAAGCCAAAGGTTTCAAAATAGGCCATTTTCGAGTTGGTTTAAGCCTCTTCATCAAAGCGATGCTCAGGTGCTTACGTTTTCTTACGCAAGTGAGTTCTCAGTCATGTAAACAAAACTAATGCAAGAGGACTCGCTTGAAAAAAGGAAGAAGAAGTTTAAGTCGACTGTCGTTTCACGCTCAAATTTCTCAGCTGAAGTGTTTCATGGAAGAATGAGTCGTTAGTTAGAATGAGCCGTTAATGGAATCGGGTCATTACATGTTTGTGAATAAGTTACCTTATTTTCGGGAAACGGTATTAATAAAGGAAACCTTTGCATTGAGAAGAAATGGCTGTCATTTTTGTGCTGCGTGTTTTGCAGCCGAGCGGAACGTAAATCTAAGGCTTCTTTGAGCCAACTCATTTGTGCGTATAGCTAAATACAGTGAAATTTCCCAGCAACGAAAGCTGTTGCCCCGATAGAAACACGAGCGCAATTTAGAAACGATGTTGTAAAACTTCTCTTGGATATAGCACGCAAAGCCTTTCATTGCTAAATACCATCGGCAAAATACATTTGGGTCAGTTGAGTTAGAAGAAAACGACTCGAACTGAAATCTACTGGGATTTTCGCGGGTTCAGTAGCGATTGACCGCAATATAAAACGGTCTGAAATAAATTATAGTCAGACCTACGCCGTTACGTGGCACGAATTCACTAGCCAAGCTACAGAATTTGGGAGTGGGAAAAGTCCAAAAATGACAGCTCGTTCTTTCAGAAGTTCCTCCAGCTGCCGTAATAACAGACGTGCTAAAAAAAGAAATTTTATCCACCAAACGGCGTAGAAAATTAGCTACTCAGCGGTTTTCGCACCATTTTGTGACGTCACTTCCGGTTCCGTCTTCGCAGATTTTTGTTCACACCAAAATCCACTTCAGAACAACTCATTCAGTGCGCATGCGCATATGATTGCGTTAAAGAAATAATGGTTGTTTACATTTACACGGAAAAACTGGTGAGTGGTTAGTTCACGGTTTGAGTTTATGGTTAACAGAACTCCCAAGTAGGAAATTTCGTTCCAGATTGGCGTGTGTCGTGTGCCATTTGCTTCAAAGAGAATTTGGAACCAGATACCAAAACCCTGGAACTGGTATCAAAATGACCCGTCCCTTACATTGCGAAAAAAGTGATAGTGTGAAAATTAACCCTTAACATACCAACTACGCTACGCATATATGCGTAAAATAAACCGCTTTGGCTTTTATGATTTATTTCTTTTTTAAATTTTGTCACAGACATAATGTGTAAATAGTACTAAATGGTGCTTTTTGCAATTATCAAATCTAAAAAAACCGACAATACCCGAATTCCGCTGCATAGCACAGTTTGTTTGGCAACAAAGCCCAAAATGCCAGTCTTGACCAAAGAACAACACCAAAAATTACACATTTTCGTGGTAAACTTTTTAATAAAAAACATTGCCCAAACATCAGAATTCTACATTTACAGCAAACCTTAAGACCAGACCTTGGCATCTGGATGAAAATTTTCCTCTCACTTTTTCCGCGGGCCACGCTTTAGCCATTTTATTGGAGCCAATCTCGCGTATCCCAAGTTGTCTTGTTCACGCCCCAAAAGAATTCTGGGAAAGTCAATTATTCCACGAACATAGAACCCTTCCATTTCCTATTTCAAAGGACCACTCAGTACTACCAGGAAAATATGACGTCGATTGCACTTTTTACCAGTCAAAACTAGCCCAAATTGCCTTGATACGTCCTAGAATCCTTCCACAAAGTTAGCAGAGAGACAGCTTTGGCTATCCACCGCCATATTGGCTACAAAACATATTTGGCGTCTCATTCAGCAAGAAACCGTCTCTAACCTCTGGCTTCTTTCAAAGGCTTGCCTTTACCCACATTCCAGCTTAATGATGCCAGCCTGGGGGCCTTTGTGGAGGAAAATGGCTCGAAAAACACTTATAAAGCGGCAAATTTACCACAATCAAGTTCGTTGACGCGGTAAACGAACAACAGCCGCTAATGTGCGTGACGTCACACCTGTAGAGTGAGCCCACAGTGACACAAGACCGCTGTTATTTCCATCGCAACTCCTTAAATGGAGAAGATTAGACCTCCAGACTAATTATCACCAAAAATTTACTATAAAAAATTGTAATAAATTGGTAGTCAAAGGGTTAATCTCCACTACGCAATAACGAAAGAACAATGCTTGTAACTTGTTTTTTATTGAAAATTCAATTCCATTTCAATCTAAACCAACTGTTAAATGAGGGTCATTAAAAATACATTATTCTGCGGTCTTCTTACTTGAACAGTTCCAATTGAATATTGCAGTTTTGTATTGCTTCCAATCAAAAACTTCTTGACGCGTTTGCTGTTTTAAAGATTTTCAGGAAGGCATTGTAAAGTAATGACAAACCTCTGAGGACCCTTTTCTTGAGAATATTCTGCGATATTGCTGAAGCTCTAAACGTTCAGAATTTCTAACCTGGTGTTTCCAGAGATAGAGATTTGTAGCGGTTATGCCAAGTAAGCAGCTGGACAAAACAAATTACCGAGAGTCAAATTTATATTTGAACTACAGAGATTGCTTTTACATAGGCAATGAAACAAAGTGAAGTCTAACTCAATTTGTATTTGAAAGAGGTAAGTAAAATAACTCTGAAGAAAGAAGTCTTTCCGAGGTTTACCTAAATTAATTTGAGGGCTTGAATGATTACCCATTGCCCATGTTATTAAATTACTGCTTCACTTCACTTCACTTCACTTCACTTTATTTCGAATATGCTTTCCATCAACGGGTCATGTTGTTGAATTAACGATCAGTCATCATCGCCACCTGAAATTAAAAGGAAGAAAACACGTACTTAGGGGTTTTCTTGTGGTTTTGATGCGCTGTTCGGTTCGATTTCCGCGGGCTTCACCAGTCGAGCAAACCTCCCCACTAGGGAGGGGAGCGTGGGCTCATTTTACCGAGAAGCGGCTGTCAGTCAAGCCTGAGAGACATGCGCTACAGAGTCCTCTTCACCCCAACCTCGTACCCAGGGTCTTCGTTCCCCTTGAGCAGCGGTCGGGAAACGAGCGACCCTTCCGGATGAACTGTGCATGCTTAGGGTCAAGACGAGTTATAAGTCGACTTATAAGACTTACAAGTCACATGGATGAGTTATAAGTCCGGAACTAAAAGTCGCATGGACAAGTTATATAAGTCGACTTATAACCCGCCATGGACGAGTTATAAGACGTCTTATAAGTCTGATAGTTCGCATTGGACGAGTTATAAGTCGGCTTATAAGTCGTCCTCTTCCATCTCAAAATTTTTTGGTTGATCGCCCATTGGGGACTCCGCAAGCGAACTGTCTGGGGACTAAATTACCGTGACGACGTTAAAATAAAAAATAAAAAAAGAAAAAGAAATTTTACCATCATGCGCTCACGTTCTCGAGAAAACCTGAAATTTGGTCATTATTTTTTAAGCTACTGTTTTGCAGAGGTAGGCTAAGAAATGTACCAGAAATATAAAACGCACGCCGAGAGCGAGTGTTTCTGCTAATTAAACCCATTGTTTTGTGGCCTTCTCGTTGCTTTCCTTGTTGCTAAAGCTCCGTGTTAATAACTCGAGGGCTTTCTGGGCAAACTTCAAGATCTAACTCTTCTTCCCCTATATCTTTCCAGGAGTTACGAGTGAGAGCAACCTTATCGAATTTGAAACCTTGTCGTTAGCAACCTTAAATTGTCACCAGTGCACCCCATTTACACTTGGTTTCCACCAGCGACATGATCACAATCACAATCGCCATCGTCATCGTTATAGTTGTCGTTCGAGTTTTCGTTGCTTGCCGATTGTTGCTGTCGTTATTGTTATACGATACGGTTCGATACAATACGAGTTTATTGTGTCATACGCTTAGAATCCAATCAGAATCAAAATCGCAATCACCATAGCAATCGCAGTCATAACAGTCAACATAATCATGACCATAGTCATAGTCGTTTATATATGGAATCAGGATCAATTTCAAAATATTGTTTAAATTGTTTTTGTTTAAACAAGTTTCTTTACATGTTCGCCCCAAGAGCTAACTAAGCTCATCGTTGGGTCCTCAGGCTTCCCAACTACCTCCCTCCCTTCCTTCCTCCCTCACTCCCCCTCCTTCTCTTGAAAAAAAACGCAAACTTTGTTCGTATTTAACTCTCCTTACCTTCTTCTTGCATTTCAGAGGTCCACAGCGTTAAATTATCTCTAAGAAGCTGCAAGATCAATGTGCTTTCTTTGTACTGACTTTCATTGCTCTTGTCCAGCTCACCGACTGCGCCATCAAAGGCTGTCTTAGCCAGGCGACACGCTTCATCTGGGGAATCAAGAATCTCGTAGTAGAACACGGAGAAGTTGAGCGCCAATCCTAGGCGTATCGGATGTGTGGATGAGAGCTGTTCAGCTGCCTCCTTCGCCGCTTTGTAAGCATCAAGTGCTTTTTGTTCTGGTTCTTTCCTCTCGGTCCCTTGTATGATCTCGGTTAGATAGCGATAGTAGTCACCTTTCCTGGTTACAGAGAACGAAGAAAGATAAATACGAATGAGTCACTGGGACCAATAATGAACTAACAGACAACGTAAATTTCACCTGTGAACAAATAAATCACTTTTCTCCCGGCTTTCAAGACAAAAGTGACGCCTCTCCCAAACGAACACTTCTCTAACACTAACAGTTTCCCAAGACAGACTCCTCTCCGAAACAAGTGTCTTTGAGACTAACACCGTTCCAAAAGAGACACCTCCCTAAGGCAGATGTTGCTGGTTCAATTTTATCCTTGGTTCAAATGTTATTTTCCTTTGTTTTGTACTCATTATCATGCATTGCCATACACAAGAACAAAAGAAAATAAAAATTGAACCAAGGATAAAATTGAAGTACATCACAGACACCTTTTCCAGTACAGACCCTTACCAAGACAGACACCTCTCCAAGACGTCTCTGTAAACAGACACTTCTCAAGGACCTTTTCAAGACATACACCTTTCCCAATCAAACGTTTCTTTAAGACAGACACCTCTCCAATACGGACACCGTTCCAAGGCAAACATTCACTGAGCTTGGCGTCTCTCTAAGACAGACACTCTCCAAGGGAAAGACCTCCCCAAAACAGACACCTTATGGTCAGACACCTTTTCTGAGACAACGAACTCTCCAAAACAGACACCTCTCCAAGGCAGACACTTATATTAAAAACAAATGTCTGAAACTGACACCTTTCAAGACAGACACCCCTCTAAGACGGACAATTCTTGTAAGCAGGCACCTTTCCAAGACAGACAGACACAACTGTTTACTCCAAGATATATACCACTCTAACAAAGATCTAGACAACCCAAAACAGACAACTACAATAACAATAATAATAATAATAATAATAATAATAATAATAATAATAATAATTCCTATCTAATAATTATTCCTATCTAAAGTAAATTTGTAAATTTCGGTATAATACTGGCTACGTTTACACGCCCAGTATTTGTAAGTAAGGACCTGGCATTCAGGAGTAAACTGCCATAATAAAAATAATAATAATAATAATAATAATAATAATAATAATAATAATAATAATAATAAATAATAATAATAATAAACAATTTTATAATTTCATGAATCTGTTTTGCGCACTTTCAATGACGTAATTATCGCATGCGCTTTACATGGATAGATCAACATATGATATGACAGATGAAAGACCAGACCACAATACCGCGCCGGGTCCTAAGTCCCCTACTCTTTGCAAGAAAGTGTGTGGGTTCTTTAATTTGGAACAAGTGTTGTGAGACGGACATACGGTTTATCGCCCTTATCCGAGAAGACCAGAAAGCGTAATTATTTGCAGATGTCATTACAAAGGTAGCACTTTATCCTCAGTCATTTAAAGATCCTGAGTGTTGGTCCGGCCTAGGTTTTGAACCCGCGACCTCCTGCACGGTAGTCCGGTGCTCTACCACTACAAGACAGAGACTTTTTTGACACAGACGCTTAGCTAAGACAGTTACTTATCTTGGGAAAAAAAAAACAACGGTATCATAGCCTATGGTAGGTGAGCACCTCTTGTAAGACAGATACCACCTTCACGTAGACAGCTCTTTCCTGGAAAGAAATCATTATGTATGAAAGCTGCGTCTCTTTCTTTCTTACACCTACAGCACAACTCTTCTCTGAAGAGAAAGGCCTTTCAAACAGACACCTCTAAAAGACTGGTGTATTCTTAGAGCAGGCAGGAAATAAAAAAAATCAAATCAATTTATTTAAGCTCGATAAAGTGAGGAGTAGTTGCCCAATCTCCCGAGCCGGAGGCTCATACATTAAACGTTCGAGCATTCCGGATCGAATTGGAATTTAGAAGTGTTGGTTTTTGAGGAGAGGGGAAAACCGGAGTACCCGGAGAAAAAACTCCCGGAGCAGAGAAGAGAACCAATAACAAACTCAATCCACATCGATCGAACCCGGGCCACAATGGCGGAAGGCGAGTGGTCTCACCACTGCACCATCCCTGCTCCCATCTTAAAAGTGTCAGTATTCCAGCAAATACACTGTACCACTCACTGAGACGTCTGTCCAAAAAAAGCCTCTTTACTTTGGACACCTTTTTACAAACCGGGGTGGACACCTATTCAAGACAGAGAGTGAGGGGGTGGACACCTGTAGGTTTGCTGTGAACTCTCTAAGGAAAACACTCCTCTAAAACGCTCGTCCCTCAAGTGGACAGTTGCATGTCATTCCCCCGTGTTCGTTTTAGCTACGTTTCTCTGTATTGCCAAAGTCAACTTACATCTTGTGAAAAAACACCTTGGATTCGTCCGTTTCGGCAGACGGTATCAAGTGTTCATCTAAAAGTGTCAGTATACCAGCAGATATGTCCTGTATCTCTTTCTCTATCTTCTCTCTATACTTGGTGACAAGCTCTTTGTGCTCAGCATTGTCCTCGTGTTTTTGCTCGAGGCCGGAAAATATTCTCCAAGCTGCTCTCCTTGCCCCTATGACATTTTTGTACGCCACAGAGAGCATGTTACGTTCCTCGATGTCCAGGACTTCAGATATGGCTACTATGCTCTTCATGGCTTCCATCATATCTGCAGTAAAGCAAAGGTGAAGGTCAAATAGGGGAGAGGGGTGGGTGGGATAGCGCTGTTGGGATTAAATCCATTGGACTAACACCACCCTCCCCCCCATCAAAATACCCTCCTAATGAGCGCGAAATACAGGAACTATCTCAGGGTAGGGGGAAATGCTGAAAAGGCACACCTCATGATTCCTATTATTAGCTCAGTACAATATCTTCTCCTTAGAATTCGCGACTACCTTGACAATTTGACTGGATGGGTTTCTACGGATAAATTTTTCGTTAAGTTCGGTTGATATGGCCTGTTGCTAAAAACGTACAGTGTGAAGAAGCTATAACACCAAAAACAGAAACTTCAAATTTTCATTATCAACTTGTGAGGTACATTTCTAAGGCTCTTATATCACGGCCTGCTTCTGTGACCTTAATTTACTTTAGCAATTTTACTCTGATGGTTTTTCTCTTTAATTCTAGACTGAAAAAATATGGTATTACATTTAAAACTTGACTTTGGTAAAAATCCACCAAACGTCTGAAAAGAGCTGAAATTGTAAAATCAAAACAAATGTCTGTGAGGCCGTTCCGACTTTGCTCTGGCTCTACTCATCCCCTTTACAATGAGGCTACTCATCAACACATTTTAGATAATTTCATTTTGTTCTAAGCATTAAGGAGATTCTTGCATTTTCCCCTCAAAAACCAATATCAAATATCGCACAATTCCAAAGCGAAATTCAGGCCTTTGAGGTGCCATTTTCAAGGAGGAACATTCGTTATCCCGAAACTGTGGCAGAAAAAAAGAATAATGGCGAAGTGTCCGGCTGAAATGAAAGACCAATATGGGCCTCTAGTTGTACAGCGAAGGGATGAAAACAGACGGAGCTATTCGAGAGCCTGCGCATAACATATTATTATTCAATACAGTGTGACAGTGACCAAATATGGTCATGGCGCGTTCAATACTCGTCGTGTGCGCTCAACAGATATCCTGCGACATACGTAATTTCGTCAACCTCGAACCCAGTCTCTCTCTCTTTTCCTTCCTTGTCGTCGAGTGAAAGAGAGACCCTGGTTGGACCGGATCACGTGGCCAACTAAAATCTGGGTGGTAAAAAAATTTGATGGCAGCGAGGGGTGGCAAAGTCAAGAAACTGTTACTGTTACAAAATCGGCTTTAACGACCCACCCTCCCTGTGGTATTGTTGTTTTTACTGGTCACACGATCAGGTCCAACCAGGGTCTCTCTCTCTCTCTCGACGACAAGGGAGGAAAAGAGAGAGAGCCTGGGATCGAGGTTGTAATGTAATTTCGTGTGCGCGGAGAAAATTAAATGGCGGCTATTCAGGCTTTCCCAGCTTTTCCGCAACAAACTCAGTAAATTGTACTTTGTAGATCAATGTGTTGAATAATAAAACAATTATTATGCTCAGTCTTGCGGAATATCCCCTGCCGGTTTAGCCAGCGAGGCCGTAGGCCGAGATGGCTAAAATCAGGCGATATTCCGCGCTATTTCGCAGGATAAGCCTCCCAAAGTACACCCAACACTACTCACCATCATATCGCTCTGCCTGCTCGGCAAGATTTGCTAGAACTAGAAGCTCTCCTTTGTCTTTGGTTTCACCCATTGCACCCGTTGCTACGTCTAAAGAATGGAAGAAGGAATATAAGTCGAGGCTTTACCGAGGACTGACGCTTTGTATTATGCATGGTTCGGTCGTCACAGCCGCCCAGTCCCACCCTCCATCATTCCCTCGCAACCACCGGACAAAGTCAACTTACATCGCAACCACCGGACAAGTTTTGAAACAGTCTTGTCCCGTGGCTAGAGGGATGGAACAACTAAGTTAGAGTAAGTTACATTAACTGTTTTTAAAAGGGGTTCACTCGCTCATTTGAATGCGTTGCGGAAAATGCTGCAACATAGTGAGACAAATATGTCGTTCTTCTTGTAATATCATTTTTTATCGTCACCAAAAGATGACAATAGTAATCCCCTCGCTAAATAATAATAATAATAATAATAATAATCCAAAAAACTCCAATAATAATAAATAATAATAATAATATAATAATACAATAATAATAATATTAATACTGAATGAAATTTCGATCGGTCAGTTGTCCGAAACTTTCAAAGTTGACATTTAATCGTCATCATCATCGGCAGCAGTAGAATGATGGTCGCCGTTTTATTTAAAGTCATGTTCATCCGCATTGTCTGATCCTCGTCGTCGTCATTATCACTGATCATCGTTATCATCATCATCATCATCGTCATCAGATTAATCATCACCACAATTATCATTATTGTCATTATGATTGTCAATGTTTTCGTCGTCCGTCATCATCACGATCATCGTTATCGACATTCTCTTCATACATACATACATACATACATACATACATACATACATACATACATACATACATACATACATACATAAACTTTATTTTCTCTCGAATTTCAGTGTAGCTTGCAAGAGCTAATATCTTCGAGAAAACATAAAAAGAAAGTATTATGTATATCTATACAAAACAACTAAAATACACAGTATTTACAACTCAAGCAGTTTAAGGCCTGGGTTTAAAAATATGTTCATAAATATGGTTGATCGCCAATATCTTATTCCAGATTGCCTAGAACCGGATGAAACTTTCCCTGAAGATAAATCTTGTTGTCCTTGTTTGCCTTAACGTATAAATTTGATCACGTGATCAGTCACGTGATCAAAATTTGGAAAAGTCTTAAATCGGCGATGCGGTGGCGGATTTTAAGTTTACAGATAAATAAATCAGCGTTTTTAATATAAATCCAACATATCTAACTTTCTACGCTTGGAGTGATTGCTCACGAGTTTTAGTTTTTAAATTATCAACAGCTAAAGGTTGAATTCTGGGAAGAAAAATGATCTTTGCCCTCACAACTTTTTTGTTGAGAACGATGGACGATCACTCCAAAGGTGAGACGCTGGAAATAATTAATACGCATAAGAAAAGCGTTTTTATTCGATATTATATCCCACAAAAGTCACCTACTCCTCAAATAAGTGATGATTTCAAAGAAATGGTCACGTGACACGCCACGTGATCTAAGATAACGTTTATTGCACGTCAAAATGTTAAGGATGATGAGAACTACCCATGTGCCGAATTTCGTTTCAGTGTCATTCCCCTGGGCAGTTATATCGCAAAAAACCGTTTTCTCTAATAAACGCCCCCTGACCCAGGCCTTAAACTGCTTGAGAAGTATATATTACATATCATTAGAAATTTAAAGAGCAAAAGTGAAAATAAGCGAAAGCGATTACACAAAGATACGGCCCTGGATTTCCTTCTTAAAATCTGTAAATGCACTCATACGGATAGAGTTAGGCAGTGTATTCCATAGCTTAGGTGAGAAGAAAGAAAACGAATTAAGGCCATAACTAGTTGTTCTAGGTTTTCTAAGTGACAGTATGTTCTCACCGCGAAGATTATAAGAAGAGGACCGAAGTGAAAACATATCTTTCATATAAGCCGGAAAATGAGTGAAAAACAGGCTCTTATATAATAATATAAGGAGTTTCTGAACGCGCTTATTGCATAAGGAATTAGTGTTGACCCTAGTGAGAAGGCTATCATATGGAGACAAGTAATCCCCAAGTATAAGTCTAAGTATTCTCTTATTTAGCGCCTCTAGCTTATCCGTATTTCGCGTCCCACAAAAATGCCAAACTGAAGAACAATAGTCAAAATACGGTAAAATGTACGCTTTGTAAAGCTTAAGTAGGGTGTCCCTGGGTATGAGTTTTCGAAAGCGCAGCATAACATTAAATTGATTATTGATCCTTTTACATAAATTGGATATGTGACTAGAAAAGTCCAGCTTATTATCTATTTCCATTCCAAAAATCTCTAATGTGTCCTTTACTGGGAAGGAAAAACTATAGTCCGTATCACCAAGGACTAGACCCTGGTGCTTGCTCTCGTTAACTAACATTCCATTTTCATGGTACCAGTGATTGGCCACCTTGACATTATGAGATACGCATGCGTCTAGAGTCGCTGGATCGACGTGGGAATAATATACCTGATGATCATCAGCATTATCATTATTAGAGCGCTTTTCAATTGAGTGTCGTAAAACCAAAACCAAAACCAAAACCAAAGCAATTACTCCAGCCAATCACAACAGAAGTAAGCAGTGCAATGAGCCAATCAGAATACGAAGTAATTACATGGAGCCGGCGTAAAGCGCGGGAAAATACGCGCGTGCAAGTCACGATTGGTATTGGTTTTGCTTCTCGTTGGTTAAGAAAGTGGCGCGAGTTTTCCTGTCCAATCACAGAGCGAAGCAATGCCAAACCAAAACAAAACCATAATTACTTTCGACACTCAATTCTAGTTTTGCGAATCCAAAGCTCCAAATACCGATTGCTGGTTTGCAAGCGACGTCACGGCAGCCATGTTGGAGGTCAAGAACAATGGCCTTTCTCTCCGCTGGGAACTAAATTTTATTTTTATGTAAATTCTTCGAAAAAATTTCTATTGTTTTGATGGCCGTCCTGTCATGTGGTTGTAAACCAAGAATAGACCTTGTCACAGTTGTAATGACACAACATGCGATGTATATTAGAATGGACCTTTTGTGGAATCAGTTTGAAAACCAAAAGATGTTTTCGTTGGTAGACAAGTTGGAGAATGTGACTTACTAAATTACCTATTCATTCTTGCTAAACTGCATATTTGGAATTGTCGTAAACGTAGAGTATCCCCAAATGTTGAGGTTTCAAGGCAATGCTGGATGTGAAATACAGAACGGAAACGTATCTAGCCTCTTAGGCTCGATTTCCGCCGCTCACTCGGGTCCGGGCTTTCCTCCCGGGCTTTCCTCCCAGGGGAGGAAAGCCCGGCCCCGAGTGAGCGGCGGAAATCGAGCCTACTAGCCTCTAAGAACAACAGGAGAAAAAAATTTCAAGCTAAATGGTTATTTTATTTTAACGCTAGGGATACTCGTTTGGTGGTCTAATGATGTAAATAGCATAAGTAATGAAGGTGTTATTGGTGACCTGTATTAATTGTATTGTACTCATCGCTATAAATGGAAATAAAATGTGAAATAAAAGGAATGGGCCTTTACATGATGCCAGTCACGTGGTACAAAAACGCCATGCTGAGACGCAAGTTTAAGCAACGCACTGGGACAAGATAAACAACAAGCTTACATCATGGTACAATGTTTGCAATGCTTGCGTCCCAGCATGGTGTTTTTTAACCACGTGACTGACATCCTGCAAAGGGCCCATTTAACACTGACTTGCAGCTCTCACTGTTCTTTAGAGGGATCAATTGAGTGTCGTAAAACCAAACCAAAGCAGTTACTTTCGCCAACCACAACAGATGCAAGCAACGCAAAGAACCAATAAGGATTCGAAGAAATTAAATAAAGTCGGTGCCAAGCGTTTAACACGGACACTGCTATATAAGGAACGTTGGACTGGCCGAGCCGTCAGTCATTTCATTCTAGACGTCGACCCGTCAACATCAGGGGCGCCAAATTCAAATTTATTGGTACGAGAAATTCAAAATGTTTTGCAGTCGGACAAAACAAAAGTTAAACTTCAGGTTGTCCGAGTTTACTGACCAGTACTGAGTAACTTCGACTGAGAATGATGGACACACACCCCCTCTTCTATATTACTGGCTTCCCTTCTTCTTGCTCACTAGGTCCGCCATATAGGTGGTTTGCAGCCAATCTCTGGAGACACAGATAACAATGATGAAACGAGCAAATGCTGGAGGACGAACAAAAGGAGCTTGTGAGAGATCTATTGTTTACGTCTTCCAACGTGGCGGCGATGACGTAACGTGAAAACCACCGACTGAATAAAGTCGTTCAAGCAGAAATTGCGTGACAGAGAGGGAAGGAGCTATTCCTTTTATAGGCAGTATCCTTGTTTAAGAAATGCGTGCAAGCAGGCCGCGATTGGTTCTGGTTTTGCTTCTCATTGGTCGAAAAAGTGGCGCCAGTTTTGCCATCCAATTGACAACGCAGTTAAAGCAGACACTCAATTGAAATGCGCTAATATCATAACATGTAATCTCAAATCAACTGATGTAAGAAATCTAAGCACGGTCTTCATTTCAGGGAATGTGGCTCAGGTGTCGTCACGCGACCTCATTTCGGTCACGTGACAAGCTCGTAGCTCCCATCTCTATTTAGGCTGAGGGTCTGATTTAAATGGTCTCCTAGCCTGCGAGCAAGCTCTCCCGGGGGTAGGGGGTGGGGGAGGAAAGGAGAGAAGGAGAGCTTGCACTCGTGTCTCATAAATTTGAATTTCTGCGTCCAAAAATTGGACGCAAAATGCTGATTGGCTGATTTGACCGGGTGATGACATGATCTATCATCGAGCGTGGACTGCGTGGTTTGATTGTTTGGTTTTTGTCCGGAAAAGGCGAGACATTTGTATTCTGCGAAGCGAAAAATTCTCCAAATATATGAACTGTCCGTCAGATTTGAAACCAGAACAGCGTCTAGCAGTCGATAGCTTACTTCAAAGCAAAGATGTTCTCGCTGTTTTGCCTACATAATTTGGCAAAAGTATCAATGCGCGCCGCTGCGATCTAAAATAATTGGTCGCAGACAGTATTGTTTGTTTTCCCACTTCAAAGCGTTATCGACGACCAGGTCGCCGAAGCCCGAAGTATGGGGATGTCTGTTGCGATCTTTCTTTTGACCGGGGCTTCTATTTGGCGTAGTTGCTGAGGTTGGCAAAGTTCGCTTCATCCTTGGTCCGACATCCGATACCTCAACTTCATTCTCCGGCTTCAGTTAGCAAACTTTGGGTTTACCGCGTTCAATGTGGCCGCAATAAAGCTGAAACCTTCGCTGGTTTTTCGTATTTTTTTTGTAGCTCACGGTAGGCAGAAACTGAAGAGTTATTTTTTTTCCGCGACGATTCCCGTCTTTTGCTTTGCGTGTGCCAAAGTTGTTCTTTCGTGTCCTTTCCTGTTCGACGGAAGAAACAAATTTCCGGTTTGCGCTGATTGCCCAAATTTTGACAGCTCAGGCAGCCGGAAGCGATAGGGAGCATTAGGGGCGGAATTCAAATCGCAGAGAGATCGTTGCAAGCTCTCTTTCCATTTTTCCATCCTTCCACCCCCCACCCCCGAGAGAGCTTGCTCGCAGGCTAATGGTCTCCAGGTCGATGATCTCGACCCCTCTAGTCGATCTCCTGGAGTTTGTTCTGTGACCAAAACGTTTTGGCTTTCAATTGAGTGTCGATTGGTTAGTACAACTCGCGCCAAGTTCAAGTTATTGTAGTTACGTAGTTTTTTAAATTGTAATAATTTATAATTATACATGTACTAACAAATAATTAGATTTCTTAGAAATTTTAGATTCTTAATTTTTTAGATTGTTAGCTAAATTTTATCCTTCCTTTAGTTTTGTTATTTATTTGTTTATTTGTGGGCTTCCTGCGAAGTAGCTTTCAGCTAAGTGGAGTGCCACGTAAAATAAAGTTCTGTCTGTCTGTCTGTCTGTCTGTCTGTCTGTGTCAACCAATCAGATCCAAACCCAAAATCAAACGTGACTTGCACGTTCCCATTTTGCCACACTTAGCGTCAGCTACGTGTAAACTGCAAGGTGCTCTAATCGGCTCGTTGTGCTGTTGGCGTCTAGCTGTTGTGAATTGAAAAGCGCTCTATTTTCGATAGATCTCTCTGTTATTACAGATAATTTATGGAAGAGACAACCTGCCAATACGGGCACCTCTCATCTCGCCCAGCCGTGATCGGAAATAACACTGAGAGCAAAACTCGAGGGCACTCAGAACTAGTTTGGTCGATCTGTTCTGGACGGATAGAGTTATAAATTACACATTGGAGATTGGATGTTCGGCTGCCAATTTTATCACAACCCTTTACTTTTCCACCATCCGTTGGCCCCACAACACTGATATGGTCCATGGAGCACACGGCCCGAACGCACAATCTAATGCTCGAGAGGTCTTGAATAAACTAAAACCATTAATGATTAAATTTATTCCCTTTCCAATATAACTCTCTTATAGATATATTAATTATTCGACCAGTTTTTACCCCAATACGAAGCTCTTTAGTAATGGCGTGACTGCTGAATTTATGAACTCCCCGGTGTGATTTTTACGCATGGTTATTTACTTAATGTTTTAGCTAGGATTTCGATGTTATTTATTTGCATTGGTTTAGAGCAGTAGGTTGTAACGACTTGACTTATAGACAGACGTAAATAGAAACAGATGAAAAAGATAATATAGCATTTGATTTTAGAGAATTCCAAGCGAAAAGGAGAAACTTTCAATCGGCATTTGAAGCGTCACGTTGCTCAGGCATTCGTGTACCGACCACGCAATGCTTGTGGGATGCCTGTAAACTTCCTTTGTCTCTAATCTCTGTATTGACTAAACACTTTCCACTGCGAATCCACGGTTTCTCAGTTCTTCCTTGTATTAATTAACCCCAAACGTTAACTTTTTTTTAACTGACCGCTGCACAAAAACCCTGGGCAACGATGCCTTTATCTGTCAACTGTTCGACGCCTGTATGCCTTCAGGCGTATTGACTACATATACAAAACGTTAGTGTGCAGTAACTTTTTGTTCAAAGTTAACGGGTTTACTGTTTTCGTGGAGCGATTAAAGGAAGGTTACGTTGAATATTTCTTTTACACGACTCTGAGGCGTTTAATTCTTTTGTAATTCTCGTTTGTAATAACGCGACAAGCGTGATCTCTGTCCTATTCGAGTGTCACTTACTGATATGAGTCATCGCTGTAGTATTTTGATAGTATTTACATTACGGGCCATTCGCGACACGATAACAAGAAGAAAAATTGCACGAGATGGATCACGTAAGGCCCCTCGGCAATGAAAATTAACGATTTGTTAGCCGCAGAGGGGAAGTTTGACGTAAAAAGGCAAAAATTAAACTTCAATACGAACGGAAGTCAAGCAGTAAGCAGTGGGCTGAAAAAATGTCGCTCATACCTAAAATAACCGATTGCTATTTCTTGCCGTCTTATTTCTATCACCGATGATCTGAATACAAGCACGGAAGCTCGCTTATTCGGTACAAGCGGTCAAATGGGGTAAACGCGACTTCTTAATACCTTGATAATCGCTCGTGGCCATCTGCAATGAACAAACTAAGCCTCGGAGTTTCAAGTCACGGCATTTCAACAAACAGAATCAACACGAAAGCTGATCACACATCACTTAGCGTCTGAAACTCTTCGAAGAAAATGGAAAGCAAAGGCAACAAACCTCACCTTCAAAATATGCGTTCCTCCCGCCCTAGAACGAGTTTACTCTCGCTATCGAAGAAGGACCAAATAATCGCTGTTGATGAGAGAAAAACAAAGCTAGGCTCCTTTCAGAAGTTAAATGAAACTCACGTATGGCGTGCCAGTCAATTGTCGATATTCGGCGCTTATCGTGTAATTATATACGTCTTTTTATTTCGGAGCGCTGAGCCGAAACCCACAAAGTAAACGTAAATGGCAGGGCCATATAAGGTATAGGGTGGATGTGGTACGTCGTAAGAACACTCTTTCGTCCCGTTGGCTTGTCCAAGCCAGCCGGAATTGGAAAAATATATTAAGCACAGAAATAGTGATGAAAAAGTCTGGCTTCTTGCAACAAAATAACGCGAAAAAAAATTAAAAGGAAACTTTTGTTTATGATGAAGAATAAATTCATCCAATCCGAAGAATCGAAACAATTTCCGCCAGTTTTTCCAGCCCCATTTTGAAGAATTTTTAAGGATTTGAATTTACAATCATTACAGAAGTAGAAAATTGAAAACAAGGCAAAACAAAATCTCACTGTTTATTCATTCGGTTGTTCAATAGAATTCTTAAAAATCGAACAAAAATTGTCCGCTGGAGTACCGCACAATTTAACTCTGAGCCTCAGCTCTTTTTCAATTTCTGAGGATGTGATATTGCTTTTTACAGGATGGAAATGACCATGAAGAATTTAATACTGAAAAGGCCACAAAAATTACTGCTTCCCACTCTTTTGAATGCCACAAAATTAAAAGCAAAATATCAATGCGCATAGTGAAACTCTTCAGTTAAAAGGTACATGTTTATTATTTTACAAATTTAAACTTTTATAATTAATTGATCGGAATGACCCGTGAGTCCGGCACTAGTAAACAGCATTTCATGAGCAAAGTATGTTTCTAGCGGTACTATAAGGAGACCGCGAGTTACCCTGTGATTCTTGCTTGTTCGATGCATTTCCTCTTGGGAAAACGTGGAGCAACGAACTAGTTTTATTTATCTGTCTCCGAAACATCCAGCCGACATAATTTTCAATTCGAATGCCACGTTTTTGATAGAGTTTTGATTTCCCTTGGAAATGAACAGCCTCATGAAGCACGAAGCCGGGAAAGATCCAGAAAACTGAAGTGCTTATAGAATGCAAAGAGGTTTCAGTGACGTCTGGTCCATCATCCGTCATCAGTCAACCGGACTGTTTTATATTACTTCTTCTCTTGAGGAAGGTTCTCCTGTATCAGATATCACGTAAACTACGCGTACATTCTGCACAGTCCGAAGCTGCTCGAAAAACGGGGATTTTTTAAAGAATGGTTGGTATTTTGGCGTGATTTATAACTCAGTGTGGGGTAACATTGTCGGGGCTGGCTGGAATCCAAAAAAAAAAATTATAATAATTTTTTTGGGAGGGGGAGGAAGGGGGTTAACACCAGCTCCTGGTAACACGTATTTCATGGATAGCTAAGGTACATCTTTGAAAAATCCACTCGTGCCTTTGTTACGTATTTTAAAGCTTTTTAAATTCGCGACAGCCTCCCCCCCCCTTCCCCCAAAATTCTCCGAACAAAGAAAGGCTCCTAAAATCTGAGTTATTTTATGTACACCCAGTGAATTGGTACTTTCGAGCGAGAGTTTTGCCTGGGCAACTGCTTACTGTACGTGCACCTCCTTATATTTCATGATCAGCTAATAACACTATTAGCATATATTAATATTAAAATGACACAGAGTGTGTTATCTGAATCTAACTCGACGATATTATTTATTTATTTATTTATTACAATTCATGGCACTAATGAGAAAAAAAAAAAGTAAAGAAAGGAGCCATTGGAGTTGCACAAAAGAGCCAGAGACCCCATGCAAGGCGCAACACCATAAATACTATTTACATGAAAAAAACTAAAATGATATAAACGTCATATTCTAACTACAATTAAAAATGCAGAACAATCAAGCGCAATGTGGCAAATCGACTAAACCTGACAGTTCCATCGACAGGCCAAAAATTACCAGGCCGGCCCAAAAACCCTGCAACACCACGCCTAAATGAATGTACATTGTGACTAAGGCGGACCTCTTATGGTAGACTGTTTCAGCTATCCACAATTCTGTTAAAGTATGAGTTTTTAAAACTGGTAGTTCAACAGCTCGAGATATTAGTATTGAATAAAAGGTATTGTGAGGCAGTACCCAGAAGTCTACCAGGATGAGCTGTAAGACTGGCTTGAATACCTCAGTGGAAGAAAACAATTTCTTGCATTCATAGGTTTAGCCTCTAAAAAATCGGGCAGATGAATTCCCACGTTTTCCACATCCTCGTTATCCACAGTATGATCTGGAGACAGACATCACTCTCTAGACACAGAAGTAGCTTCAGGCAACATGGCGAAGGTCTTCAACTTTATAGGACTTCAAAGTCTTCTACTGTTCGAAGGATTCTCTCTGCCGTCTCGTAGGAATCGCGAGCAGGCGAAGATGCGTTGCGATTTGCATAACCCCGCCCCCAATCAGAACCATTAACATAAATAACCCCTGCTTCCTCCGACATCCCGTTACTACGGACACCGATGAGAACCTTGTTCGGACGGACAAGATAACTTTTCTTTCTTTTGTCGTGACTGTTTTCTGTTTCCCCAAACTCCCCCCACCCCGCCCTTCTCGCCCGCTCTGCTTCAATGTTTAGTCAGACACAATAACACACATGCACTTGAACTGAAAAGGCAACTCCCCCCCCCCACCCCCCACCTCAATCCCTTGTTTCCCGCTATTGTGCGTAGCGTATACACAGCGAAATTTGAGTACCAGCCTCTGCATGCCTTTTTCAACTGAGTGCACGTGACTGTCACGCAGTATTATCTGCCCTTTGCATTTATTATCTTGGAGCCGGTTAGACAGGTGAGCAATGCACTTGCAAAAGGATGTTAGGCTCGAATGGTAACAAATTCCTGTGTATGATGCATTCAATGTTATCCAGTGTTATTCGTAGTTCTCGTCGCCGTTTATACCATCTAACCAAAAAAGATCTCACGCAACAAACAAACAACAAGAGCGACCGCCCTTTGCACCCTGTCACGCAATGCGCTCAGCGTGCTGATCATGAACTTATCCACTGCTCATCATCTTCTGATTTTGTTTTAAAAAACTCTGACATTGTAAAACGCGAATGGATTCTCCGCTCGTTGCGAGGGAGATCGACCACGTCGAGTAAGTTACTTCATTTTCAATCCGTATGTTTTGTTCTTAGTTATTTTTGAAAAATGTTTCTAAGTATAATCGAGTAGGCCCTTTGACTGATTTAACAAACCAGAGGACACTGACACATATACCAGTCATGTCCAATGCGCAGATGTGCTCACATATATTGAAATTCGAATGAAAAATCGCAACCAAATAGAACCCTTTTAACAGTGTGCTAAGCGAGTGAAATCCTCTGTTTGGACACGAACGCTCAGCGGCGCATTGGACAATTACGGGATTAAAACCGGGCTTAAGAAACCACAAGCTTGTTTGGCTCCATTTGCTCTTAACATTTGTTCATAAGGAAATCAAACTAGCCTTTCTAAAGAGAGGTCTCTTGACGGTAGCTAAGCACGTTTTCCGAACCGAGTATTTTTTGACGAAAGCCGGCGAGTTGCTGATAGTTGTAGCTGCATTTCACATTAGACGTTTCCACGGCTTTCAACTTTTGATTTTTACCAGGTACCGAAGATCTATTAACATTGCTAGAAAGAGCACCTAAAAATTAATAAAATGGCTACGTTTGAGGGCTATATCTTGCTAAATAGCAAAAATACGGTTGTACAAATTTGATTCCATGGCTTAATTTGTGACGTTACTCGATGATGTAAGCTTACGATTACAAATTTGTGGGTTCATGTACTTGTGCATATAATTAACGGCATGACTGTGTCTGTTTGGCTTGTCACATAACGCTATGATAGCGTGACGACATTGTTGGCTTTTTGGTCGGGCGCGCACTTGATTTTAGCCACAGGCTCCCCAACCTCAAAATTCGACTCTGCGTCAGCTTGTTTATTTAGAGAATTGTATAGGAAAGTCTATGATTGATCCATTTAAACCAAGTGACGCTGTTGACTGTTGTCAGTACGTGACTTGGCTCAAATGGACCAATCAGAGTTGACCTTGCGTAGCGACCGTTGGCTCGAAGTCGGTCACAAGCATATCAGGAAAGCCGAAGAAGCAAACTTTAAGCCAAAATTTTCGTTCTTCACGAGTCTTTCGACCGCCGAAGCACACGTATGTGGAGTGAAATTTATTGGGCTTTATGGAACTGTTGGTTTTATTGCGATTCGGGACTTTTACTTTCGAGGAGAGAGCGATTTGTGGAGTGACGTCTGACCAGCGATTGATGCGATCGATGGAGCGATCTGCCTTCTCCTTCTTTTAGAAGGAGAGACAACGATTTCGAATAACTTTCACTAAACGGCGTCAGAATGGCTTCCAAATCGGCACAAGAGACAAGTACGCGACACATTTGAGGTAGGAAACTTTATTTCTAATTAGATAATAATTTACACAATTTTTTTTTACGATCGGTGACTTTCCCATACAATTCTCTATATAAACAAGCTGACGCAGAGTCGAATTTTGAGCTCGGAAAGACTGTGGATTAGCCTCCCACGCTGTCATTTTCCCATTAGCGTTCGGCATAGATAAAAAATTTTGATGCACTTTTCGTTTATGCCCAACGCTTATGTTACAAAAAAAATGCACTTAAACAATGCGAAACAGTGAAATAACAAATTTTCAGGGCAGATAAGCACCAAAGAGACAAAAATAAATACAAATATGGCGAGGATGGTGAAGGATGGAAAAGATTGAAACGGATTACAAATAACCTTTTTGAAAAATTTAGCCTAAAGCTTTCAAAAAGGTAATTTGTAATCCGTTTCAGTCTTTTCCATCCTTCACCATCCTCGCCGTATTTGCATTTATTCTTGACTCTTTGATGCTTATCTGCCCTGAAAATTTGTTATTTCACTATTTCGCATTATTTAAGTACATTTTTTTTATCTCTCTAACAATGACCCAAACTATCGTGACCGTGCTCCTTTAAATCCTCTGCTAATTTCTGTCCTATGTCAATATCTACAGGATGTCTACTTCCATATCCGAATATAAACGTAAAAGAACTTGGTTTATAACTATCGTCGTCGTGTTTGTTATGTCATGCATCGGTGTGGGGCTTTTTCTGGGATACTGGTTTACCAGGAGTCAACCGCTGCAGGAGGTCGACCTCTCAGAGCATCCTGGGTCTTTAGGTGGTCCTTACAAGCGCGCCAGCGTGGCATCGGACGCCGGACCGTGTTCCCACATCGGCAAAGACATTCTTCAACGAAACGGATCGGCGGTCGATTCGGCGATTGCAACGATGTTGTGTGTCGGAGTAATCAATATGCAGTCGACAGGGATCGGAGGCGGCGGATTTATGCTCGTGTTCAACCGGAGTGGACAGTCGGCGGAGGTGTTTGATTTTAGAGAGACCGCTCCAGCCAAAGCTAGCGAAGACATGTTCAAGAACGCTAGCTACAAACAGCTCAATAGTAAGTAAAGTGAACATTCGATATCTTTCCTCTTTATAACATAGCTCCGATATGGTCGATCCGTTTCTGGTCACGTGTTCCAAACGCGCGAGGCCTGGGAGAAAGCCTGTTGTACCGGAGGTGCGGAGGTGAGGAACACCACACAAACATTCACAGCGAATAGAGCGGTTTTCAATTGAGTGTCGAAAGTAATTTTCGTTTTGCTTTGGTTTTGCATTGCTTCGCTCTGTGATTGGCCAGGAAAACTCGCGCCACTTTCTCAACCAATGAGAAGCAAAACCAAAACCAATCGAAACTTGCACGCGCGTATTTTCCCGCGTTTTACGCCGGCTACATGTAATTGCTTTGTGTTCTGATTGGCTTATTGCACTGCTCACTTCTGCTGTGAATGGTCAGAGTAATTGCTTTGATTTTGGTTTTACGACACTCAATTGAAAAGCGCTCTAATTCAAAGAATTAATGAAAAAATAGAACTTTCTTTGTGTTTCTTTCTAGGCACACTAGCGACAGGTGTCCCAGGTGAAGTGCGTGGTTACTATGAAGCCTGGCAATCATATGGCCGGTTACCATGGAAACAATTGATACAACCAGCCATTGATAAGGCCAAGTATGGGTTTATAATATACACCTCGCTCTACAAGACGATGGTGAAAGAGGAAGAGAGTTTGAGGAAAGATCCAGGATTGAAGTAAGTTCGGCAATTTTTGTGTGGCTCGGAACATTTTGTTGTGGCGTGCCACATGATGCACGGTATGTGGAACACTATAGACACGATAAAAAACAAACAACATAGTCTTTGTGTAGAACAACAACTTATAGAACGGACACTACAGTCTGGGTGTTAACAGACTAATGCCCAGGCTCACGATAACTGCACCACCCCGCGGGCCTGACACTTAGTCATGGTTGTGTTGCTTGTGATGCCTGTGCGCGTGCGAGGTTCGGCGAGGGAAGCGATCTTTTCCCGCGCACGCTCACCCCTCTAGCGAGCCTAAATGAAATCTGGCAAATTACGCCGCGATTTACACGAGAAATGGCTCGTTTGGTTTTGATTCTTGATTAAAAATCGTATGCTGCAGTTAAACGAGCAATTCAGTATTTGCTTGTGCAGGTGGTGCGAGATTTGGGAGACTGGGGTCACGTATCTAGCGAACGGCAGTAATCACACAGGTGGCCACTCTTGCACAAGTGACCTACGACAGGACAAGTCAGGGTATTGTGGCGAAATGTTCAGCTTGTAACTTCGAAGTACTTGGAATTTTGTGACTTTTTCTTGTCGCGTCACTTGTATGAGGGTGGGCCCTCGTGCGAATTTGCCCCCGCCAGTGACGCTTGCTACAATTAAAAAAAATTGCGGCGTTTTGCGGCGGTGAGCTTAAACTGTTTCATTTTAATTGTCTCTAGGCAGCTGTTTTTTGATACTGAAGGAAACCTAAAAAAACTGGGAGACAACATCACTAATCCTCAATACTCCAAAACCCTCGAGTACATACGGGACGATCCCGAGAGCTTTTATAACGGACCGCTAGCTTCAAGGATTGTGCGGGACATCAGCTTGCGGGGTGGTATCATGACTTTAATGGACTTAAAAGAGTACAAAGTTGTGCGAAAGAAGGCGTTGGTCAATGAACTGGGAAATATGACTTGGTATACGGTCCCGCCACCCTCTAGCGGACCGGTGATAACTCTCATATTAAATATCCTTAAAGGTAAGCTTTATTTTTAACTTATCACTAAGGGATAATATAAAAGTGATGTAATTTCTGTCATAGCCATAACCTTGAAAAACGTTTTCAAGACACTAACCCGGATCATTTAGTTTTGAAAATTTCCTTAAAGAAAAAAAACAACTAATAATTTACTTTGTTTTAAAGAATTAATTGTACAAGTTTGCAATTGTTAACTTTAATAGTCATATTCCTGAGTCTGGAACTTTGGAAGACTGGCTGAAGATCGCTTGGGTAGTCAAAAAGGCCATCAAGATGAAAACTATTATCAGTGTTAATTTTCATTTGCAATAGCTTTGTTTTTATTTTATTCTTCCCACCTAACTCTATTTTCCTTCACAACAGACCACCAATGCCGTTTATAACAGTCCTGGTTCGAAATTTCTCCTTCCAGTACCTTTTACTACCTCTTCGAACGGCCGCGTCCTTTTTTAAAACTCTGATTGATATCTTCCTTCTTGTGTCTTCACCATTGTAAATTTCACACACTGTTGCAAAATTTTTTAAGCCCCTTCATTCCATTCTACGAAATACCTTGTTAGACTTGCAACGTCTTATTTAGAATGTTTTTATTACCATTGCAAAATCTCCTCAAAGAGTAACGCAATATTACCAGTTTTAGGTGACTTCGTGACGTCAAGATTACGCGCTATCTGACTCACTCAATCTTGCATTTTTCAGGCTACAACATGACGTCAGAGTCACGTGCTAGTACAGCCAATTCTTCTCTAAGTTTTCATCGCATAATAGAGGCGTTTAAGTTTGGTTTTTCATGGAGAGCACGACTAGGTGATCCGGCTTTTAACAAAGATATAAACGAGGTTGGTTAGTAAGACCTGATAAGGGTGTGTCATATATACTATGGGTGCCAGAGGGATTTTCTCGAACGTTTACGTGGCATCCAGCATAATCGGAATATGTGCAAGAAATTACTCTGGTAGCAAGGGTGTGTGGTACGTGGCTTTTTCAGTTAGCGTTGTACAGTTTACAAATGATCCCCAACGGGCAGTGAAAAATGTCGCCATAGAGGTCGAGTCTTGGACTTCAGAGATCGCGTGTCAGTTCGTTTTATTTCCGCATTAAATTTCATTTTTTTTTCAGTTCAGTTCAGATTACTTTGTTACATTTCACTTCATCATATTTTATTTCATCATAGTAAACTTCATTTCGTTTCATTTCATTTCATTTCATTTTATTTCATTTCATTTCATAGCCATTCATTTTCATCTCATTTCAGCTAATTCCGTTGTTTTAATTCGGTGCATTTTATCTTCTTTCATCTAATCGCTTCGTTTCATCTCATTTCAGCTCAGTTCAGTTCATCACATTTCAAACTATCACTGCTCCTTGCGGTCGCTTGTGATTAGCTATCCGAAGCCAATTCGCGGGAAAGGTTTATCTAAAAATAAACCTACTTGTGAAAACGCCGTTTCACAAACGCAATATGGGAGTTGCACGTTCCGGGTAATGGGTTCCTGTCCTTGACATAGATTTTTGGTAATGAATCTGTCTGCTTCAAGCTACACTCTTCTGTGTGGACTGGCAGGACTGCCATACGTGTGGCTCGAAATCCACTTGTAAAATCCTTTGCCCTTTTTTTATCAGATCGTCTCCCAGATGACAAACCAAACGTTTGCAGAATCGTTAAGGCAAAAGATATGGGACAATCAAACACACAGCAACACATCGTATTACGGTAACTTCCGGTTTGCCAAAGACTACGGCACATCACATGTCTCTGTTTTGTCACCGAATGGGGATGCAGTGGCTCTTACTTCTACCATTAATTACTAGTAGGTATATAATATTAGAACCTATTGATTGATACGTGCATTCTCGTGGAACGAAACACATAATTGACTGCAAATCGGAAGATGCATTTCACACGATTTGACTTTTTGTGCTGATCTAATCTTTTATCCAGATCTCCCACTGCCAAGAGAAAGGGAGATCTGGTTAAGTTCGAAAGTACGTCATTTTTCATTGGCTACTGGAAAAAAGGCTACCGCAATCTAATCTGTGCTCTGATTGGCTCTTTTTTAGTGCGGCTTATTTGTGGCTTTATTTTCGTGGCAAATATTCAACATGGCACTATGGAAAACGCGTGCGATAGTTTCGAGTGCCTGTTGTGAGGCGAGACAGCTGGAAGGAAAATTTGTTTGAGTTTAATCGACGCCGGAGAAACTTTGAGGTTAAAAAGAATTATTCATAAACTGTGTGAGAAATCACAGTTAATTACAGTTGACTTGTCCTTTGATTTATTCTTTGCAGCGAGATGGTCGTAAAGTGAAGGAAGAACTTGAGAAATTAGTGATTTACCGTAACCAGGTCGGGGAATAATTAGGCAATCTCAGTCGCTGACAACAATCTCCTGCATTGCCTCTTTTTGCTTTGGTTTCATTTTGAAGTTTTTTTCCCTATGGTCCGCAAAACCGACTGAAAAACGTTCTCGAAGTCCATTTATGTTAAGCTCATAAACAAAATAAGGACGAACATGCAAAGTAATAGCGAGGCCGTGTGCGGGGCCTGACTTTTACTAAGCATGTTCCAAATTCGAACTTTACCAAATCTCCTTTTCGCTTGGCCGTGGGAGATCCGGGTACGACATTAGTGCCGATCGTATCAAAGAGAAAAAGTATAACAAAAGAATTTCGATTGCAAGCTTTTTCTTTACCTTATAACATAAGGGCTGTAACATGGGTGATTTCACAGGTAGAGTAGATAACCTCACATCCAATACCAAGTCTGGAGGGGTAAGGGTTGTGTTTGGTCTAAGCACTCCTCCATCTGGGACTTGTTCGGCTTTTATAGACCTGCTTGTGGTTCGACCTTGTTTGAGCTGCGTCCTTGGTTTACAGTAGTAGTAGTAGTGGTGGTGGTGGTGGTGGCGATGGCGGTGGCGGTGGCAGCAACGTCAAAGTCCAGCCGGGCAGATGGACAGTTGGGATACTATTCTATCCTCTGCTGCTGACACTGCCTCTGCCCATGTTCTTATCCCCTTGTACTTTAGCTCGCTTCCCACTGTCCTTCTACATATGTGTCTCTCGCGGTCGATCCTGTTTTCTTTTCCCTTCTGGGACTCGCAGATGGGAGCAATACGTTGGTGAAAGTTATAGTATCGTTACAGAGTTATAGTATCGTTACAGAGTTATAGTATTGTAAAGTGCCATGGACAATTAGCGGAGTATGGCGCTCTATAAATGCATTTTAATTTAATTTAATTTGATAATGATAATGATAATGATAATGCTCTTCATTTACCAATTACAAATATTATTAAAACGAATAAAAAATGCTTAATGCTATACTATAATATATACCTTACTTAATAGTAACCTAGATTAATCAAAGGATATTGGTATAAGGAAGGAAATTGGCTTGCAAATCGAAAATGTTAACATGATCTAGTGGTCTTAGTTTTAGTAAGTAGAAAGCGCTTAACTTCCCTGCTAAAAATGTTATGGTCAACATTATTTCTAAGGTTTATCGGGAGCTTATTAAAAAGAGCAGCAGCGTGATCTTGGAAGGCATTTGCCATTAACGGGATTTCTACTTGAGTACCACAAGTAGATCTTAAGTTCTTGGCCTGGCTGTATACTTTTAAGCGCAAATAAGTCGGCCAAAAGGGGCTATACAGAGCTTTATGTACTAATTTAATCTGACGACATGGCCTTAAGCACAGTAGTTTTAACCTCTCCTAATTGATGCCTCCTCACTAGCTAGGGTTTCTAAACGCCATCCTGGCTACCCAGAGTGAGTTAAGTTTACCACATGTGGGTTTGCCAGCACACAAAAACACACAACAACGTTACAAGCGTATATTCGGCGGAAAAAAACTTCACAACCTCGCCTTAAACCCCGACGACATAAGCAACATATGACGTGACAATACGCGACACTCGCGTGACGCTGTGTGACAAAACTCTTCTTCATTCTCATTGCAACACCATCCTTTTATCCCGACAGCTTTGGATGTAAATACCGCTCTACAGATACTGGAATAACTTACAACAACGAGATGGGGGATTTCTCGACCCCAGGTCAGTTCAATCCTTATGGCATAGAACCCTCAAAGAGCAATTTTATTAAACCCGGAAAAAGGCCTCAGTCCTCTATGACTCCTGTTATTTTCACTGACGAGAATAGCCGAGTAAGACTGGTGGCTGGTGCTTCTGGAGGACCGCATATTACGACAGCGGTTTCTTTGGTGAGTATCGTATGCATGTTATCAAAAAAGTTGTCCAGAAAAGATTTTCATCTAATATTTAATCTTGTTAATTCGTAGTCAGATTTGTTTTATCTAAGCAAACTACGGCAACTGTTGAGAGACGTTCCCACTTTCTAAGATTGAGACCATATGCGCGCTTGAAACATTCAAATAAAGTTGATGAGCAGGACATTTCTGTGGTGCTGTCATTATACTGTGTATTTCAAAGTGTAGCCATTCAAATGAAGCTAGGAAGCCGTGGTTTTCTATGTTACATTGTTTAATGCTGTGCGAAAAAGTTCTTTCCTTTGATTCTGAGGTCAAAATCTTCAAGTAAAAGGTGCGTACGTATTTTTGAGTTAGCCAAAAAAATTCAAATGAAAACTAATTAGAAAGGAGCACGCTACAAGAATGCTTTAGGGGGTAAATGATAATTAGCAAGTTATCCCATTTCCCCATGCTCAAAAAATAATTTCTTTCTCCTTTCAGGCTGTCATTAACGAACTATGGTTATCACGAGGTATTTCCAAGGCCATCGATGATCCCCGAGTTCACCATCAACTCTTGCCAAAAACAGTCATAATCGAAGAGCCGCCTTACACCATCCCTCAGGGAATTCAGGAAGGTTTGCGAGCCCGCAAACATAACGTTACAATATATGAAGACTTTGCCGCCGTACAGGCGGTAGTCCGAAATAGGAACGAGGAGATCTATGGAAAAAGTGATCCAAGAAAATATGGATGGCCTGATGGATTCTAAAAGGAGTATATTTTTATTCTTTGCTTTTCAAAATTATAGAGCTCTGTTATAATAGGGAAAAACTGAGTACGTCGCCGGAATTAGTGTTCTTTATTTGCTTTTAAATTTCAAAATGATAGAGCTCTGTTATAGTGAAATATGCGTCAAGTCAGGAATTAACAGCTATATCGGAATTTTACCTTGACAAATTGTCATTGCGCTCTTAGTTTTATCGGATGGTACAACATTAAGGAATTAAGTCACAGGGAATGTCATCCCTTATTTCCATTCCTTCCGCACTTTTTCAACGATTCCATTTTCAGACGTCTCCACTGTGGAGAGATGTCCTTAAGAACATCCATTTTAAGAGGTAGGAATCTACGCTATGTGGAAGATGACGGCTGAAAATGCATAAAAGGAAAGTGTCGTAGCAACGACTAAACTAAGAAGTGTGTGAAGGGCAGAGTGTGGAAAACTTTTAGTATCTACTGCTCCAGTCAAATGAAAATTATTCATTTCCAATGAATCCCCGTCCAATTAACTCCAGAGCACTGTCATTTAATGGAGCATTTTCTAAACGAGCAAGGGCCTGGGAACGAGGTTTTAAAATTTATCGGCTGGAAAAATTTGTTTCCACTGCATGAAAGGGCATCTCAAAAATGGTCACCAAACCAACTTTGACGCTGTTCAGTTGAATTGGAGCTGAAAACATCCGTTTGAAAATTGTGAAAATTAGAGACTTTGTATGGTTTGGCTAGGGACACACTTTCTGAAGTAAAGACATTTGTATGGGATTTGTTTTTAAGTTTTAAATGCATGTTATCTGGCGGCTTTTCAACCAAACATACTCAATTCAATTTCATTGATTTTCAATTAAGTTTGGATACGTTCCCAGGCCCTTACTCCTTTAGAAAATGGCCCATAGCAATGGTTTTAATTGAATAATGAGTGATCGTTAAGCAGTAATGAAACTAAAGCCTAAAAAAATTCAGGCTTGTATAAGAGTCGGACCCAAGACCTCCGCGATACCGGTGAAGTTACCAACCAAGCTAACAAGCCAACTGGGAGCTTTTCACGTTGTTGGTTCGAAAATGAATACCCGCGAGTGATGAGTAAATGATTATGAATATATGAAATTCATGTATTTGAACCGCGGATTAAGGAATGAAGATGTGAATGATCATCGCAGTTTTGAACTCTACTTAAGCAGCAGTGAAAATTAAGTCTGAAATAAGTTCAAGCGCGCTTGTACGGGAGTTGAACCCATGACCTCTGCGAGAGCGGTGCAATAGTGCTCTACCAACAGCTAACAATTGAAATGAATTGCTTACTTTGAAAAGAGAAACGATTCTTTAATAAAAACCAGATTTGAAAATATTATTAAAATAGACTTTGAGCCTCTGAGTCTTTTAACAATGTTTATGACTTTTTCAATTCTTCACCGCAAGTCTGTCTACTCCAGTTTCCAAAGTTTGAATTTCGTATCAAAAATAGGGCCAGGGTCATTGATAGCCTCCTACGCAGACGTCTTTTGGCTCGTCACGCAATCTTTCCTCCCCAACAACGTCTGTTGAAACAAGCGGGTTTTTACGTAGACCAATCAGAGCGCACTTCCCAATCCTGGAAGTGTACTTTGGACTTGGAAATTCTCTCGCACGAGAGATCTCGAAACAACACGGCGGATATTAACGTCGTTTTTCAATGAGTATGATTGTCGATCAGAGAGAGGCTATGGTGTATTTTGTAGATAAAAAGATGGATGTCTTCGTAAATTTACCGACCGGGTTCTGAAAATCACTAATTTATCAGTCTTGGACGTGACACTCAACATGACGTGCCATATTTTACACAGTGGTTTCATAGTCTGACGGCAAGCGTTTGTTGACAGTTTCACTGGGATAGTGAATAGATATTTTCACTTAACAACTTTCGTAGGGCTAATGATCTGTCCCGATTTTCAGAGCAAGGCACTTTGAATCGGAGTAGATGTCAAATAGCCACCGAAATAGGTGAAGGTACGATAAACAAACCGGCGTCGTTTGTTAGCGGCGGTGTTCCTCGGCGCTTGACAAAACGATCCCAGATTGACTTCCGCAACCTTCCAATAATGTAGAACTTTCACCATTCTTCTTGCAAAGAAATGAAAGTGGTAGGGGGTGACAGATTTAGTGATTTTGCTTCCGTGCGTTTAATTTGTTAAAGGTGCGATCAGCGCAGTATAAACATCCACCTCCGTTTTAGTTAAATCTCGCCGTAATCGCGTCGTTCTTATTACATCTTTTTTAAATTCCTACCTAATCTCCTCTTGAACTGCTCGCAGGTCTGCTTTGATTTTTTTGAAGCGAAGTAACCGCTTATAACATTGGGAACAGACGAACGCGTCGCTCAAGAAAAACACACTTTTAAAAATCGATTTCCAAGGCATTTCCGATCCGCCCGGTATGTCCACAGAACTCTTGCCGAACACTGGTATACTCGCAGCAGGGATTATAATGAAACTACAGAGGAAAAATAATTTCCAATATGTGTTTTTTGGAGATTAAAAGTTATGAGTTGGAAGTGAATTCGTGGAGAAACATAAATCTTCTTAAGGGGTGCCAAAGGAGCAATTTAAACGCTGCTTTTGATTGACATCGCACAAAAACCTAGCTCCGATTGGCTCTGTAGTAATTTTCACGTGGATTCCGGCTGATCTTTGCTAACAATGGGAAAGGAATGTGCCGCTCGTTTCAGCAGACGTTGTTGGGGAGGAAAGATTGCGTGACGAGCCAAAAGACGGCTGCACAGGAGGCTACGGTCATTGAAAGCAAGAGAATAATTTGCTTGCACAAGGCAGCTGTGAAAAGTTGTAAATGCTCCATGTTGTAACTCGTTGTGATTATTCATCTTTCTCTAACACCGTCGCCACGAGGAAAGCGAAGGACAAAGAGAAAGTAATGCACATGTCATCGGCTTCCCCGTGGGGTCGACCCCCGGGACAACCAGGGAGATATGTGGGGGAATACAAGGAGATGAATGGGATTCTTTCCCCGAGGGTAGGGGAAAATCTTGACAATGTTTTACGATTAATGATTAGGGGGTGGGGGAATTCACAAGTTTGAAAAGGATGTCACTTTGGATTTTCAGCTGAGAAACACCTCACCCAGGGGACTTTGTCTTGAGAGATTCCCCGACCCCCCGGGGAAATTACCCAAGTTTGCTTGACTGATTTTACAAAACCCCTGGTTAGCCCAGGGGTCGACCCGACGGGGAAACCGATGACATGTGCATAAAACCAACTCGATGGTTTAATCCGTTTAAAACTGATGTTTTCAAACGTGATTTAAAGCTAAATGTATAGAGGGTTTTCACGTGACGTCATAAAAAACAAATTCAAAAGTAAACAGACTTTTGCACTTTCGTCTTCATCACGTAAAAGACATTTTATAAATGTATCTGCTTGCATGTTTCCAGCTCGGTAGCTTGCTTTGTTTTGAAAATAGAGGAGTTTGAATTTTAGAGTTTTCCACAAGCGTCTATGTGAATGTTTGAAAGCTCAACAGAGAGAACTAGGCTTTTGTACATTATGCTAGCATTTTTTTCGAGCATTTTAGTGAGGCAAAAGCATTGAACATTATTCGAGCATTTTAGTGGCATTTTCCTGGAAAATTAATTTTGTTTTTCCAAGAAACTAAAAAAGAAAAAACTAAAAACTAAAAAAGATTTTTTTGGAGAAATGAAGACTAAAACTCAAAATCCATAGATGATTTCGAGGATTATGTTTTTTTGGCTGTATTCATGAACTCGTATACGTTGTTGTTGTTACTTGCATCACTTGTACGTTTTTGCAAGTGTGAACAGTTAACACCATGTTAAAAACTTTTAAATTAATTAAAAAACCGTTTATATAATGAGCATTATCCGAGCATTTCAGTGGCTATTTTTGGAAGAGCGAGCATTTTAGTGGGAAAATTGGAGCATTAAGGTGGAGCATTTTAGTGGGGAAACAAAAGCATAATGTACAAAAGCCTAGAGAGAACAAAGCCTTTGAGATATCTTAAGTGAGAAACATATGTTTTAACTCGTTTCCGGCCGCCAACTTGACGTCCCTCAAAGGGACGCCAAGATGGCGTTTCCATACAAAACACTAATTTTGAGAAGAACATTTTGCCGAATAACTCGAGTACGGGATATCGCACGGCCCTGAGACTTTCGCATGTTGTTCATTTATTACTCTTCTATAATGTTACAATTTCTTGACTTTATCTATTGAATGGTTGATGATTTTAAGTTTTTACTTGCGTGACTGAAAACGCTCTATTGCATTCTCGACCCAGAGCCTCCGTTTTTTTTGCTCGCGTGGTCGGAGAAACGGAGGGCTCTGGTAGCAGCAATTACCGAATGTCCGTAAATCACGGACATCCGGTGGCGCATGTCAAATAGTCAAGAATGTATTTGCTCATGCTCAGATATGTATCCTCAGGGAGGGAGTGACAGTCCAGCTTTGGCTTTTATGATGGCTGGCTTGAAAGCTGGTTCGGCGAAGCTTTGAAAGAGACTAATTTCATTGAAATTAGAAAATTTACTATAGGAAAGGGAACAACAAGCTGCCTTGCAGATCCCTTGCATGCAGAAGTTGGACAGAAACCGACAATCTGTTTGTGTGACCCTTTGTTATTTCATAGTAAATGTACGGGATTTACCGTATGTTTTATGCCTTGGCGACGAATCGTCAAATATATGTATTAAAAAACGCTAAATAAAAGTTAAATTGTCTTACCTGTGGTGTACTATTGTCCTTTTGCCTCAATACTGATATTTTAAGCGATTTTGTCGGGTTTTTACGGTGTTCGAGGAGTATCACAAATAAAATTTACTATTTCTGATTCTTTTCTTGTTTTCTTTGATTTTGATATGTTGTCTATGATTAAAAAGAAAAATCCTTTTGCTTTTTATTGTGTCATTTTGATTTTGAATTTGTCGCGTTTGATTTCTCAAATTGCACTTTGATTTCCAAAATTTGTCGCGTTTGATTTCTCAAATGACGCTTTTGATTTCCAAAATTTGTCGCGTTTGATTTCTCAAATGACACTCTTGATTTCCAAAATTTGTCGCGTTTGATTTCTCAAATGACGCTTTTGATTTCCAAAATTTGTCGCGTTTGATTTCTCAAATGACGCTTTTGATTTCCAAAATTTGTCGCGTTTGATTTCTCAAATGACACTTTTGATTTCCAAAATAGATTGTTTGATGAGTGTACGCGTGACCTATTGCCCTTCTGTTGTATGCTCGTATTTCGCTGCCATGTCAGACAAAAAGCAAGCAATAATATGACAGGCCATACACAAATCCCACAAACGTGTCGCATGAATGTAGTATAAACCTTTCACTTGTAGTGCTATAAGATTTAGCTACTACAGTTTGGCTCTCAAACGGAGGCCTTTAGATAATAGGTTGATCTGATCACTTGTCAGGTTATATTCTGAGAGGCTTCTAATGTAGGTATTAATTTCTCTTCAGCTTTCTTGGCTACACTTTGTTTAACTAGTCTCTGGTCTTTTGCGATGTTTGCGTTTCTTATTTAAGTATTTCTTAGTGTTTGAGACCTTGTCTTTCTCATTTAAGGACTCAGTAAGAACACAAGGATAAGCTAAAACATCTTTATTGTTGGCTTTCTTAAGATCTGACATCATCTCCTGCATAATTCTGAATTGCTGTTCAATATTATGTACTTGTTGTCGAAATGTATTTGCGTCTGGTGCCTTACTTTGTGCAGGCGGGTGGTTGATACAACTTCCTCGAAACAGCCCTCTCTACTCTCGTTCGGCCATGATTAGTAGAATTGATTGTCCTCGGCCTTGAGTAGAATATTACCAAGCCCACCGTGCAGGGGGAGGGGCTGAGAGGGGGCTTGAGACGCCCCCCCCCCACACACACACCTTTCAACAGTACAATGTCTCGAGGGCAATCGTATGTTGAGTTGCGCTTTGTGGGTACTTACCTAATTGCCAGTTATGATTAGTTAAGCGAAAGGGTAATTAAATTCTTGTTTTAAAACGCAGCTTTTTGTTGCTGAAAGTATATTTTTCACCACACCATGTTAGTTTTAATTCTAGCCATTTCAGAGGACTTTAATTTTAAAAATTTCCGGGGGACCTACCATGAGCCCGTGAGACTGAGCACTCTGACCAAGCCAGATTACTGTAACTGGCAATTATCACCATTAAATATTAAAGATAAATTTTGGAAATCAAAAGTGTCATCTGAGAAATCAACCGCGACAAATTTTGGAAATCAAAATTGTTATTTGAGAAATCAAACGCGACAAATTTTGGAAATCAAAGTGCCATCTGAGAAATCAAACGCGACAAATTTTGGAAATCAAAAATGCTTTTGAGAAATCAAACGCGACAAATTTTGGAAATCAAAAGTGTTATTTGAGAAATCAAACGCGACAAATTTTGGAAATCAAAAATGCATATTTGAGAAATCAAACGCGACAAATTCAAAATCAAAATGACAATAAAAACCAAAAGGATTTTTCTTTTTAATCATAGACAACATATCAAAATCAAAGAAAACAAGAAAAGAATCAGACTAGTAAATTTTATTTGTGATACTCCTCGAACACCGTAGGTTTTGTCTTCTCCGCCGACTGTGCCTCATAAGAAACGGAAAGGGTGGAAAGACCTTTGAACGGCCCAGCACCGAGCCCGAGAGCGCCGAGGCGATTTTTCCCCAGAAAATCGCAACGCCCAACTTCCAAACCACGCAACATAAAGGCCGAAACATTCACGCTTCTTCTCGTGCCTCTCGATCGAAAATCCGCTCAAGTGGTCCCGAGCCAGCCCTCGAAGAAAATCAAAATCAAGCAATCGAAATGTGTAGCAAGATCTTCATATGCCAGCTAGAAACCGTCCTGCTGATTGCCTCTTTTCTGATTGGACGCGGTTAAATAATAACTTATTAAACTTCCCCACCACCGTACGTATTTTGAATCGGTTATTGTTAAACAGTGGAACCAGTCATGTGCTAACCCTGAAAATTTAGTCCGTTCAAATATAGTACCTTTTGGTAATTTTGCCTCGTTTTTTTACCAGCATTCAGTAGCTTTATTTTGCGCCCTAAAACTGAGCGATTACTTCAACATTTTGGTACGTTTCCTGACGGAAGATTTTTTGTGTGACTGCAAGAATGAAAGTAACAAAGGGTTAAAATCAAATTAGAGATTTAGTAGTGTTGGGAACGCGGATATAACACTAGTCACTCTCAATCTCGATTTAGCTTCTTTTAATGGTCACAGTCACTCCTTATGTCTCGATATCTCGTCACTGACTCCGATCACAAAAGCTTAGAATGTTCCTATAGCTACACCCACTCCTAGGTTACCAAGGTAACACGATTGACGTCATTGCCATATGATCATGAATATCTCGTGTAACGCAAGCTGATTGCCCTCGAGTTGATGATGAAAGGGCGTTTTCTTTTCTTCTCCAGCTCGCATTGCCATCGATCTGAAATCCAGCTAAAGGTAACACAGAGACTTGTGACAACAATGGCGCTCGAAAGCTTAACTCTCACGATCTCGAAAAATATTTCCAATCCCCGTTTCGCAAGGTAAACATACAAAAACTCATTAAGTTATGCAACAAAGAACGCATTAGTTTAGCTCAGGCATACACCAACACAGACGCGGTTTCCAATCGACACGGTGTCATGACCTCGACCTCGAAACCGCATCAAAAGCGCCACGGTTTCGAAGTGTTTACTTCCAGGCCGAATCCAGAATCGTCGTTTTGCTCTTCGTTACTCTGGAACGTATCGACGAAAAAGTCAACATTATCAAGAGATCTCTGCGTGTTATTACGATATGCGATATTATGAAAGCTGAAAATGCGAACTAATAAATTGTGATTGTGCAACAAAGCGCTTGCTCTCCGAGGTTTACCATATTTACCCTTCGCGAGCCAGGCAATTTCCCACCAAAATAAGTCACCGGGATGTGGCACTACGTGCTATGGAGGAGTGTAGGTACTAGGTAGGTAACTTTATTTCAACTCGGGTTGATGAGGCTAGCAATACATGCTAATATGCCGAGAAAAGTATAAAAATATCACAAATTACATGATCAATTAATGATTAACATTCTTACTATATCAATAAATAAACAATCCTAAATCTTAAAATTATTGCAGTGAATCATAGTAAACTGTACATTACAAATGTAGCTGTGTAAAACAAGAGAGTGTGGATATATGATGCTGTTCTTCGTCCTCGGAAACAGGGTCTTAAAATAGAGGGCGTTGCCCTACACATTGTAGGTATTTAAGGTTATCTTTGTCCTAAACAGGGTCTGGGCTTCAAAACCCCCAGCCGCACCTCTTTATACCCAAACGTGGGTCAAGTACCCCTCCTCTCCCCCCGAGCGCCACATCCTGTGCATTATTATCGTGAACGGGTTCATTGTGCAATTTATTGGCGCTCGCATTGAGCTGGCGTCTTTTAAATCTGCTACACCATGCCGATGAGTCCCAATAAGGACGAAACAGCTGTTCATGGTTGCAGCCCTACTTTATCGAGTCTCGGTCATGTTGGTGTCTCGCAGAGTCAACTTTTTTCACGTAGTATCAGCCTTGCTTGTTACATGTATATTCGCATTATTATCAACCGGTCGGATACTGAGATAATAATGAAGAAGGGTAGATGATGAATTGGCCACCCGAGTGGCCTTGTACTCCACCCACCCCAGTGGCCTTGTACTCCACCCAAACAAGACCCTTGTGGAACACCGCAGTCAAGCGAAAACTGCTTAGACACTGATCCGTCAATGGAAACTTGCTGGCTCCTGTTCGATAAATATGATCAGTTGAACCAGTCAAGTGCTGTGCCACGTATGACAACATCCTTACACAGTCGCTCTAACGAGATATTATGATCGACGGTGTCGAATGCTACACTTCCAAAAGGACCATCAAAGTCACATGCTGTGAGTTCATTTTTAGGTGGAGAAAGTAAAGCTTGTATACATTGAGCGAGTGGCGCCATCTATCTCCGCCCTGTCTTTTTGTCTCCTCGCCTCCTTAATTTCGTTGTTGACTGATGCCTCAAAATAATTTTGTACCAGGGATTCTGTACCAAACAAAACGCCACGATCAGTTTGCCCTGTTAATAAACTGTTATTATTTGATTTGATCTAAACGTTTCAGACGACACGGCGAAAAGAAAACCTGGAGATCAATGCGAAGGTAATATTCCTTTTTAAACATATACAAGCGGCAACGAGAACTTCACTGAAACATGACTTGGTTGTGCTTTAGTCTGACTCCTTCCCACCCCCCACCCCTTCCCTTGGTCCCTCCATGACCCAGGGGGTAGGGGTAGAGCGTGCATATTGATATTTCCGGGAATTGAAGCCAAGTCGATCGTGCAGAAAGTAAAGCTTGTATACATCCAGCTTTGAGTTGCATCCAGTTCGTAGGCAGCTTTACAAGAAAGAAGTGCAATGGTCGAGTTTAACAGGTTAGAATTTTCGTGTTACTTCTTGAGTAATCGACTTCACTTTAATTAGGAGAATTTCATGTTACAGTCACAACATTTGCGCCAAGTAGTTACCGTTACTAGTCTGGCACGCAGCGTTACGCTCGCACAACTTTGCTGAAAAGATCGAGCGAATTCTGTATACTGCAGCCAAAAGTTCAAAATCTTTCCCGAAGGTATCGTTTCAGTATTGTTTATAAGAGATGTCACGACATGGGCTTCTGGATATGTCAAATAGAAGTTTAAAATACCTGAAAATTTACTTTCGCTTTCGTAGCGGTTGGTTTAGACAGTCCTTAACTGTTCAAGGACTTTTAAGATTAATTCACAGAACTATACTAATTTAACTTTATTCAAGAAGAAAGCTTGAATAAAACTCTACCACAACAATAAGCGACTACGTGTTCCATTTCGTCGTTACATTATATTTTAAGACGCATTTAATCTCGTAACTGTTGCCCTCAACTAAGGTACAAAATCCATTCCGCCGTAGGGCAGCGTGGTTGAAATGCTAATCGAGTGTGACGGTCTGAGCTGTCGAGCAATCGACCTCGCTACGTTGTAGAAATTCTCGTTAAAATTTCTTTCCCGAGCGAATTATTTAGAGCCGTTGTGAAATTATGCGTATTTATCCTCATGAGGGCAACAAGGTCTTAAAACGTACTGCAAACTATGAATTTAAATTTTGATTTTAATTTTTGATTTTGATGTAGGTTTTGATTTTAAGCATCTGTGCTCGGCTAGTTAGATTTGAGACTTAAAAAAGTGGTTTATATTAAGTGGCATTCTGAGAAAGACGCGAATTGCATTTAAACCTTTCCCACCGCAAATATGCATAGGTTATCGTTCACCACGACTAATTTTTTTTCAAGACATTTTAGGATTTTAATTTTTTATTGCCGTACTTGCGAATAAGGTCATTAAATTCTACAAATTAAAGTTTAAAAGATGTAGGTTTGACATCGAATGTCCGTGGTGATTGAATAACCTGCGCTGACCTCCCTTTATTTTGTTTTCGTGCATTAGCCATTCTTATTACTGTATTAATTGCACTGAGAGACAAATAGTTTTTGTAACAATATTTGGCAGGAAACCGAAAAGCCTACGAGGAGTCCCTTATTTTTCACACGGATAGTAGAGCGAGCGAAACGCGTGAGTGCGCTCGCGAAAATTGCCTCCCGTGAGGAGACGCGTGGGAGGCAATTTTCGTCGCGCGCTCCAGTTTTACCCTCGCAATGCTTTAATAACCTTGGAGTCTGTAGACCGAAATACATTCACTTAAGGCAGCTAGCAAATTTATGTGCAAGAATCCGCGCTCGAATACGAATTGTTGAGGTGCAAACCACTGAAATCAAAGGTGGTCCCAAATCTATCACTCGCCTGGGTGTCCTGTTACGAGTACTAAACCTTCAAACCGTCTCCTAATTAATTCCCTTTTTCTCCCTTTCAGGAAAATAGGAGGCATTATAGCTGTCGCTGCACTCCTAGTTGCAGGCGGACTGGCTGGATTTCTTGGTTGGTTTTTCACGAGAGGAGATGGAGAAAGTGAACCCTCAGGGCCACCATACCATAAAGAAGCGGTCGCCACGGATAACAAGCAGTGTTCCGACATTGGTGAGAAAGTCCTTGTCGACGGCGGCTCGGCTGTTGATGCAGCTATCGCTGCCATGTTTTGCCTGGGTGTCATAAACATGCACACGTCAGGAGTGGGAGGCGGTGGAGTGATGCTGGTGTATAATCAGAGGCGAAGGGAGGCAAATGTGCTCGACTTTAGAGAAACTGCTCCGGCCACTGTAACAAATTTTTCAGCGAACGACGATGGAGTCAAAAAATCGAAATCTGGTTTGTATGGATCTTAAAGATACCTAAATGAAACTTGGAGAAAAAAGCACACAAATCCCATCTAAAAATAAACAACAACCAAATATAAGAAAACTAAGGTAGATAAGAGGGTTAGATCACAAAGCACACTGTACCGAGTTTATTACAGAAAACACGGAAAAGCCGCCATTTTTCTACTCGACAAACGAAATTTCGTATATCGCAGGATATCTGTTGAGTGCTCATAACGTATATCGAGTCCAATATGACCATATTTGGAAAGTGTTACTATGTGTTGAATAATTGAAAAGCTTGGTGGAAAACTATGCTAAGTGGATTTTTGGGAGTTTTGTTTTTTTGCTCCAAAATTGCTGTTTTTTTGCATACAGGCTTGTTTTTTTGTGGTGAAGATTTCCCTGTATTCTTTTTCGCTGCTTTGCGCTTAGTTTTCGAGAAAACACGGGCCAAAAAACGCGTTCACCTAAAAATCCACTTAGCATAGGTTTCCACCAAGCCCTTCATAAGTCTGCCTTATTAACATTCATGAAGCAATGCCCAAGGGTATTCTTTATGCGCAATGTGCCTTTTTGACTCATAAATAGCACACAAGATGCCCATCCGACTTGGAAATGGTCGAAGTTTTTAAATTCAGCGCTTATTACCAGTGTTTTGATTACTGATAGTGCTCAAGAAGCTTCCTTAGCTGAAAAACAGTGCGCAACATTCTTGGTTGACTTAAAAACAGCACACAGCAGCCTTGGTTAACCTTAAGCCAGCGTGCATAGATTTTGTCCGACTTGAAAACAGCACTCGGAAGATTTAGGGTTATTGTTAAGTTTAGAGTTAGGGTTAAAATTAGGGCTAGGGTTAGCGTTGGGGCCTAGGGCTAGGGTTAGAGTTAGGGTTAGGGTTAGAGCTAGGGTTAGGATTAGGGTTAGAGCTAGGGTTAGGGTTAGGGTTAGAGCTAGGGTTAGGGTTAGGGTTGGAGCTAGGGTTGGGGTTAGGGTTAGAGCGAGGGCTAGGGTTCGGCCTAGAGCATTGCAAACGTGAACGTTAAAGTAAGCGGCATATTTTTAGTCTCAATCAGCTTAAAGGGTTCCTCTGAAATGAAAAGAACGCACAGGTTTCTTGGTTGACTCTTAACTCTTTTGGAAAGGCTTTGACCGATATAAGTAAAGTGCTGAAGAGGGTGTTTTGGTTGAAAACGGCATCTGAAGCAGGATCGGACTTGATTCTAACTTAGTGCTCAAAACGCTTGTTGTCGGCTGAGAAATAGAATAAAATAATAAGGACAGCTGTTTTTAATTTAAGATAGGGTTTGGCCGATAGCAACAACTTCTGTTCGTGAGCAACATCGAAAATTCGAGTTAACGATGTTCAAGGGCAAAATTAAGAGAAATTAAAAGAGTAAGCTGTTTCCCGTCGGTTTCCGGTTCAAAACAGAGTTTTGACTGGCGTTTCGCGTGCTTTGGTCATTTGAAACGATTTTGAAGGGTTCAGTTTTGTCGTCAAATGGAAGTAGTGGAATGAAAATCGTATCACAAATCAACGTAAATGACGAATACTATTTTTGTTTGCTTCAAAACGCAAATATTTGCATAAGATGTGAAATTTAATCCCTATCGTCTGATGCGTAACAACGACTTGTTAAAATATCTCGCGTGCAAATACTTTTTCGACCTTGGTGCCTCAACAGCGTTAACAAACGTTTGCCCTTATCTTATTAACACGTAATCGCAATGAGTCCTCGTAAAATTAAGGATCAAAGGCGGAAACTCAAGCTCGAATAAAAAAAAAGGCGATCAAATGCATGTGCATGTGCCCGTCTCAAAATCTGAAATAAAGTTGTCAAAATGCTGTCAAAAATGTCAAAAACCAGTGCGCTTCACTCGTCATTTGAAAAACGTTTTAGAGATCTTCGTCGAAAGCGGCCTGTAAACAACAATTAAGTTTCGCCGTCTATAATGTCGTCTTAATTTGTTTGAACCAGTAAGAATCAGCGATGTCAAAAACAGCGAAATGGGTCGACTGGCTGGCTGGCTTTGATAAATTTTATCGTGGACGGGTCTGCGAGAGAACTTGTGCTCGTGTGGTTTGGCAAGCGCTTTCTTCGTTAACTGGATGATGTTTTTGCCACTGAGAAGAAGGTTCTTCGGAAGACATGGGAAGTAACAGTAAAACTATCAAAGCACTTAAGTGTTTTGTGTCAGCCAAGGAAAGATTTCGTGGGAAATGGCTCTATTATTCAGCTCTGTCGCGTTCGAGTGATTGCTGCCTCAGTGATTCCTGTTGACTGCTCTAAACGATCAGGTGCGGACCTCTTTTTTGTCTTTTCTACGGACATTTATGTCCAAATTTGTAAGCAATTTTTCTAGCGAAAACCAGATATTTTGTTACTTGTCTAATTTCTCCACCTTCTCCAAGAATCTTCGAAGACATATTATTCGTATTGTGCTCTGTTTTCTTGTAATATGTTTGTTGTTCTGTTGTTTCTGAACCGCGGTCAACTCCTTTTGACTGCTGTAAACGATCAGTTTGTACCCTTTATTTTCTTTTCTAGGGCCATTTATGTCAAAATAAATACCGATTTTTCAAGCTTAATCAGTACAAACTATTTTTACTTCTAGCTAGTCTTGTTTAATTTCTCCACCTTCTCCTTCTTCGAGCAAACACTCGCATCGTACTTTGTTCGCTTGTAGTGTTTTTTTTATCCGCTTTGAATTCGTTTACGCTTTCATCTGAAAGTAGTTAGGATTTAAGAATGTCTGTCTTTCTTTTTGCTGCTGCTCAATTGTGAAGTTCATTGTGAGGCCCATGCGAAGTTGCTTGGTGAGAGCCGGTGTGCAGCTCCGATTCTAGGCTTGGCCTGGCTAAATATATATATGGCCTTCAGCTTTTCTTTTTTTAATCGCTGCATAACAGACTGGTATGGTGTTCCATCGAACATCATGCATGCACTTTCTTTAAGCAGTTTTAAGTCCTATCTATTACATTATTTGTGTCAATTTCAAATCAGATGAGGCTTGTGAGTGACAAGTATGTAATTTAATTAGGTTAGCTTTGGATTGTATTTCAATTTTACTTCTTAATTTTTAGTGTCAATCTCAAATCAGGGGTGACTTGTAAGAGACAATATTCGATTTAATTTGATTAGGTTAGCTTTGGGCCACGTTTAAATTTCACCTCTTAGTTTTTGGAATGTGTAATATCAGATAATATTCTTTGTATGGGAATTTAGTTTCTCCCAATTATTCTCCAGTCATGCACTTTTTTTGTTTTGTATCAACTTAGTTGTATTCGCATGACAAAGTATTATTAAACTTAAAACTTAAAATTAAACTTAAAGTAAGCTCTTTCTCATCAATGTACACATCCTTTGGACTTCCTTCTCCTGCATACAGTCTTTCAATTAATTTTATTAGTAGCTGGTCACACTAATCTTGTGGGATGTTTGGATGACAATTGGCATTAATGTTTAATGGGATTTATGATGTTTGATGAAGTATGTTGTGCAATTTCAAATGTACATGGAGAAATGTGAGACTAGTCGTTATCTTTCTTGCAAAATAGAAAATCAAGTTAAGCTGGCTAACACGGATTTCCAGCACTTTTGCTTTAATGAATCATTACCTTAAATCCTTATACTACATTGTTAGTGGTATCAACCAAATGCCCAATATTTTATTATCAAGTTGCTTGATCTTGCACTTGGCTGGCCAGAAGAGCAGCTGGATTTCTTTTTGAAAACACTGTGGGTGCATTGATTGACGAGCTTAATGTTAGCAAGCAGTTTTTTTTTTTATAGTAAGGTCAAGAAGTAATTGATCAAAAGAAATATCTTGTTCGTAATTCATATCATCTAAATATTTTCATTGATTTCCATGTATCTTTCTTTCATAATTTTTGTGAGGCATATATCCAGAGGATACACAATTTCTGATTTCTGACTGTCTCATGGGAGGCTGTGGATAATTGAAATTGCATTCATTATGAAGCGATGATCTGAATCACTATATATCTGAATTGTGATACTGATTCAAAGGAGCAATCACCATGCAGGCTTCTCCACCAATTTCTAGTGGCTCTAAACCATAACTAAGTAGCCTACAGTTAAACGGGGAAACAGACCTGTCCTTAGGTATTGCTCTAAGATGTTAAGAAATGTTTTGTTTTAAAAATTTATAGATGCAGACTAGCGTTGCAGGTTCTTTTGTACCTATGTCAATATTTTTATTTTGCTTTTTTAACATCTCCAAACTCAATTTGCAAAGGAATTTTTATTACCTAACTCAATAGAAGACTTGTTTTTAGGAGGGGTGGGGGTCCAAATCCGTAAAAGGAGGTTTATATCTGCCAGCAGTTCTGGACTAGGGGGTCCAAATGTGGTCCAAATCTGATCCACAAGCAGATCTGGACTAGAGAGTGCAAATCCGCGGGGGGTCCAAATCCACTGACTGCCACTGGTTCAGATCACCTTTCCATACTATTTTTTACAGCATTGGCTCTGTAGCTTGAGTGAGGTCAGATGGGTGCTATGACAAACAGACTATATGTAAATGCCAGTAGAAAAAGAATGCTTTTGGAGCTCCGCATTTAGGCTTGGCTAAATATATATATTATTTTTCTCCACTTTGCTTTATTTTAATTATCACAGAACTATTGATTACAGAGAATGAAGTAATACTAAATAGGAGAGGGGCACATCTAGGTAGACTAATATTGTGCCCCTTAGTAAAAATATATATTATGACAGCGAAGAAACTAAGACATGATACACCTGAGACAGAAGAACAAATTTATATAAAATTATATAATATTAATTATGTCATGTCATGTCATGTCATGGCATGGTGTCATGTCATGGCGTGGCATGGCATGGCATGGCATGGCGTGGCAAGTCGTGTCGTGTTGTGCTGTGTTATGTTATGTTATGTTATGTTTTGTTATGTTAGAACATTAACAAGCGACTGCGCACGAAAACTGCTTGATGCGTGTGGCGTTTCCATTAGGCGAGCAAGTTTGCGTGTTTCTAGCTTATGCTCAAGTCGATCAGTTCCCGGCGCCGAGAGCTTAAACTACAGAAAACTCAAGGGTAATAGCACTCCGGTACAATTTCACATCTTTGACTTTACCATACGCGCTAGGCCTACTTAACATCAAAAATAGAGTTTAAGCAACGATCGCGGCAATGGCACAAGAACTAACACAATCGGCTAATCGAGGAAAAGCGTTTGCTCTGTATGCGGGTTACACGTCAATATTTTGATACATTTCTTTGCTGTTCCTTGCAAGACAACAACTTGAAGTCATCAATTAATTCAAGGTTTTGTGAACACACGACGGTGAATTTTTTATTCTCTGTCTTCAACACAGTTCCTGCCAATTCAGCCCCAGGATATTACGCCCATATTATACAAGTTAACTGAGATAATTGGATATTTTAAAATGACGTTTTCTTTAACGTTAATGTCGTCCTTGCTTAAATTACAAGTACCTATTAGGAGCACGATTATTTCCTTACCGCATTTCGTTTCGTTTCTAAAAAGTTTACATTTATCTTTTCTTGTCAGGTGGTCTATCTATCGCGGTCCCTGGCGAAGTGCACGGCACATACAAAGCCTGGCAAGAATACGGCCGATTACCATGGGAACGTTTGGTTCAACCTGCCATCGATTTGGCCGAGAACGGATTTAATGTAAGCGCTGCCCTTGCTGACGTGCTGAAGCATAATCAAACGGTGGAGAACATAAAAAAAGATAACGGATTGAGGTATGAGAAAATGACCAATTCTTGCTTGTGCTGAAGCATAATCGAACCGGATGGAGGACATAAAAAAAGATGACGGATTGAGGTATAAGAAAATTACCAGCACAAGGGTTTATTTTCACTACTGCTTCAGTAGTATTTGGACTACTGCGATGATCGTCCACATTTTCATTCTTTAATCCACAGTTCAAATATATGATTCTCATATTTTCATTCTCACATATTCATCATTCACGGGCTTATTACGAACCAACCAAATGACCAGCTCCCAGATGGATTGTTAGCTCAGTTGGTAGAGCACTGCACCGGTATCGCAGAGGTCGTGGGTTCAAATTCCGTATAATAGCCTAACTTTTTTTCAGGCTTTATTTTCACTATTACTTAAGTAGTGTTCATAACTGCGATGATTATGCACATGTTCATTCTTTAATCCGCAGTTCAAATATATGATTTTCATGTATTCATTCTCATATGTTCACCTCTCACGGGTATATAACGAACCAACCTAATGACCAGCTCCCAGATGGCTTGTTAGCTCAGTTGGTAGAGCACTGCACCGGTATCCGGAGGTCATGGGTTCGCGTCCCGTACAAGCCTGAATTTTTTTCAGGCTTCATTTTCACTATTGCTTAAGCAGTGTTCATAACTGCGATGATCTTTCACATATTGATTCTTTAATCCGCATTTCAATTATATGAGTTTCATATATTCATTCCGACAAAAAATATCCCTTAGTAACAGTTCATTCCAAACTATTTTCCACTCCGGTAACTCTGGAAGGCTGGCACAATTGAGTGATTTTACGGCCGTTTGGGTTGGAAAAGAACTATTACAATATCGGGTATTTCTGACAATGTAGCGACGCGACATAGACAGAAATGGTTTTTTTGCTGACACGGACAAGCCATGGGGGCTGGGACTGAGTGAGGGGAACACGGTAGTTTCGAATTGTGGTAGAACAGAAGAACCAAGTCGAAGTTCAGGGGAATAAGTTGCATTTTCCTTTGTTTTTGAAGGTCCTGGCTGACCAACAGGCCCTGTATATACACAGCTAGCTACAGTTGTATGCGTCTTATTGGAAGTTTAAGCACAGCTGACAAGAGCTGTGCTCTGAATACTACATACATACATACATACTGTTTTATGCGCCAATACATATCTTTGAATTCAACTCTTCGATCAAGCTGAACCGCTGTAAACCGAGTAAAACTTTTAACCATTCTTCTCCTAAAATCCGTCTGGTTTTCATTGTTCATGATTTTTATTTTGTCAAATTTCAATCCTTTAATTAAGCTCCTTATTTCAAAACCCTCCCTTTTCATAACTGATGTCTTATGTTTTTCAAATAACTATTGCAGAGAACTACTCATTGATGAAAAAACTGGCAAGCCTTACAAAGAAAATGACACAATCACCAACAAAAAATATGCAGAAACCTTGAAAAAAATTAAAAACGACTCCAAATCGTTTTACAATGGTTCGCTGGCCAGAATGATTGTACAAGACATGAAACTCGTGAAAGGCAACAAAACCGATAAAGGTAGAGTTACTCTGGAAGATTTGAGGAACTACCGAACAGAAACAAGGGATCCTCTAAAGGGCAACCTATCGGGCATGACAATGCACCTCACTCCTCCCCCGACAAGTGGTGCTGTACTGGCACTCATTTTGAACATACTGAAAGGTGAGGAATATTGAAATGTTGAATTGAAATGCCAAAGTTTTCTATGGAGCCCAGTGGTGTGCTCGGTAATTTTTTGGATGCCATTTCTATTTTATCGGTCACACTATACAAGTAGACAAATGTTTAGTCGCCTCTTCCTGGGAATGAAAAAAAAATTATGGTACTTCAACTGGGTGAGTGAAATTTGGTCTGAAATATTACGCGTGAATTCAAAATCGCGCGAGTTCGATTTGAAAACAATGCATTGTACAAGTACGCTTTCAGACCAAACTTGCGCGACACGAAGTTCAGCTTGCACTTTTTTACACCCATTTTAAAATCACACAGTTTTTTTGTCAACATTGATATTAATTTGTCCACTTTGATTTTCATTTGATGGTTAGAAAGGATGCGATTTAGAGCAAAAAAATAGTGCGATTTGTGAATAAATTGCACTGTTGATAGCCTAGTAAATGATAATAAGCTGTATTCTGTTTTTGATATTAACAGTCCTTAAGTAGCTCTTTAACGCTAGGAATAGGTTTAAAATAAGGTTATCTATGATTTATTTCCTTGTCTGTGTTTCTGGGACCTCATCCCTACCCGAATGAATAAGTCTCGTTCTGTGATTCTAATGTTTGCTTCTATAGGACCGGATTCAAATGTGACCATTAAGGACATTAATTTCTAAAGTAATTGTTCTGTCGCATTAGTGGGCATGAGGGAAAGCGAATCCGGCCAGAGGATTATTAATCGAGTTGATGAATTCAGTTGGCCACCTTACAGAGTTTCAGCCTAACGCTGACGTTTTGAGCGATAGCTGTTCGTCAGGATTCGCTCTTGAATCTTTTCACGGTGGGGTGCCAGCACCTCAGTTGATTATGTCTCGTCCCGGGTGGGGAGGGGAGGGGAGGGGAGGGGGAGGGGCGGGGGCACTCCCTATAATGGCCTACACGGGGAGGCTCCGCCCGAAAGTGGTACCTTTTTCACGCTTCAGGTATATGAAAGGATAGGGATTTCACGACTCGAAGTATATGAAAGGGTAGGGAATTCTGCCATTTAGGTATTTAAAAGGGCCTTTCATTAAAATATTTCGAACACACATACCTAATGACTGTACTGTTCTAATGGAAGGTATACGAAAGGAGCACCTTTTCTGTCAAAAATGGTATATAAAAGGTTAAGGGGTCGGACCTCGGGGCGGAGCCTCCCCGTATTAAATGTTTTTTAGTAGCCCCCCCACCCCACCGGGTGTCTCGTATTCATTCAAGGGAAAGCAGCTGAAAGCTATGAGCAGTGTTGCCTTTTTAATCATAACATTAAATTAACTGAACCATGTTTATATGGTCTTTTCACATTAAACGGTCATCGGAGCAGAGGGGCATTTTGTCTGCGCATGTTCCGTAATCCCGTTCTCATGAGGATAACCGCTGGAATGAATCTGTCAATGAAGGCACTGAAAAATAAAATGGCGGCTGACAAAAAGCCGTCTTGTAGCTTGCGGCTCTCAAAGTTTACCTTCTTCAAGCTGTATTTTTATGTGAAAAATTGTAAAAGACGTTAAGACGTTTCCGGGAAGAAAGCTCCAGCCAAATCCGTGTCAACCGAAACCTACATCGTCGAATACAATATGAATTTTTGATGCGACATTGAATTTTGATGATGACAAAAAGGATGAGTTTGGTAAGTTTGTCACCAGTCAAATTCAGATTGGATAAGACGCTTGTTTGAGAAGTAAAATTTTGGAACATCTGAAAGGGTCTCTTAAGAGCTCTTTAAGAGTACAGCGTGAGTACGGACACACTGAATGACCTATCGTCCGAATCGTCTCGAAGAAGTATAAACAATTTAGTTAATTGTACGTTCTTTGAATGCCAAACTACTAGGGTTGAGCATTAAGAAATGAAGATTATCAGATTGTATAATTTAAGTCGTAAGCGTATTTGAACATGTGAGATTGCGTTGATCTGAGAATATCGCCTTTTTTGTCGAGAAAACAAAACAAAAACAAAAAACAAGGTAAACAAGAAGCTTACTTGAGTTTTAGAGAAAATATCATTTTTATCTTTGTTTCAATACTTGCTTCACGTCCTTGAGATTTTGCAAGTTACCATATGTAGATGTAGATGTAGATGCTTGAGTTGTGTTATGGCAAAAACTTGCAGCGCGTTTACCTTCTGTTGGCACAAATCTACGTACACCGCCTAGGACACGAGTTTCTTGGGCATGGAAAAAAAGGATACGGAAATTGGGGGGATGGATGGTCAGCTATAATTTCACTTCCTTTATTGTAACTTGTTCTGTTAGGAGAAGGGTAATAAAGTTGTTGTCTCAGAAGACTACAAATGAGTTCCTAATAAAGTCATGTTCTCAACACATTTGTCATTTAGAAGTACAGTACAAACCACGGAATGTAGCTGTCTTCTGCTTCAACTAGTTGCAGAGACTTTTCAAATTAATTGCACTGCCTTGAGTGGATTGGAATTGTTTGAAGGAAGGGAGATAAAGATTAAGTTAAAATGTGATACACACTCTCCTATCCAGTTTCCCCTCCCCAAACCTTTTGTACGGGCTTGACAATAACCAGCAATCATGGATGTAAAGTAACTCACTACCTGTAGCAGTTCCTCCCTTGTGTACAAAAATAAAGAAAGAAGCAAAGAAAAAAAATAAAAATAAATCCAGACAGATTGCAAAGAGTACATGAAGTTTTTTGAACTTTATTGTGCCTGACTGCTTTACAGGAAATTTTGTTGTTGTTGTTTGGTAAGTGAATTACAATGCCACAGACTCTATAATGCGAAACATGACCTTAAGGTAGCATATGGCACAGTGCTTGGAGCAGGTCTGGGTATTTGTATGAGAAAGTTAATGGTTTTCAGGCCTGTTAATTTTGCTGCTGCAGGAAAATAATCTGGTAGTGCCCAAACGGAATTCTTCAGCTGCAATCTCAGTGTCAACATTACTCTAGGGGACAGTTCTCAAACTGCAGGTGATATGTACATATTCACACTCAGTATTACAGATTCCAAGACCTCAGAATTGATCAACAAAGCTTGCTCTTTAACTTGTCTGCCTTGTCATCCTTTTTATGTGTTATCACAGCAATTGGTCTTCTCTGTATATCCTTAAAAATGTTAGGAGAACATAATTGTTAGTTCCTTCCTTTTACGCAAATTGTTTATAAAACAGTCTCCATAACCAGTCTAGTGGAGTATCAGTTTATATGAAATTGTATTTTTATTAACACAGATTCTGATGGTCAAAAGTTAATACATAGTTGCATTCTATGTCATCATCATCAGTGAACACTCATATGTGCATAAAAATGGACTTAATATAAGAGTACCAAGTGTTTGAATTTATTCATTGACCTTCCAGAGAAATTATGGTGTATTTTATTTTAGAACCCTTAATGTTGAAATAGAAAAGCAATACTATCAATCTTTTATGGTCTGGCTTATATCTAAATTAAGCATCAACATCTTTTCCTCCTGTGTATGCTCATGTCATACTCTTTAGCTTGGTCAAGTTTTGAAAATGATTATACTACATATTGAATGATGAGGCTAAAACAAATCTTCAAGCTTGTTATATTGTAGTATTATTTCAAGAGAACAGTTAGTTTTGATTTTACAGTTTTGCATTGTACCAGCATAAACTTACCTAATTAGTAACAGATAATTTACAAGGGGCTTAGATATGCAGGCACCAACAAACTTAATTTAAATGTTTAGGTACAACAGTTGTGATATATATAGGGCTAGTATATCAGTTCACTTCTGAGCATTCCTCTAGATTTGAAAGATGTACAGGTCTGTACACCATAAAGAGTATTACTTTCCCATAAATAAATAAATAAATAAATAATAATTAACACAAGCTCATATCAAGCATACATCAGCCATCTGAAAAGGCCACTTTTCGCCATTCGCTAATCCAAAATATAACATTTCCTAAATTTTCAAAGCTCTGTTGAAAATCAGCTAGTGTACAGACCTCTCATTTAGTTTTGCAGTCCCAGAGTTTAATGATAATATTCCAAGAAAACTTGTACAACTCCATAACACTTCCCTTCACAAGAAAGTGGAATTGCCAGTATTTTAGCGGATTGCCATGGACTGCTACCATTACACCTTTATATACAAGGCACAAGATTCGGGCAAAATTAATTAACCTTCAGATAATTATTGCAAGTGTTGTAATTCAATATTTCAAGACCCTATTCTTAAACTGAAACAAAGGCAAACATGCCCATTGATAAAAATATAAAGTTTGTTACATTTTAATACCAATATCCATGGGAAAGATGCCTTCTTACATTGGAGAAGAACATCAAGTTTTTGAACTATCACCCGGTATCTTGGTAGTTCGAATTTGAAATGTAACAACAACGTCCAACTTTTAGTTACTCACTGTAAACAGATTATAATAATCATTCTTTAAAAACATTAAGGGCTAACAGCCTTCACTCTGGGGAAAAATGGTGTTTTACATTTTTAAAATTGTAAAAATTCAACTCATAAAATAAGAGAAGGTTGTATGCCAACGAAACAAATACAGTCCTTGCTTTGAAAGCTCATTCCATTTTTCCCGCTGTTCTCAAAACATTACATGTATCTTTGAAAAACAAATTATTTGTGGAGAAAGTTAAGAACTTAGAATGTCCCTCGACTACGTGCTTTTGAATTTCTTTGGTTACAAATGTAACACTCGTAAAGAAAAATAAAACACTCAAAAGTTCCACTTGTTCTAAGGTAGCCGGCACTGAGGTGACGTGTACAAAACGAAGTTGAAATCTACAACAAGAGCACAAAACGCACGTCTTCGACGGAGAATGTCAGCATTTTACACCGAAAAAATGAAAAGCGCGCATTTTTTCCCGATAAACAAACTGCATAAAACGAAATTGAAATGAACAAACGATACACTGACGTTATTACGAAACTTGGGGGACCGTAAGAATAAAAAGTTACGTTCAAGTCTTTACTTGAGGTATACTACGACGGCGAAAAAACAAAACAACCACATATCAAAACAAAAGCAGAAAAAACTTCGTCAGAATGCAAATGTAATCTTAAGAAACTACAATAATGGCAAATGTCTATTAAGAATTACCTTGTTAAATAGACTTGAAAGGAACCTCGACAAAAGACCTCTGTGATTCCAAGTCTTCGAAAATCTTCGAAAACTAGACGGATGGAACTGCGAAAGCAATGCCGGTGGACCGCTTTCAATCACGGTGACAGAACATTTTTTAAAGTCTTTACACCTTTACGGCTGTGAAGAGAAGGGGAAGACACTGTTACCTGGTACGTTTTAAAACTTGGGGGATCGTGAAAATTTTGGGTAATTTCGCCTCAGAGTTCATCAAAATTAACCTCCATATCAAAATGTCCAGCATAAATTAAACGATGTAGCTTATAATCGCCTTGACCTACATGGTAGTAATTCAGTTCACATTAAACCTCATCACCAATAGACTAACCTTGATTGTTTGGCTTCTCATGTCAACATCTGGATAGTCGGTGAAATTAATTTTCAAAACCACGAACCGCGGTTGTTTGGCCGCCCAGATCACTTTTTGGCTGTTAAGATCTTCTCAAAACAAGTCGCTTCAAGCACCTTGAGTACGCCGAGCACTAGCAATGCATAAATACTTCGTACTTTCGTTCATGTCTTATCATAACATCCGTCCAACTGCAAAAGATCGCTTTCGGAAAACTATTAATTGCGCGTTCGATAAGCAACATGGCTTCCATGAACGATCGTTCAGCATTCCATTGGAGCATGCGCAGACAAAATGCCCCTGTGCTGGTCATCGGTTAAATGAGCAGTGTCACAGCCGAGCATGCGCGATGATGCTCTCGAGCGAGTAACAGATTTTTCATCTGCACGCCATCTTCAAATTGGTTCGAAGGATTGATTAAGCCAGTATTCCTTATCATACGCGTTGAAGCCTCTGCTATATTTCTCTTTTGGAGATTTTTGCATGTTTGTTCCGTACCATATGGATGGCGTTGATAATTGCACATGCGCGAGATCCGTGACACTGCTAGCGCTCCTAAAAGATTCACTTCACGTAGTCACATACAATTTTCAGGGTACAACATGACGTCATCTGATCGTGATGGCCTGAACGCTTCAATTCTGACGTATCATCGAATCGTTGAAGCTTTTAAGTTCGCTTATGCATGGCGGAGTCGGCTTGGCGATCCAGCGTTCAGTTCAGAAAACGAGATAGACAAGGTGGGTAAAGTAAATGTTGTCTGGGAAGCTCGTGGGTCAGTATTTTTCGAGGGTTTTCTTCTTAATATGCTGTTTAGAGACCTACCTTCCAATTAAAAGCACCACCGGACCACAAACCAGCTGTCTTAAATTAACTAGTAAGAGCATGCTGGCTGCGTGATCAACAGCTACCTCAGACCAGATGATCCCCTCATTGCCGGGGCTGAGTGACGTTAAGACGTTAGTCTTGTTTCCTTCACCTCCACTCATAAACTTGAAGATGACGTAAAAGAACCCACACACTGATCGTAAAGAGTAGGGATCGTAGTTCCAGGTGCTGCGGTCTGTCCAGTAGCACATATGTACCACATATTCGGAGATGTTTGCATTTATACCATACCATAGAAAACACAGCCAATCAGAATGCAGCTACGTAGGAAAGCCGTTGTGTATTCGTCGTTATTCCTGCGAACCTTCCCATGGTACACCGCATTGATTGCCGTGCAGGGCTATGTATTTCCTGTGACACAGTATAAAATAATTACGCACTTTTTTGATATTTGAGTAAACCACACCAAACCTTGTGACTTTGTGGGAATTGTAAATGGGAAAAATTATATCATTACAATTGCCTCATCCCTATTGATGTTAACACTACCATACGAAACCGAGTGACCTTGAGTCAGGCTTTTTGCGGTGTTTTAATACGACGCTCGGAAACTCGTTTTTGCCATTATCACTTCCAAACAAAAGAAACGGAAAGTGGCCGTAATGTTTGATCAAAAGACGCTGGATTAATACCTTTGAAAAATTATTTTATTCTTGTTAGATTGCTCTGCAGATGGTGGACGAAGAGTTGGGCAACGAATTGCGTTCAAAAATATATGATAACATGACTCAAGACAACGTATCTTATTATGCACAGTTTTTTTCGGACGCTGATTTTGGCACGACGCACCTGTCCGTTCTGGACGAAAATGGAGACGCCGTGGCAGTGACAACCACGATCAATTACTGGTTAGTTTTGCACTCTGAGCCCCTGCGTAAGGCTTGTGGTTCGGTAGCCTCGCAGATCCTGTAAGCGCTAAATTTCAGTGGCGGGGATAGTGTCGCAGCCCTATTGTTTTAGGGCTAGGGTCCATTGTTTGTGTTGTTTGTTCTTTTGTCTCACCTGAAGGGTGGTCTCCAATCAGGTGAGACCTTGTAAGAGCTGCGAGGTGACCCTTGTGGTTTGTCAGGATATCTCTCAGTATTGCTGGTTTTCGTGTGTTGTCATTAAAATTCTTAAGTTCTTACCTAAATATCTGGTTCCTTCAAGAAAATTGCTTTCAGAAGAGGTTTTTCGTTAAATGCCATATTCAAAGCAATCTGTCTTACCAGTTACCTCAGACGTAAACAACACAATCGGCCAATCAGAATTTGAACCAGTAAGTCAGCAATGGGCGCCAGGCGTAGGAACACCCCATCGAGGTTTAGAAAGTCTGGCTTTAACTTCTTATTGGGAAACAGCTTAAGCCGGATCCTCAATAGAAAATCCCTTGACTATACTGCGACGCGCAGCTGCGCTCAAGCTTGTTTGGTTTGAGATATACCTGCCTAGTAATACTTATCTCGTGGTTCATTATCTGGCTTAATAAAATTTTATGTTTATGGGCGCTAGGTTTGGGAGCAAGTATCGGTCCAACATCACGGGAATAATCTACAATGATCAGATGGCAGATTTTGACATTCCTGGCTGGGAGATAGTGGACGGCATTTCTCCATCTGAAGCTAATTTTCCTGAGCCCGGTAAACGACCATTCTCTTCCATGTCTCCCGCGATTTTGACTGACGACGAAGGTGAAGTGCACTTCGTCATCGGTGCTTCGGGCGGGAAAAAAATCACCACTGCTGTCTCACTGGTAAGACTCTCTGATAGATCGCAAATATGCGAGATACCAGTCTTTCAAACAAAGAAATTTATCGAGAGCATAGTTCACTCTGGAAGTACTGGGACCGAGAGTGCCGCGTGAGGGATTGTGGGATCGTTTGAGGGGAGAGATTGTTTCGTCGCAAGACGCGTCCCCCAAACAATTCCACAATCATTTGCGCGGCCTCGGTCCTAGTCTTTTTCAAAGTGAGCCCCATTGCAATGATATTGAGTCTTTTACTAAATCAGTTCTAGTTAAAGTTCATTGTTTGGTTTGTATCTTCCTGCCTCTTTTGTTCCCAGTTGTACTCAACCAGAGCAGTGTGTGAACCAATCACGACGTGCCGTTTGCGCTGATCGCTATGTGGAGTTGTGTCATAAAAGCGCCAAGTTCAATTCCACAATAGAGCTTGGCCAAGAGAAAAAAAAGAGCTTAGAGTGAACATTGGCCACAGACGCCTTATTTCAGGGGTGATTTGTCTCAGGTTATTTTTAGCTTCCGCGACAAAGGATTCCCACGCTTAGTGCTTAAAGCCATTCCACACGTGTATTTTCAACTCTGTATGTGATTGGGTGTTACCTACCCACGTGGGATTTCCGAGGCTGGCAAGTGTTCTAAAAATAACCTGATACGATTACCCCTGAAATTAGGCGTGTATGGCAGATGTACTCTCTAACCTCCTTCATTTTCTCTAGGGCTTGACCCATTGTGCTAGCATAATTTTGCATAATTTGAAGAAACAAGTATAATTTTTCAAAAAAAGCACTGCTTGAGCACAATCAGACGATTTTTGCACTTTTTGATGCATTAAAGCTAATAACAACTTAATTCTTGCTTTTTAGTGCCTTAGAATAATTGCAAGCTGTGTATACTTATGCACTAGCTTTGAAAATCACCAGAAGTATGTTTTTCTGACTTGCCTCTTTTCTAGACCTCTTTCTCTTTCCGTATACGGGGTCAACAACCGCCAGACGAAACCAATATGGCATCAGTCAACATCGATCTAGGGTCAGATTCAATATGAGAAAGAAATACACCTTTTTGCTGGTCATCACCAGAAAATATACTTTCAATAACGCAGGTATCGCGTTCATTAATGCCAAAATACGTTCATTTTAACGAATCGTCTTTCATTTTCGTTGTTTACAAATTCATGAATTCTTTGTCTTCAAGCTTACCAAATATCGTTCCTGTGGGAACGATGGCTTTGAAAACCTGTAACCTTCCCAAATCCCGGACTATCGTCGAAATGAAGCATTTTTATTGCAAAATGATAAGTTTTTCAGATTTCATCACCCTGGAAACTGACCGAAACTCCCAATTTTCACTTAATATGACTGTTTATTCTCTTTGAAAACCAAAATCGCCCTCGAAAAACAGCAGAATTCACGCAACTTTGTCTTGAAGTTTTCAAGACAAAAATTCCTCTTGAAGTGAAAAGTTTCCGTTGCCAGCAAACTTTGACTCCAGTTCTTGCAATCTGTTCAGCATTTGCTTGCTCACTCCTTTAGCCCGACCCCGATAATGCTGTTTGATTCCAGTTGCTCTCACTGTCTCTAATTTTCACGTGTGTGACCCAAAGGAATTCTGGGGTATTCTTGCCTAACAGCGGCATGGAAGACAGCCAATTTCCATTTCACATATCATAGTTTTTAGGACCGTGTCGAGCCACCCGATCCTGCTGGCAAAATATTTTACCGATTGCATTATTTACAAGCCAAAACTCGCCAAAATTGCCATGCCAGGTCCCGGAATCCACTCACAAAACGACTAAAGACACAATTTCACTCCGTGGATTGTCCTCACTCGCTCGAATACTTTGAGCAGCCCACTTTGTGTGAAATTGCTTCTCACCTCTGTTTTCTTTCAGAGGATTGCCTCTACCCATCAACCCAGCTTTATGATGCCAGGCAGGGGGCTTCTGAGGTGGAAAATGGCTCGAAAAACACACTTATAAATCAAATAAGCAACGAATTGTAGCTGCAGTGTTCGTTTAGAAATAAACGACAGCTAGCGTTACAAGCGTGACAACAAAGATAGAGCCTTCGGTGTTGTGGACCAGCGAAATCGCCGTGGTAATCCCTTATATGGAGTAGCCAGGTCGATTTCACCTCCTACCCTCCGAACATTGCAAAAAGGCGACCAAATCGACCGGTAGGGAAAGGGTAAAGTACTTTTGTATTTTCATAAACAAGCAACCATTACCACTATGGGGTATTCTATAGTGCTAATATACAAATATTAATGCCTTTTTTTAGTTCAATAAGGAGAATAAACATCATCAAAATCTTCATTACTGTCGTTCCTTGCCCTGGTCTTCGTTCTCCCGTCCTCATGATTGTCCTCGTCATATTGGATATCAATATCATTGTTATTGCTTTCATCCTCGTTGCTTGGTTCGTTATCTCCTTCAGTGGCAATCGATACGTCCTCGCCCTCCTCTCGGTCATCGTCCTCTTCGTCCTCGTATGGTTCTCATCACTGTTATTGACTAAATAAAGGTTTAAAAACTTTTATTAATTTAGTCACTGAAAAACTAACATACAATAGACATTTGCGAAAATTAAAATGTAGCAACTTACAAAAAATTATAACAGGTGAAGAGAACTATTTCACATGATGATCTACGAATTACAGTGCATGATGAACACACGCAAGAATCAAACAAACAAAAAATGCTCTAAAGAGTAACAAGGCCTCGAATCTTCTTTTTGTCTATCCCGCACAGTAATTTTTAGTTATTTTAACTCCAAAAATTGAGTTAAAATTTTAGGTTCAAACTAACTTTTTTTTTAGAGTAACTTTAACTCCTAAATTTAAGTCCAAAATTGGGGTTAATACAACTCTTCAAATGGGGTAGTTCTTACTCCTCCTGGAGTTAATGTGGCTCCAAAATGGAGTAAAATTTTCAGGATCAAAATAATTCCTTTTACGGAGTAACTTTAACTCCTCGTTATCCAACTCCAAATTAGGGTTGAAGCTACTTCTAAGTAGGGATTTTTTAACTCCTAAAATGGGATAAAAATCTTATGTTCACAATAACTCTCTTCTTAGGGTCACTTCAAATCCTTCACTGTAACGATAAATCTGGGGTTAACTACACTTCTCAAACAGAGAAAAGACAACATCATACATCATTACTGCTTATATATCATACAATTTATTAGCATAACATTCTTTAAAAATATAAATTATGATTTTAAATTTTGATAACGCATGAGCCAATCTACAATTTTTTCTTTAAAAATGAATGATCCATTTTTAAAGAAAAAATTGTTTGCTGTTTGAAAAATCTATTCTCTTGTAAATTCATTCACTACTTGAAAATTTAGTGTAAACAGCTGTACAATTGCTCCAGACACAACATGTTACCTCTTGACACTGCAATGAACTGTAACTTGTTGCTTTTTGCAAAACCAATATACTGTGTATCAGTAGGCAAGGCAAAACAATGATGAAACATCTAGTTCAATAACAACAATTTCAGCTGACTTGTCTTTCACAAGAAAGTGTATTTCAAATCAAAGGTTGGGTAGATGCAATTCTTATAAACTTGTGTACCACAACATTTTAGACAGCATAAACAAAACAGTTCTTTCCTCAACAAAAATTAACTCTTTGCAATAAATACTATCTGAAACCTTGAAAAAATTTATACCAAGTCTGTTCAAGTTGAGTACAGTAGTATAATACTACAATTTTGAAATGTCATGAATCAAAGGAACAATCTTTGTGTTGATTTTGTCTCCATTACTCTTGCAGTGCGGCTAAACCATCTTGGTCGATGCTACTTGGTGATTCCAATTGGCTCACGGTCTATTGAGTTAAAACTAACTCTCCCTTCAGCGTTAAAGTCACTCCTTTGTAGTTATTCCCAAAAGTTAAAGTAACCGTCTTCTTCCAGAGTTAAAGTAACTCTTTTGTAGTTACTCCTAAAAGGAGTACTGAACTATATAAACTCACTTCCAGAGTTAAAATAGCTCCTTTTAGTTACTCCCAAAAGTGAGTAAGAATAACTCTCCTTCAAGAGTCAAAATTACTCCAGAATCAGTGAGTTATACCAACTCTACTGACAGAGTTAAAATAACCCCCCCCCTAACACTAAAAATGCGAATTAAAATAGCTCCACAATACTAGCTACATTAACTCCCACATAATTTTAATTCAAAAATGGAGTTAAAATAAACTCCTTTTATGAGTTAAAGTAGCTCCAACAAAATACCTCCACCGTTAGGAGCAAAATTAACTCCACTTCAGGAGAAAATAACTCCTTGTCGGAGTTATTTTAACTCCAAAAAAGTAACTCCACCACACAGAGTAAAGTTAACTCTACTAGGGGAGTTATTATAACTCTCTAAAAATTACTCTGCGAGCTTGTTTTTCAAAATTTTAAGATTAATTTGGCGGTGAAACAGAAAGAGTCTTCATTTTTTGCAAAAATATAAATGTGCCGTCTGGCCACATGCAAACAGTAGTTAATGCGCTCTAAGAGCAAATGTTGTAATAAATATTGTTTATAATTAAAAGACTGTTTTTCGGGTTGAAGAGCTAATAGAATATCACGTTGTTGGAGGTTGATCTGCATGTTATTTTTTTATTTTATTTTAGAATTCCACCAAGAAGTAAACTCAATCCAAAATACTTTGCTAAAATCACATTCAACAAAGAGATGCATGAGCGTTTGACTACCATTGCAAAGATAACATTTGTCATTGTCTGTTATCTTATCTCTCAAGAAAATATTTTTTGTGTACAGAATGTTGTGGTTGATCTTAAATTGAAAAACTGACATTCTGACGTCGAGGGGGGTGAATAGGTTCGCGGGTCAACGGATTTGGCTAAAAAAAACTACTCGGATGATACATTTTACGGATTGGCGAATTTCGAAGGCTCAGCAGATCACGGATTTCTTCAATATTTCAGCGTGGATTGTGTATTTTATTTATTTTGAAGTACGGATCGTGGAACTTAACTTATCCGTCTGTTCCAATTTAGTCTTCCCTCTGGCCTTAGAACGAGGAGTTAGATCATCAGACATTTAACCTTTATAAATGTAATCAAAGGAGCAGTCACGGGGGTCACGCCACACTGACAACGTCAACAAGTTTGCTGGAAGTGAAGTAGGTTTTCAAGATGGCCGGGACCAGTAGCCGAATGCAAGTTTAAATAGCCAATAACAATGAGTTTGTTTTAGAGTTGGACAATGTCGTTTATAATGTTTATGACGCTTAGTCAAATTCAGTGAAAATTGTGACACACTTCTGTGAAACCGCGAAACTTCTAAAGGCTTTGGGATATTTGTATGACGCCTTCTCAGCACAAGAGAAAGGCCTATATGTCCCATTAAGAACATTGACGCGGGCCGGGTAGAAAAAGAGGTACAATACAAGGACGTCCTTTCTGAGTTTGAGCGTGAAGGCTCCTCGGAAATTTCATTGAACGGACCCCAAGGAATGGTTTCTGCTGCTGTGAAGTCTCGGTTGACTTCCTACACTGGGGCTTAAAGAGAATGGAGTCTCTTTTGTCTGCTCTGTCTTTTTCTGACACTGACCTCCTCAGTCAGCTGTATGACTTTAGATGTTGAACATCTACACTCCACATACCTAGGGAGTGGAAATTGGCCAATGTAGTGCCCGTCCATAAAAGGACGAAAAAGACCACATAGAAAACTACAGGCCAATCTCCCTCCTTTGTATTGTTTCAAAAGTCCTCGAACGCTGCGTCTTTAACCGCATTAAGGAGCGATTAGAAGAACTGATTGTGGATTGTCAGCATGGGTTTCGGTGTGGGCAGTCATGCGTCACTAACCTACTCGAGACCCTAGATCATACTGGAACCATTCTTGATAGGGCCGGTCAAGTCGATTATGTCCAAAGTCTTTGACAAGGTTAGGCATGACCTTCCCATTAACAAGTTGCTTGATTGGCTCCACGCGTACCTTTGCGATCGGCGCCAACGTATCACCGTACTGGGGCGACTTCACGTGACCTCCCTGTCACGTCAGGCGTTCCCCAGGGTTCAATTCTCGGTCCTGCTCTCTTCCTGTTATATGTAAACAACCTTCCTGACGTCGTCACCAAGAGTCAAGTGGTGATGTTCGCCAACGACGCAGAGGTTTATAAGGAAGTATCAGGATGATGGCGCCGCTTTACAGCAAGACCCTCACAGTCTCTCATCATGGTCCGCTGCCTCCGGTTTAGCATTCAGTGAGAAGAAATGCAAACTGCAATCCATTGCAAGGAAGTGCAAGCCTATCTCCACAAGCTATGAGGTCAACGGCCGCACCATCCAGTCCTGTGAGGAAGAGCCTGACCTCGGCAGGGTAATGGGCTCCTGCCTCGGCTTGTTAGTAGCCTGTGACCTGACCTGGCGTAGACTGCGAGTAGCCTCTAATTTCGGCGATGGATTGTGGGGCGAGCGAAAGACACGCGCGCGCGCCAAGTTGCGAGGAGACGCGACGCGAGGGGAGCGCCGAAAATTAGAGACTACAGACAAAGCCAGTGAGTTTGAATTGAGCGCGTACATTCCAAGCGCAAAACTCTGATTGGCTATTTCTTAGAATCTGTCAACAGTACACAAGCCGCTGTTAACACTCATTATAACATCGACTCAGTACAGATTACAGAGGTTTTTCAGTTTCATTCAAGATCACGAACTCTTCCATCTCTGAGCGATCAGGGCCATAATTTATTGTCGTTCTCGTTTTTCTCGCTTCGGGTTTCTTTTCCGGGAAATTTGTAGGAGGGGAACGCACCATGCGTTTAGATCTTTAAACTTCACTCACTGGCAGAATTCGGACAACTTTGCGGACCGGTTTGTGCACTAAGATTTCCTCGAAAGAAACGGAACAGTGCAGTTGCAGTACGGATTTTCCTGGCGCATTTCTCGGACACTCGGGACGAGAGTGAAGAAGATTGCTCACACTCAAGACCGAAGTCGCTTAGAAGTTCCACGAGGCGACATTTCTCCACTCCGGAACGTTTTGTGATCTCGAAGAGATTTTCGGTAGAAACTCTTCGCTTGAAATCCCCGTAATTTTAGTAACAAGAAAATTGCAACCGCAAACACGGCAGAAATCGTCACAGGTAGGCTTTTACAAGGCCTTCCTAGCGCTTTCTTTGTTGTTTCTGTCATTTATACATTGCTTTCCTCGAGACCACCAACAACAAGAAGGCTTTTCATTTTTTGGCTTTAACGTCCTCCAGTTTATCGATGACAGGAGCAAGTGACAGGAAGCGAAGAGAAGGAATCCCACTGGTTGCGCTTAATTGGCTTGAAAGACGATATGAAATTTACACTTCGAAATCACTCGGCCGTGAAAGGTCAACCTCCCTGGCTTTGTCTGTAGTCTCTAATTTTCGGAGCTCCCCTCGTGTCGCGTCTCCTCGCAACTTCACGCGCGCGCGTGTCTTTCGCCCGCCCCACAGTCCATCGCCGAAATTAGAGATTACTCGCAGTCTAGACCTGGCGCGTCCAAGTCTGTCACCAAGCTGCACGTGCTAACAAGTTGTTGGGATACATTAGGAGGAATGCCAGGTACATTCGAAGTACCTCTACAAGGCGCACCTTGTATCTTGGCCTAGTGCGAGCGCACTTAGCTTACGCAACTCAGGTCTGGGCGCCTCAGGCAATTGAATTAATTTCCAAACTTGAAAAAATTCAAAGACGTGCAACCAAATTTATTCTCCATTTACCTTTCATCACAGAAATATCTTTTAAGGAAGGGTTAATATCTTTAGATCTACTTCCTGTGTTATTGGCATGAGCTCCTAGACATAGTATTTTTTTACAAGGCTACGCATAATCTAGTCCACCTTAGTCCTTCCGTTGTTCCCGTTGTGCGCAAAAGCGCCAGAACGACTGGAGCATCCGCTACTAGCTTTCGTATCTTTGTCCCCAAGAAATGTAGAACTACAGCATATCAGAAATCCCTTTTTTTTTTAATTAGAACCAGAATCTGGAACTTACTCACTGGCAGAATGTACTTAGCTAATGCTACTCTTACTAGTTTCAAATCTCTTCTCTATGACTACTACTCTCGCGCTGTCAGAATGAACTACAATCCGGACAATCCTCGAACGTTTAAAACCATCTGTTTGAAATGCAACTCCACGAGATTTCTAGACGTACCAATAATGTGCTGCATGTAATGTGTTTTTTCTTTCTTTCTCTTTACATATATTTTATTTCCGGGCCCGCAGTAATTGGCTACTTAGCTGTCAAACATATTGATTATGTTTTTTTTTTATCAAAAAGGCAAAACTAAAATAATAATAATAACTAGTAGTAATCGTAGATTAGAAAGTGCGTTCGAGTATTGGTAGGTTTGGTATGTTAACCCTAAAACCACCGTATGGAGGGCCATGTGGTCCATGATGATCTTTAAACACTAAAAGCACATTGACAGCATCTTGGAAAGCCTCAAAAATATCAACTTTGACTAACACAATATTAAAACATAGTTTCTGAAAATAGTTGTAGCAGCAACGAACAAATTATTGTAGAAATCGGCAATTGTTTGAGCTTTATCCAGACAGTAATCCCCAGAAATTCCTTCAGCTCCTCAGGACTTGTTCCGACCCAACATGGTATGTTCGTTCGCATGGCAAATTTGTTTGTTTCAGTGACGAAATCGAAATGACCGATCCGTGGTGTAAAAAGGTGTACAAAATATTTCTTAGACATTTGTTTATCCTGATATAACAAATTTCAGTCGAGGTCGTTTCTTGAGAGGTAAGGTGGCTGATCATCCACTTCAATCGCCAATCCTCGCCACAAAGAACCTTCCCTGCTAGCAGAGGTCTCTGGCAGAACCCCAATTTCATCGTGTTCAACAACTCGATCAAACAGGTCTTGTTTTCGAAACATTTCGTCGATTCAATTCCGCTTTTACTTGATGAATTGTCCACTCATTGTAGTTGTATCGCCGCCATTTTTACTTTCGCCATTTCCAGGCTGTAGCAGCTCATTTAAGACATTTAGACATCACTTTCGTCTTCCTCGCCGACGGCCGCCATTTTGAAAGCTTTTGAGTTGGCTCGGCGATGATGTCATTCTTGTTCGCCCCCGCAGATTGCTTGCAGATTGCAGGGGCAGTTCTTGTCAAGATCCAACCAATCTCGATTCAGTCTGGATTAGAACTACGTTCTGCGAACACAATAATAATAATAATAATAATAATAATAATAATAATAATAATAATAATAATAATAATAATAATAATAATAATAATAATTATAATTAAAATAAAAGCATCCCATGTGAAACACCAGCTCCTCTCCAAGAAAGAATACTGTCGAGAATATGGGAACGCAATTGTGAGGAAACTACGAAGCGGCTGTCCTCCTCTACTTTTTTCTTCTTTACAAGCGGAAAAAAAACTCGTGGTATAAAGAGCCAGAGCATGACATCCGGCTTTCTTTTCTCCCATCTATTCATCCCGCTTCCAAACATTAAGCTGTCGGAGAAGGAAGTTGAGGAAATGCGCTGGTGCTGCAGTCAGACAGAGAACAAATCGACAGGAGACAACAATGGCACGACATGCCAGAGATAATATACCATGCAGGGGCACCTCCATATCTAAGAGAGTGGTTATTTCCGGAGTGGCTGCAAGGATGGCAAGTGAGGAGGAACGTTTAGAGGACATGCCCGATAGTGACAGAGATACTTATGATAGTGACGATGAAGTAAATACGTCACCAGTTCTGACGAGGAGGAGACAGAAACTGCTGTTTCAGAACTCGATAGAGGGTCCACTGACTTTGTTGTTAGGAACGACAACTCGATTTGGGTCAAGTGTGGATAAACAGTAAGCTAATTTCATGACAACGTTCACAAAAAAATCTGACTGTTTTAAGGTCCTAAAGTCTCGAACAGTAATGCAAGAAAACAAATACCTGCGGATTCCGATTTTGGTAAACAATATCTGCGGATTGGCGGATTTTCCTAAAACATTAGCACGGATCAACGGATTTGCTGACCCCTTATTCACCCCCCTCAATATGCGAAATTTCCTTAGCAGAAAAACCTGCCTTTTCAAGCTTGCCCACTGAGGTGGGCTTCTCAAAAATCTTTTTTGTTAGTACTTGTCTTAGCGTCCCACTTGAAATATTCTGTGTATCAGTAATCCTATTTTCGCAGCCATTAATTTCTGTTTCCTCGTAGCTACTCTTGAGTGTTTTTTCCAGCTCGTGGGAATAGCATTTGAAAGCCCTAAATATTGCAAGAAGTGTGATTTAATGCCGAAGGTTTGTTGAAATACATTAAGAGTCATTAAATTTCTATCCTCAGTCATCAGATCTTTTATGTATTTAACTCCGGCTTCATACCTCGACCGATAGAATACTGACTTTCCTGCAATTGTAACAAATTGTTTGTTCCAAATACCTCATTTTCCACATCATTCTTGCTTAAGGGAGTGTGAGCCACAATCCTCTGCCATGCATCGAGCACGTCTTTGTAAAATACCCTCAAGTGGCCTTGTTTCCACACAGCGCAATCAGGAGCGGATAGTCTTTTAACCCAAGCTGCTTTAAGCGATTTATTGATTATATCAAAGTCGGGTTACCCAATTCCCCCTCTTTCACCAATCATTGTTGTCTTTTTAATCCTTGGTTTCGATTTGGACCTATTCAGCTCAAGCCCCGAATACAGTCTAAAAAAATACAGTTTTTTAAACAGATTGCCGATGTTGTATCTTCAACAAGGCAAGTAGTGTCATTAGCGTACTGGGATAATTTAAATTCTTTTGAGTTAAGCGATAGACCTTTATCGATTCGTCGCTTCTAATAACGCATGCTAGAAACTCCACACCAATGACAAAAAGGATTCCAGAAAGGGGACACCCCTGTCTAACCCCACGGTCCAAAGAAAAAAAGCGTGTTGCAAGGCCATTGTTAGTAACGCAACTTTGTGGATTTGTGTTATTGACTTTGTTACTGTCTCGTCAATGACCTTATCCTCATTCTTTTCATTGCCACTGCCATTGTCACTGCTATTGTCAGTGTCCCTGTCACTGTCCCTGTCCCTATCACAGTTCCTGTCCCTGTCACTATCACTGTCCTGTCACTGTCACTGCCCCTGCCTCTGTTCTTGTCCCTGTCATTATCACTGTCCCTGTCGCTGTCCCTGTCCCTGTCACTATCCCTGTCCCTGTCCCTGTCCCTGTCCTTGTCCTTGTCACCGTCCCTGTCCCTGTCCCTGTCCCTGTCCCAGTCTCTGTCCCTGTCACTCTCACTGTCTCTGTCTCTGTCCCTGTCCCTGTCCCTGTCACTGTCCCTGTCCCTGTTACTGTCCCTATCACTGTCACTGCCCCTATCCCTGTCCTTGTCACTGTCACTGCCACTGCCACTGCCACTGCCACTGTCCCTGTCCCTGTCCCTGTTACTGTCCCTGTCACTATCCCTGTCCCTGTTACTGTCACTGTCCCTGTCTCTGTCCCTGTCCCCGTCACTGTCCCTGTCTCTGTCTCTGTCCCTGTCACTGTCACTGTCCCTGTTACTGTCCCTGTCTCTGTCCCTGTCACTCTCACTGTCTCTGTCTCTGTCCCTCTCACTGTCCTTGTCTCTGTCCCTGTCCCTGTCACTGTCCCTGTCCGTTACTGTCCCTGTCACTGTCCCTGTCCGTTACTGTCCCTGTCCCTGTCCCTGTTACTGTCCCTGTCACTGTCCCTGCCCCTGCCCCTGCCCCTGCCCCTATCCCTATCCCTGTCCCTGTCCCTGTCCCTATCCCTATCCCTGTCCCTTTCCCTGTCCCTGTCCTTGTCACTGCCTCTGTCCCTGTCACTCTCCCTGTCCCAGTCCCTGTCACTGTCAGTGCCTGTTCTTGTCCTTGTCACTGTCACTGTCCCTGTCCTTCTCACTGCCCCTGTCCCTGTCACTCTCCCTGCCCCTGTCACCGTCACTGTCACTGCCCCTGACCCTGTTCTTGTCACTGTCACCGTCCCTGTCGCTGTCGCTGTCACTATCCCTGTCCTTGTCCCTGTCCCTGTCACTGTCACTGTCACTATCCCTGTCACTGTCACTGTCCCTGCCCCTTCCCCTGAAACTGTCCCTATCCCTGTCGATGCCGTTACCGTTGTCACTGTCACCGTCACTGTCACTGTCATTGCCATTGTCACTGTAATTGTCACTGTCACTATATTCACAGGTACTGATGAACAAGCTCTGGTTTGACCAGTCCCTTGATGATGCGGTTGACGAGCCACGACTGCACAATCAACTGGTGCCGGATCAGAATGTAACTATTGAAGATGACGACAAATACCGTCTCGACGGCGAAATAGTGAAAGGTTTAGAAGATCTCGGACACGACGTCAAAAATTCCAGTTCTCTCTCAGTGGTGCAAGCAGTGTACAGGAAAGTCAAGGATGAAATTTATGCCACGTCTGATCCGAGAAAACATGGGGCGCCCGCGGGGCAATGAGACTTTTTAGTGATAAATGGATGGGAAAAAGTAATGTTTTACCGTGCGTGGTTTGAAATTTACTCCTGTTTCAAAACAAAAGGTGATACCTTCTACATATAGATGCTGAACTTAGAGCGCTTTTCAATTGAGTTTCAACCAAAGCAGTTAATCTGGCCAATCACAACAGAAGTAGGCAGTGCAATGAGCCAATCAGAATACGAAGCAATTACATGTAGCCGGCGCAAAGCGCGGGAAAATACACACGTGCAAGTCACCATTGGTTTTGGTTTTGCTTCTCATTGGTTAAGAAAGTGGCGCGAGTTTTCCTGGCCAATCACAGAGCGAAGCAATGCAAAAACAAAGCAAAACGAGAATTACTTTCGACACTCAATTGAAAACCGCTCTAACGTAACTTAATTTTTTAACTTTTAGTCCAATTAGGTCTCTGCCTTTTTAAATTTTTAGTAGTTTTTTGCATTTTGATTTTCGGTCATTTTCATCTTTTAATGTTACCGTAATTTTGTATTAGCAAAATGTAATAAATAAAGCCATTATTATTATAACGATTTAAACCAAAGCTATCCGATGGTGGAAAGACTTGATTGATCGACCCAACAAATAAATACTCGCGTTCACCCATGACGGCAAACATGCGTTATCACGTTCTGGACTCCGCGTGGACAACCTACCAAGCATGCGCAGTACCGCGGTAAGGAGAAGTTTTACTTCCGGTCGTCATCCTCTGAGGTCGTCGTCGTCACTCGGCAGTACTATAAGCTTAAGCAACGAGGACGGCAACGGCAACAAGGACGGCAACGACAATGAGAACGCCACAAAACAATAGGTTTAATGCTGCAAGCGTTTTTTACATTTTGGTACATTTCTTTGTCGACTTCTGCAATAGTTTTGTGGAGAAAGTGAGCGCATGATAGCAATTTGTTCTTTCTTTCTCTTTACTTCAACACAAGCCACAGTAATTTAGTTCCTGGATAGTTCGCCCATATTTTACAAGTTGAACAAGTTGGGAAATCGCGAGAACGTTACAGTTAGGAGAAGTTGTATTTCGAAATAACGTTTGTGGAGTGTCGTTGTCGTTGCCTGAGCTTCCTAACCCACCATCATCATCACCATCACCATCACCATCACCATCACCATCACCATCACCATCATCACCACCATCACCATCATCATCACCATCATCATCAGCATCATCATCATCACCACCACCACCACCACCACCATCATCATCATAATCATTATCATAACTGTCATTGACATTACCATAATCGTCGGCATCATCACCATCATGATCATCATCATTGTAATCTCTTTATTATCATCATCGTCATCGCTCTCACCATTATTCTGTATTAGCCAAAGGTAATGAATAAAGCTATTATTATAAGTATTGAAGCCAAAGCTATCCGATGGTGAATAAGTTGATCAACCCAACCAGCCAAAAACAGTTTGTTCCAATGAATATAGCGCGACAACGAACGCAGAGATGGTTTTACGCAAGGTTCAGGGCTTTAAATATGCTTTAATCGGGACTGTGTTCCTCGTTGATTCATAATTAGTTTCATGCATTAATCGCATCATTTGATAAAACTTTGCACCTTTTCCAAAAAAAAATGTAGCCTTTACTTCTAGTTTTGGACTTTTTTATGGGCTTCACAACTTAGTTGTAATCGTAGATGCGTTCGAGTATCCATTGCTGCAGTTATGCGGTAGTCTCCTAACGTCGCACACAATAAACTAAGGATCATTTGGTACACGAGCGAGCCAGAAGGGACGTGGGTCTATTCCTGATTTAACGTCATAAACTGCATGCATGTTTAAAAGATATGAAGCGTCCGTGAAAGATAAGGTTTTACTTTTACTTTGAAAAGCTGATACCTTTGTTGCGAGTCTTTGAGTTTGCTGAATCGTTTTAATGTATAACAAAAACATTTTGAGAACAGTTAGGTGAATCGGCTTTCTGAAAGTTATGCACTCAAAGAAAAAACACGTACACAGTTCGGAATAAATCTGCTGTAATTATACACTCCATTAATCTTTATAGAATCACGGATGCAAATATTGGAGTGCATGCTTACACCCCATATATGAGGCCCTACCAGGGGTTAATTCCGACGGGCGACACGGCTCTGAAACGCCGACATGAACCGGAAATGAAATGACGACGAAAAACAAGACCGCTGCCGCGAAATTACGAAGTTCCGACAAAGACATGTTTTAGTCTTGAGTTCCGACAGCGACACCAGACATTTTGAAATGGCGATAAACGACATGGAACACCCATCTAGTAGGGTCACGTCAGAAGCGTATCGTATATTGTTGACTCTCTGCTGCTTACGGAATGCTTGTTATGTTTCAAGTGAATGGACGAAAAGAAAAGAAACCCTCGGCTTTTACACTTACATATTGCGAAGGGCAAGGTTTCTCTTCAAATTTAGACAGCGTCTGTTCCGTTTTTATGGCGCAAATTTCCTTTCAAATGTGCTTCACATGCACAAAAATTATTGGATGGCCTTATTCACTCCTCCCCCTCCCTCTCCCCCTTCCCCCACCCCCCCCCCTCCCCCATCTCCAGATGTTCCAAAAGGAGAGTTAGATCGTCGAAAATGATATTTCCGGGAATTCAAGTTTATCGTGAAGAGCGCTTGTGAATTTAGCCTCCTTCGCAGACGTCTTTGGGCTCCTTGCCCACGAACGTCTGCTGAACTGAACTGCCACTTCCGTTCATCGGCGGTTAGCCTTTGCTTTGAAGAAACCAATAACGAGCTGCGTAAGAATGGAATCGACACCCGATTCACGTGCATCGTCTGTGAAAGTAATCCCGGGGTCGAAGTCCTACTTTCCATAAATTGGAAAACGAACTGTAATTGGCTAACCGCCGCGAACGGAAGTGGTAGTTCAGTTCAGCAGACGTTCGTGGGCAAGGAACGCGTGACGAGCCCAAAGACGTCTGCGAAGGAGGCTATTGTGAATTCGGCTTTGATTCGATGGCAAGGTCGTAGGCAGCTTTAACGTGCGAAGTGAAAAGACAGACGTACAATGGTTAAGTGCAAGTGCAACAGGTTAGCATAATACCCTTTTTTTTTCTTTGTTAATCGAGTTTTGGGGTTTTGTTTTGAGGTTGTATGTTATAGTTACAACACTTGCCGCATAGTAGCCTGCGAGCAAGCTCTCCCGGGGGTAGGGTTTCCCCTCCTTCCACCCCCACCCCCCGAGAGAGCTTGCTCGCAGGCTAGCCGCATAGTAATTATTGTTAGCCTACTGGTCTGTTAGCGTCTCGGCGTCGTGCTCGAACAACTCTGCTGAAATGATTGAATGAATTGTGTGTATTGCAACCGAAAGTTCAATGCCTTTCTCAAGGGCATCGTTGAAAGATTTGCAAAAATATATCTCAGGAGATGAGCTTCTGGATATGTCACTATGGCATCAAAGTAAGGTACAAAGTCAAACGTCAAGCGCGAATGCATGGTTGAAATATTTATCGTGTGTGACGCGGGCTTTACCGCGGTCAAACGTAAACAAATAAGAAAAGTCCTTAAGAGATAAGGTTTTTACGTTGAGTGCTCAAAGATGATAAGTTTTTCGTCAGTCTGTGAGTTTACTAAATCATTTCATGAATTACTTAAACAGTTTTAGGAACAATAAGGTGAATCGGTTTTCCTGAAGTCACGCATTGAAACGGAAAACTAAGACACACCGCGCCGAACAGTCTTCACATTCTTCGCTTTAAAAAACCTTAAAACTTTTTCAGTAATTCATGAAATGATTAAGTAAACTCACAGACTGATGAAAGACTCATCATCTTTGAGCTCTCAACGTAAAAACCTTAACTTTAAAGGACTTTTCTTATTTTTTTACGTTTGAGCGCGGTTGAGACGCGGGCTGAGCTATCGAGCAATCGATACGATCTCGCTTTTATAGGGTACTTTATGGCTGCTGCTCGTTACAATTTCTTTCCACACTGCATTAACGAGAGCCGTTTTCAAATGCGTGTTTATCGTTATGTTGGCCCTGAGAACTTGAAACTTACAGTAACTATGAATTTAACTTTTGATCTCAAATAGAATTCTGAGAAAGTCGCAACCGTCACTAAAAATAGGTCCGCAATGCGTACATGTGTGGCTTACGAAATTGAGCTGCTTTGATGGGGAAGGTTACAAAGTAAAAGGATGTGGTTTGCTATTGAGTTTCTATTAGTAGAGCTAATATCTGATTACGGTTAGATAGTCAATCAATAAAACAAGATAATTAGTATACAATAGTCCTGAAATGCTTATTTTCAAGATGAGGGTTATTGGGTAAAGTTTCATGTAGGTGTCATTTTGAAAGATTCAGTCATGATTTTGTTTATGTAACCAAGTGGAATTGAGTTCTGACTTTGTCTAGGGCAAGTGATGTGAAGGATTTTGTATGAATGTTTTTTGACATTTTGTGTACCAGTGCAGGAGCACAAAACTAGAAGCCACATTGGGACCTTGATCTGGTTTGAATGTATGACTAATTTTTAACAATATATGCATGTAAAGTATCACAAATGCTGTATTTTCAATAAAGAAACACAGAAAAATTTAGTTGAGGTAAGTGGGTATGGGGTTGCAAATGGAAAAATTTGGGAAGAAAAGATAGACGCATAACAATATGAGAACAGAAGCAATATTTTAATAAATCATATGTTGAGTAGTGCTTAGTAACATTGTAATAATTTTTAACCCAATAAAATTAACAATTTTACCTATAGGAGGCTTTATTTAACAGAAAGTTCAATAGAGATAGAGGGTGCATTTCTTTGGGTTTATCTGGATCAGGGTGAGGATCAAGATCACTGGTGCATCAAAGGAACTGATGAATCCTCTTTCGTCACTGATTCATTGGTTCCTTTGATGAACGATGTGAGCAATCCTGGATCACTGATCATGATCCAGATCACCCCAAAGGAACGTACCCGGAGTATTATCATAATAGATTTCAGGAATAGAAAACAGAAAGATACCTCAAAGACAACAGAGTTCAATGTACAGAGAAGCTCATGATGGTATCGTATGACTTTAAATACCAGAATGTTTGAGGTTTTCTTATTATGGAGATTGTAATTTTATGCCAGCGTGTTTACCAAGTTCAAGCTATGTGGAAACATGAAATGAATAGATGAACTTTACATTACCATGCAAAGTGCTTATCTACTGCACAAGAAGGTTGAAAACAAACGTGAGCGAGTGAACTTTGTGTGTGACTTCGTGTTAGTGCACTCAAGAGTACTTGTGAGACCTGCTTCACTCTGAATTGCTAGAAAACATTGAACTTCTGGCACCAATCAAAATTCAGAACTGATCTGTCAAGCCAGTACTTTGAGAGGGTCTACAGATGTGATTTGAACTCTGGGTCTGTGAGGATCCCTGATGATTATCTAATTGATATGAAGTAGCTTTAACTATAAACATAACAAATATAAGTTCCATTGAACTGTGTTCATAAAAACTCAACAAAGTGTAAGCTACATTAATTCACGTGTACTTTGGTATTTTAAATAAGCACAAGTAAATTTTTCAAACGACAAATGTCACGAGGTCATAGGGTTTGTGCAGTTTGAAATTTTTGAAAAATTTACAAGTTGTTATCACATTAGAAATCATGTTATTACTTAGTCATAATGTAAACATGAAAGATACACATTCACAGTAACTCAACAAACTGACAGTCGGTAAATCTGGCAGTATTGGCTAAATGAAGTGTGTGCAATCAAAATTTTTCCTTTTGTTGAAATGTTAATCAGGACTGCAATTTTGTTAATGCTTATATCAAAATACATTAACATACATTAATAAGGTTTTGTTTATTTCATTTTGCTCAGCCACAGTGTGTATGAATGAAGACAATCTACTTTTTGTAAATCTGATTGGTTTTTAGTGCGATGTCCTGCTGGTGAGCTAAGTTTATATATTTGTACTTGAGTTGTTACTTTTGCATTAGTGAAAGAGAAAAAAAGGCACCTAGTTGTTTTAAGGCAATCACAAGAGTGTAATTTTTCATGTATATCAGTATTGCGATGAATTAAAACCAAACAAGTAACTGAACTGGATTTGTAGTCTACCACATAAAGGCCTAATAGACACAGTACTTTTTAAAGAGTTATTTTAACTCCAAAAGTGGAGTTAAAATTTTAGATTAAATATAACCCCTTTTTGGGGGTTATTTTAACTCCCTTTTTTAACTCCTTTTTAAGGGTTATAATGACGCCAGTGTGGGAGTCACTTTAACTCTGCAAAAGGAGTTATTTAAACTCCCTAAGGGAGTTACTGTAACTCCAAATGTGGAGTTAAAATGTTAGGTTAAATATAACTCCTTTTTGGGGGTCATTTTAACTCCCATTTTTAACTCCAATTCTGGATTTGTATTAGCTCCAACAAGGGAGTCATTTTAACTTTGCCCCATGAAAGAGTAGAGTTATTTCAACTCCATAATCAGGGTTATAGTCACTCCAGCATTAGAGGTAAAGTAACTCCAGCACAGTCACCCTATGTAGTTTTAAGGTGAAAACAACAGATCACACAAATTGACTGTAACATGTTTAATTCAATCAGATTTCATTTTCTTATCTGAACACCACTTTCTTGCATACTATGTATTATCATTGACATTTGAAATGTAAATTTCTAATATGATTATATTGATAAATTAAGAATGTGCAAGTATGCATGATAAAAACACCACAATCTTTCCAGGTATGAAAGTCAAATTTGAAGAACATTTGAATTTAAACGACTATACAACAAAATTCAATCTGTTTGTTTGAACGCAAATCTATCTTTTCTTTAAAAAATGTAGCTGGCTTATAATTTAATTTTCATAAGGTTCTATCAGGAACAAGATACACATGGTATGTGTACATTAAAAACATTTTAAACTTTGTTTTTGGCTGAAGCCTTAACAGAACACTATCACATAAGCACAATTGCCAGTTACTCAAATTTAAACTTGAAAAATTCAGTTTGATGTGCCAAATTTAAATTGGCATGGACAAGTTGGCAATGGTTACAGTAAAAAGTTCAGAAACTCTAGGCAAACATGAATATTTGACTCCTTTAAGAGAGAAAAAAAAGAATTGTTAAATGTTTTGAAGTAAACTCATGACAGTGGCCCCTTAAAGAAACATTGAAATTATGAGAGGGCAGAGGTGAACTTGTTCACTGCCACTCTCTTTGTTGCTTCTTGGCGTCTGTCTTCACAAAATAGAAATACATTGCCACACTCGGTGGGGTATATATATTTAAATATTTAACAAGCCACATGAAGCCCCACTACAATGCCACGTTGCTTGTCCCCAGAGAAATCACTTCAACTCCCTCCAATGCAATACACAGCAGGGCCCAGTTGTTCGAAGCACGATTAAGCTATGTAATCACGGGTTAGAGCAAACTTTGAGTACAGTCTAAATTGTTAATACTGGTAATGTTCAACAAAAACATTTCAAAAAGACTTTCATCCTTAAGTTTTGATTGGAATTTAACTTTACTTTAAGCGTACAATTTGATTTACAAAACTTTCTCAACGAGTGAGATTAAGACTTCAGTTAACTCTTAATCCTTGGTTAGCATTAATCGTCTTTCGAACAACCGGGGCCAGGTCCTTAAGTCACCAATGCCTATAATCCTGGAGAGCTTTGGTGTTCCTTGTTTCCACATCAATGGACTCTACATACATCCTACAAAAAGAATGTATTCAGTACTTGAGTATCTAGACATCAGTTTCAGCATGATTATCTTTTTATGCAAATGTATGCATTGTAAACCCCAGATATGAAATTTAAAAGTTGTCATCATTCCCCACTGTTGCATGGTCTACCTGAGGCAGCCATTATTAGTGGTCGTCATGCAACAGTGCTCCCTTAGTGTTGTGTCAACCACTAATAATGGCTGTTTGGGAGACTGCACTGTCAGAGTCACTGGTACGTAGATGTTATGATGCAAACAAACAAAACTGCCATGTCATTTCAGCGAAAAAGCAACTCAAATATATAATCTGCTTGAAGTTACAGTATATGATCACCCATGATTATTATTTTAGAGGAAAAAATTAACTATTATCCTAAATAGTTGCCAAAGAACTGATCAAACTCAGCCTTCATGTTAAAAGAAAGGAAATATACACATTTAACTATACAAGCTTCTGCCTCATATCAAAAAGACTACAACTTGTAGATTGTTCTGTGTGATATGAATGAAGTGCTACTAACATATGAATGTGAGGTGCTACTAACATAAAAAACACCTAGTCAAACACTCAAATAAATAAATCTCACACAGCCAAATGGCCCTGAATAAAGTGAATAATAATAACAATAACAACAGCAACAACAACAACATTGCAATTAATTCACTTGTGGCTGTGTTTAACAGGGTGGTTGACTGTCCAAATTTAGCAACACCCAAATAAAAATATTTCAATTCCTGCATCCTGAGAAATATTTCCTGCACAGCAAGAAACAAGGTATACAACATTTTCCTTTATTAATATTCTTTGGAACAAATAGCCATGTTTGCCATCTAACCAACAAGCACAGCATTTGTAGTTGAATTATGAAAGGTTCATTTCTTTGCCCTTTTGGATTTGTAGCAGACTTTCTTCAAATTAAGAATAAAGATGTATGCTTAAATACTTTGTACATGATCATGTAGCCAATAATTGCCACTGTCTCAAAACTTACCTCGTCATTTATAAGATTTTATAAAATATTTAAAATTGTACGCGCCCACTCATTGGTCAATAGGTGTGTTTAGATGAGAGTATGTACAATTTGAAAACATTTCAAAGCTTTCGCAAGACTCATAAAGCAATTTCAAGTACAAATATCAAGGAAATAAAAAAAAAGAATTGCCAGATTTCGATTTGGGGTTAAGCTATCTCTTCCCCCGTCAGCCCGAGGAAACAAAGCAAAAGAAAAACCACAGCGCTTTCCCTGCCTCGATGATCGTGTGCTACACGACCTACAGCGAAGCTAAGAGGACAAAATATGCAACAAAATAGGTAGTAAACGCTTTCCAAGGTAATTTTTGCATTAAGCACTACAACAAAATTCTCTATAAGACATTCTTTATTTTAAAAAATATGCACGAAAACGTACACCAAACTAAGCGTATATGCTACAGACTGTAAATGCTTCAAATCAAACTTTGCGCGGCCGATCGGTTGCCGTGTTTTGGCTGTCAAATTAGCGTAAAATTTATTTTCTCTGAGACCTTCTCAGCTTAAAAATATACTACAACCTGGATCCGCTGCTTGGGCTATGATTCCTATCCAGCAAAACTTTACAAGGCACGATGAGCGATTCAACTTCTCAACCTTGTTCTCGGGCTGCCAATTCGGGCAAGTGCACGCCACTTTCAGAAGCGGTCAAGCACAGTGAAATTCATTTCCAGCTTAAACAAACTTCTCATCTTGAAGTTCTTTCCTTACCGATTCGTATAGTTTGGGCATTTCTTCTGGTTCTCGCCGAGCGTTCGGTATTTTTCTGCACGATTTCAGAAGAATTAAAGCTTTGACCAACATGGCACTTGCATGAGGCTTGCCAAAAATTTCAACTTGATTTTGACTTTTACAACGCGAATTCTGATTGGTTCTTGTGCTATCAGTTGCGCGTTATGATTGGCTAGTGGGAAATACGATTGTTCAAAGCGTGTATTAAGAAAATCTATTTCAATCAAGAAGTAAATAAACAAATGTTCCCTTCTTTTGTCGAATTACTTTTTAGAAATATATTATAAAAGCAATAGAGGACTTTTTTCCGTGTTTACATAGCCTCATATAAACACTCGGGGGGTTGGGAGAATTCTCGAAAGTTATGCAAACCCTCGACTGCGTCTCGGGTTTGCATAACTGTCTCGAATTCTCCCAACCCCCCCTCGTGTTTATATGAGGCTATGTAAAAACGGAAAAAGTCCTCTATGACTCTTGCTTATATTAACTGCAGACTGTATTGAGAAATCTTGCTAACTCTTCATCCATGGTTATCTAAGACAAATAGCACAAATAACAAGTTTATTTTCCTCCGTTAGCAATGCAACACTTTGATAAGTTGATAGACATTAACATACATGAAAACTTTTGAAAATAATTTTTCATTTCTTGTTCGGACGCCATACAATTATAAATTCAGTGAAACTTCAAACTATTTAGTTAAGTTGAGACTGAATAATCGTCTTTAGAACGGATAGAGATGGATTACAACTTGAACGCTTCGAAGTTTTGTGTTTGTATTTTGCTACAAAAATCACTCAATAACTCGTTGTGGTTTGTTGTTTCTGCGAAAATTCACTTGAATTAATATATTTCTCTTGGTCTTCGATCAAGGAGCACTGAATGAAGGCATTTAATCGTGATTTTCGGAAAGGTTTACGGGAGCAAAATCACAACCGTTAAGCTAACACGTTACATGCAGCATTCACCACCGCCTCCTTTGTCAGTATTCTTACAAATACACTGTTAAAGCGAGACAAATCGACTAAAAAGAAACACAAATCTCTAAAACACTTACCTGATAGAGTTTCTTTCGTACTTAAAGATCCAAAAATGAAGATAAATGCACGCCGATTCAATACAATTTTCAATACCAACCGCCACTGGCGCAAACCTTTGAACGCGAGATCGCTCACGTGTTACATCACGTGTTCTAATCATTTTCTTGTAGGGTAGGGAGCGTGACCAGTGATAAGAGAGTGACCTTTCGTGATTACATTGTACTGCCAATATTTCATCCATTTATCCTTCGATCCGTGGGATTATTTTTCTCGAACTTTCCCTTCTTCTCAAACCTGTATTCCCTAGATACAAGGGAAGGGAAGGAAAGCTTCAGAAGCTTACCGGGGTGGGGAAGGAAGAGATAAACAGGATGACCTTTGGGAAGCCGCTTTTTCCACCGAAAACGACGCATTACAAAAGCTCTTTTGTTTCAGCGAGCCAATAGTGAATTGCAAAAGGGGACGCATATGGCATACCACTGCAACGTTTTTGTCATGCGAGTGGTCCAAGCTTTCATGTTCTCTATCCCACGAGCCTTTGAACAGACTTGAAAATAAAAACAGTAAAGTAATGACTCTGTTTAGTTTCACTTATGCCAGCTCCTATAAATGCATTAATGACTCTAAACGAGGAGTTATATCCACTCCCTTTGCAGAGGTAAAGTAACTCTATGAAAATAATTCCCCAAATAGAGTTGTTTTAACTCTTCTTGGAGAGTTGCGATCACTCCATAATTACTCCCTAAGGGGAGTTATACTAACCCCTTAAAAATGACTCCACAAAAGGAGTTTATTTAACTCCACAAACGAGTTAATTTAACTCCACAGGGAGTTAACTTTAACTCCAATTCAGAGTTACAATAACTCCCACAATGTAACTCCAATTTAGGAGTTAAATTTACTCCCCAGTTGAAGAGAACTGAAACTCTTTTGCTGGAGTTAAAATAACTCTTTTTGGAGTTAAAGTAACTCCGAACAAAAATAACTCCACCTTGAGGAGTTAGTTTAACCCCACTTCAGGAGTTAAAATAACTCTTCGAAAATTACTGTGCATGTATTGTTACCAAGTATAAACATGAATGCTTGTCTGAACTATTACGAGGAGAATCTAGAAGGCTTCTAAACTTACAGGATGTCATGAAATGTTAAGGTCTTGGTCAAAAGATAATACTAATCACATTTCAGTTGTAAACTTCTAGGTTCCTATTCATTTTCAATAAAAGGAAATCCCATTGTTCGTCAGTTTCAATGTATTAGTTCCGCAAAGTTTGGAATCCGGCAATCACAATAGACATTTAGCACCAAGGTTTTATGTTAACGACAAATTGCAGTTTCAGGTTAGGCGTTAGACGTTTGTGACATCTATGGGTTTAACTGTGTAAACAAGAAAGAATAATTTCACGTGAAGAGAGCTCATATTGAATTTCCAGACAGCAGTGTTTGATTTTCAAATGGCAACAAAAAGTTTTTTGTTCACCCACTGGCTAAAAATTATATTTAAGCATTTACTAAAAAGACTGTTTAGGGGTTTTTGTTTCTGAGCATGTGGTATGAACAGAATTTGAGGACAAAAAACGTTGACGTAAGGTAAATGGCTTAAGAGAAACGTGACCGCAGGGTTTAGGCACGTGACTTCGAGCGGTTCCGCGAGCGATCCGCTGAAAACTTTGGTGCTAATATATGTCACAAAATGTTGCGCGACTTGTCAGGAAAAAAACATGTCAAAGAAAGGCAAGTTAATATTAACGAAAGTAACAGCCTAAGTGTTTACCTTTCAAAAATACTAAAGTTCTGAATGATTCTGGTGACGCTGTTGTAAGTGACACTTACGGAATCAATGTCGAGGATCATTTCGGCCAGGCCACTTTCGGACGTTGCTTGAAGATCAGGGAAAACCTGCTTCAGGACATCTTCAAAGGCAGTTAACTGAACTTGCTCGTCTCCAGACTGAACAACCAGTCTTGCACAAAGTTTCCTTTGACACTTTTCCGTCTTCATGTGTGCTCCACACCTTTGGCACTGTATGAATTTCGCAGCTGTCGCGTGGGCCATGCGTCGTCCGCAGTTTACGCAGTGGAAATACGTTTCTACGGAGTGCACACTGTTGATGGAAAGACCTGTCAGAACTGCAGTTGTACTCTCGTCGGTATCGGGCATCCCATGCGTTAGAGGGATTTCGTTCAGCTGAGCTTAGTGAGAAACTTCTGTGAAAAGAGAAGCTGGGTTCGAGCTCAACTTCTTTACTCCATTCCAGGTTTTGACTTGTAGAGGAGCGACTTGGTACACTTTTCCTACCTGTACCGCTGGAATGAATTTCGCCCACAGACTGACGGTTATTGTTCCTGTGATATCTCCAAAAATAGCGTCTGCCACTCTGAGGGGTAGAATCAGCTTGGTGTAGTAGTTTTCCCGCGAAGGTAGCCAAGTCGCCTTCGTTTGACGATCACTTAATTTCGTCAACGGTGAGGTTTGGGTATGACTTTGCAGCAGGTGGCTGGAACTGAAATTTATATTCAGTAGGAAGCTAAAAGAGGTTGGCTTATATTAGTCATGTCATCTATGACAAGTTTTGCTCCGTCTTCGGTGAAGGTAAACCTCTGCAACTTGATTGGTGTGCGGCTAGTCTGACTGTCGTTAAGCAAAGGTCGCTTGTTCTTTATAATGGTAATTGAACTGAGTGGAGTGCAATTTGGTCTGAAATCATACGCGTGATTTCAAAATCGAACGAGCGCGCAGCGCGAGTTTGATTTGAAATCACAAGTATGATTTCAGACCAAAATTGCATGACACGAAGTTCAATTACCACTTTATTACACCCATTTTGAAATAACACAGTTTTTTGTCAATATTAATATTTGTTTATCCATGAAATTTGATAGGTTAGTGTTATTTCACTTTCATTTTGATGAGCTACAGAAAGGATGCGATTTAAGTAAAAAATGGTGCAATTTGGGAATAAATTGCACTGTTGAGAGCCAATCAGATTGCAAGGATCACCAGTGATTTCAAAATGGGTGTAATAAGAATAGCAAAGCGTTTCCTTTGTGCTGTCTTCAGCCTGCAAAAGCAGGGTGCTGTAGTCCATTGTGTTCTTTTTGTTTCGTCTTGGCGGGGATAATTGATGCACGTAGGCGATCATGGAAGTGTTGTTCTTTTGCGGCGATGCAAACTGGTTGACATTGCCAGTGTTAGTAGAGGGCAGAATCTTGGGAATATTACTTGTTGACGTCTGACTAACGGAGAGACTTTCAGACAGGTCTTGCGATTGCTTTTTAGCATTTCTCACTTTCGGCGGTATGTCTCTAACACGTACGTGGATTGACAATAATTCACGTTAGGAATTTGGAGTTCGAATGAGAGGGCGGTGGTTTCAATGGTTAATACACAGAAAAAGCTTTTACCACCGAGGAAACAGGGTTCCTAGCTCTGTTTAATCGGGTGTTTTGATTGGTGCTTTTCGATCCAAAGGGCGATGGAAGGTCATAAATTGCTTTAGGACGCGCAAAATTTCGTGTAATCATTTTTTGCATGGCGATGTCGCAAGTGAAATCTAGAACGATGAATCTGCATAATTTTATGAGGTAAAGAAAACGTACTACGGGCGAACCATTTGAGTTTTGAAGGGGGGAGGGGAGGGGGTTAGTTGTTTAAAGTAAGAAAAATGTTTTGGGACAGAACATTAGGCTTGAATTTTTTAATTGTAATGCAGTGGCTTTTATTTCTTAACGTGATATATTTTCTGTTCTGATCAGTCTGGAGGAATTTTTTTTTCTGTCGTCTCCTCTTGTAAATGAAATTGTCCACCTCTTGGGGTAATGAGAAAGTAGAGAATGAGCAAATACAATGCAAATAGGTCGAGAGTGGTTTGTGGAATTTTCAGGAAATGAACAAGAGAGGATTCTCCCTCCTTGCAAGGGGGTTTCATCTAATAGCCGGTTGACAGCTGATCTCCAATTAACAAATTGACGTCAGTTTTTCATGCGTCTGTCGTATTATTGATCATGAATTCCGTCATAATATTGTAGGTGTAGGTCCAGAAGGTAATCGCTGAGTGGATGTGCAGATTACTTTGACAATGTTATGATGAAAACTGTGGATCCACTCCGCTATCGCCTTTTGGACCCAGAGCTACTTTGACAATGTAACGATGAAATTCATGACCAATAACAGGAGATACACACCAAAAAGTGATGTCAATTTGTTTTTTACAATAACAAATTGTGAAATTGTCTGCTCTCGCTTGTTGATACTTGGCATACAAGTTCATGCGTCTGTCCATTTATTGACAATGAAAATTAGTTTAATGAGCATGCAAGAATTGCTGCAGTTATTGTAAAAAGTTAAACTGAATTTTGTTTCACAATGCAGTCAGTAACTTCAGTGTCCCAAATTCAAGCTGATAGGGTATTCTGGGCATAAATGAGCTATTTATGAAAGATGATGTTGGAGAGTGCATCAGAAAGTGTTAATATATGACTGTGTATAATTTATGTGACTAGTTTTTGGTGTTACATATCTTGGGAAAGAGAAGTTCGTACCTCACCCAGTTAGCAGTAATGTTTCTACTGAATATAGATGTATATATACAACATAGATCTTAAAATGTCGGTGAGGATGATGTATTAAATACAGTGTGGGCGTGGAAAAAATACATTTTTCACAAATAAGAATATACATATATACATATGTGTCTTTCTCATAAGAGCACAGATTAAAGTTATCAAAGTATGACTGTTGTTGAAGTAACATACACTGTGCAGTATGTGCTTTTGCTGTAGTTACTTAATGGAAGTGATTTGATGTAATCTTCAGAGATTGTTCAGTAAGCTCTATTGTTCATCTGAGGAGAGCTGCAAGACACTGCTTTTGTCATGTGCACATGTCTTCTGTAAATGATGCATCCAAATGGAGTCTGTTAGAAGAAAACGGGCAAAAATTAAAAGGAACAATTCTGAAATCACAACAGTACTACAATGTGTGGATGATATATGAAATGAATCACATATGAACTACGGAAATGAAATCAAATGAAAAATGATCCTCGCAGTTGTGAACGCAATTTATGCAATTGCGAAAAGAAGCCTGAAAAACATTCAGGATTTCAACGGGGTTCGAACCCGTGACCTCGGGATTACCGGTGCGATCCTCTAACCAACTGAGCTATGAAGCCACTGACGTTGGGAGCAGGTCAATTGTGGTTCATATGTTCCCGTGAAAGAAATGAGTGTGGATGATATATGAAATGAATCATATATGAACTGCGGAAATGAAATCAAATGAAGAATGATCCTCGCAGTTGTGAACGCAATTAATGCAATTGCGAAAAGAAGCCTGAAAAACATTCAGGATTTCAACGGGGTTCGAACCCGTGACCTCGGGATTACCGGTGCGATCCTCTAACCAACTGAGCTATGAAGCCACTGACGTTGGGAGCAGGTCAATTGTGGTTCATATGTTCCCGTGAAAGAAATGAGTGTGGATGATATATGAAATGAATCATATATGAACTGCGGAAATGAAATCAAATGAAGAATGATCCTCGCAGTTGTGAACGCAATTAATGCAATTGCGAAAAGAAGCCTGAAAAAATTCAGGATTTCAACGGGGTTCGAACCCGTGACCTCGCGATTACCGGTGCGATGCTCTAACCAACTGAGCTATGGAGCCACTGACCACAGTTCATATATGATTCATTTCATATATCATCCACACTCATTTCTTTCACGGGAACATATTAACCCACAATTGACCTGCTCCCTACGTCTATTACTGCTGTCATTGTGTATTTGTTTCCTACAGCTACATTGTGTACTTTTGCATTAAATTCATCTACCTTTGCATTTTGTATAAATAGGTGGGGTGCATCAAATGGGTTGTTTGGGTCTTCTTGCACAACTCTTTCTTTCAATTTTACAATGTCACTTGCTGTGTGTTTACCTTCACGTAGCCTATTGAGAAGTTCTGCAAACAACTTGCTATCTCTTTGCCGCATGATGTCAGTGAGCTCAAACATTGAAAAGTGCTTTTGCCATAGACTTGGGAGCAAGAACTATGTAATCTGAATTTTGGAGGTCTTTGAATATGTAGCCATCCATTACTGGTTCCAACTGGAACAAATTGCAACACCACCAAAATCATCTTTGCAACCCTTAATATCTTTTAGCCTATTGTTGAGCTGTATGGTAAACATACTGTTTCCCACGATTGAAATTTCATCCAAGAATATCAATTTGAGATCTCCAAAGTGAGTTCTTAAGGTGTTTAGTCTACTTGAGTCAAGATGTTTGTCATTTTTACATGACTGATTGGCAGGAACAGCAAATGTACTGTGAATAGTATTGCCATTAATGTTGTAAGCAGCTTTCCCAGTTGGATCTAATAGTAAGACCTTAATTTGATGAAAATCATCGCCAGCTCTTGTGTTATAATACTTAAGGGCCGCCAGATACAATGCCTTTGTAAGATGTGATTTGCCTACACCGGCTTCACCACTCAGAAAGCAGTAAAAAGGAGTTTCAGTGGTTTTAATCTGGTGCAAAATTTGATAAAAAAAAAAATCTTTTTGCTTTTTATTTAAAGTCTGAACCATTCCACGATAATCATCATCTGCTAATTCATTTAATATAAGTGGCTCATTGTGGCATGACGTGGAAGGAATTCCAAGATCATCTGAAAGGTCATAACGTTCATTAAAATCAGGATGTAAATCTTCATTACCAAGGGCTTCATCTTGCAGTTCAGCATCTTGTGCATTTGGTGCTACTAAGTCATACTGGGAATCAGTAAATTCTGTTTCATGTAAATGCTGTTCAATCTTATTCATATCTTCACTACAGACAGCATACTGACGCATTTGTTTGTCTATTCCTTCTTTTAAAAGAAGGAAATGCTCCTGATATGAAGAGCAACTGCTTATTAAATCAGCTTGTTCATTTCACCAACAAGTAAAAAGCATAATAAGTTCACAGAAATGTTTTTCAGAGTGAGATTCCACATTGAACCAAACACTTCTAATTATTCTCGGCTTTAAACGCTGCTTTGGTTTGGCATTTTTTGCATTGTGCTTAGCTTCGTCTACAAAATCAGTGAATTCATCATCATTATCATCATCTTTCCCTGTTTCAAGTAGGAGATTATCTGAGTCAAAACTAAGATTTTTTCTTAAATGAGTTTTTGGGTGAATCATACAATGCAGCCCAATCAGCCAGAGTAACATTCTCCATGCTAGTTGGTCTTTCTATGTATCTGTTAATAAGACCAGTAGAGTGAATTTCTTCAGAGTCATCCTCCATTTCTTCTATTTCATTCATTGGTTTCAAAAGCTGAACTCTCTCTTCAGGGGGTGAAGTGTTGATAAAAATCACCTCTCTAGAGCTTTTTCTCATTGGTAGCTGAAGAACTATGTAAACTGCCTCTTGAGCACTAATCTCCACACTATTTAAAAATTTATTCCCAATATCTCTCACTTGCTGCTTTACGCTGCAATTTCCTTTCTTTGCCTCCTCACATGCTTGTTGTAAAAGCTGACTCATTCCTTTCTGGGCTTTTGAAATATATGATACAATGTACATTGCACAAGCATAAACATCCAAAACAAACTGTATATCCATATTTGCTCTCCATGCACTTAGGCAGGCACTGTTGTAGTTGTTTATTCGTAGTTCATTTGGATTTCTTTTCAAAAATATGGTGGGAGAATTAAGGTTGGATCGAATAGCAAGATAATAGTTTCGTTCACTGATGTCCAGATTAATTAGCATTTGTTCAAAAGTGATGTCATCCCCTTCTTTCATATCATTTAAATGCTTACTCATATTTTTCCAATTTTGTTTATGTTTTCTAATGTCATTTTCAGAAACATCACTGCCAATAGGATATAAAATGCTGGTTGATTTCATTGGAGGCTGTGGATAATTAAACCTGCATTCCATCTTTGACTTTTTACGGCAAGTTTGAGAGTGCCTATGAATCTGTCTGTTGACAAGGACTCCCAATTTTGGATCATTAGCTGGTTTTTCACAAGTGATTATTTGATCAATAAAGGCTGTTATTTCATCATCACTATCACGTGCATACAATGGTGCATCCTCAAACCAAATTAACATATGAATATGTGGTGAACCTCTCTGCTGGTATTCAACTCTGTAAAACCAGTCTGAAATTTTTCCCAAGGTAGCAGCATTGCTCATTAGAAAGTGCCTTAGAAACTGATTAAATTGGTAATCAAAATGTCGTGCACACGTCACTGGGTCACTCTGAATCAACCTTGACTTTTCCTCCCAGTTTAAATTCTCTAATTCATCATATGAATAATCTTTATTATCAACAAGCTTGCCAAGTATTCTTAAGAGATGTATCCATTGTGTTTCAGCTGATGAAAAACTACAAAACAAATTAGCTGGACCCAGTTGTCTTATCATTGCAAAGATATCTTTTTTGGCTTTCTTCAAATAAGGGGGTGAACCACGCAGAGCTCGTAAGAACTTGTATCCTTCATCCACATGTATTAGTCTTTCCAATGCCCCTTCTTGCTTTAAGGGGGGACTAACTTAACTACAAAGTTAGCTAACATTGTTGCTATGGAAAGTTCCCAACCCTCATATCTTGGAAACCCTAACTTGCACAGACAAGCTGTCTGGATATGTTTTTACAATCAAAAAGTTTTACAAGATTTTCGAGTCACAACCATATTTGGTAACTCACGTGACCAGAACAGAAAAAGGCCTAAAACTTGAGTGGCGTACACTTCTGGATATCGAAAATGGTGCCAATGGTTAACGATCACCAAGGTGCAAAACTCTACGTATCGATTTTTGGAAATTCGCGTTTTTGTAAGATTTATGACATCATAAGCACGCAAATTCATACCATTTTGTCATTATCATTGCAGTTATGTACGTTAACAACAATTGCTTACGTAGACTTGTAAAGAAGGCTGGTATATCTCCGATTGGCAAAAAAAATCGGAACTTCACATAATTTTCTCCAAGTTTTAGGGATTTTTCTCTCTAAAGCGCGGTTGGGGCCTGGGGCAAGTTACGCATGCGCAATAGCAATTTATAAATTTTACATGTTCACCTCTTCGCACGTCTCACCAATATAGTGGCAAAAACACCGAAAACCGTGTTTTACAAATACAATCCGTAAAAATCCCTTGGCAACAACGCTAAGTCTGTAGTTAAGTTAGTCCCCCCTTAATTGACCAGCAGTTAGAATCCGTTAATTTCCCAGCAATTTATAAATTTTACATGTTCACCTCTTCGCACGTCTCACCAATATAGTGGCAAAAACACCGAAAACCGTGTTTTACAAATACAATCCGTAAAAATCCCTTGGCAACAACGCTAAGTCTGTAGTTAAGTTAGTTCCCCCTTAATTGACCAGCAGTTAGAATCCTTTGATTTCCCTTGCATTTCCATAAAGCTATTTGTGATTTACCCAAAAGAATCTTCATTTGCAATTTTTTGATTTTGAAGAAAATATTTTCAACACATTTAGCAGCCCTTCTGTCAGATCTTCTTAATTCTGATTTGCAAATATCACTGTAATGAACAGGCACTGCCCTTTCTTCATTGCTTGATCGTTTTTGACCAAGAAATATACCTGGATAAGCCAGTTCTTCAGAATATCTATCTCTAAATACACTCAAAGGTACACTTGTTTCACCAGGTGCAATGCTATATATTTGTGGCCGTTCACTGTCTTCAACGAAGTCATTAGCTGTTAACATGGTATCAGTTACTCCTGCAGGTATTTCCACATCATCTTCAGTCCAATCATCAACTTGCTTAGAATTGTCATCATCAATTTCAATATGACATCCATCACTTATCAGTTCATCCGACTGTGAAACGTTCCCAGTCTCTGCTTGATTTTGTGAAAACGCTTTAAAACCATAGTTAGCTGCTCTGTCTTCACTAAAAGATATTCCTTGTTCTCTATAAAGGGTACTGTTTGTAGCTGACCACATTGCAGCTTGCAAAACTTTGTTTGGTCTTACATTTAAAGATAATGCTGAACTCTTGTATTTTAATCTTCTTTTTAACTTAATTTTGATTGTGCCGCTTTCTTGGGGTAGTCGTGGTAATATGTTGACAGTATTGCTAACATCTACTGGAACATTTACAACATTTCCTTTTATCTTCAACTGGTTGCCTCTTGGGGCTTGAAGAATCTTCTGAAAGGCCAACCTTGGTGCCAAAAGCCTCCACTCTAACTCATTCGAATCGAAAAATTCAGGTTTCACTGGAAACAGCATTCCATTTTTAGCTGCACATGGTGGTATTTTTCAAGTGTTCATAACAACAGGAACAGATCCATTCTACGTTATCAACGCTTCTTTTATTTAGCAAGTACTGTCCTGCAATTGGTTTTGACAGTCTTACCTTTTCAGCAGTTGTTACACTATGCCTGTACCACAACTGGTCACAACAAGAACAAATATAGAATGGGCCTCTTGAGACAGCAACATGAAATTTTGTGATTTCATCAGCAATGGTTGACCTACTCAAAATATTCTGTTTAGAGCCTTTTGCTTTAAGTAGCCTTTTTTGCCTGGATTTTGTGGACTCATTTGCAATCTTGTCTTTTTTATACTTCTACATATTTGCCAGCGAGGCGCGTAGCGCCGAGTTGGTTATAATCATTTCATATCCAGCAAGTCCGAGTAGAATAATTGTTTTATTAAAAACTCTACGACGCATAATTGAGAATCTGAACAAAAAGAGGTGGAAGAAAACCTTTTGGTGTGTTGCAACGTTTCCGAGCAAAGTTGAATGAATTCAATGAAACTGTCCGGGAATAACGTCGAAGCTTCAGTTTAGGGTCCATTTTGGAAAAAGTGCAGAGTTTATTTTCTCTGAATGGTTGTAAATGGTCAGTAGTATGGTAAAAAATATTCAATCATTGCTCAAAGAGGGTGGAACGGCTTTAATGTAGATGTACGAGCCGAAGGAAACGAATTTGTAATACATCAAAACAACAGCACCATGGGCGAATTTCATCAAAATGAAGACACAATTTCAATTATTTTGATGGACTGGAACATTGTCTCACCAGACCCGGTCGGAAAAAAGATATATGAGGGATAAGCAAGACAAATGTCCAGGTTATGCTTCAAGAAATGGCTTATAGAAATTTGTCTCGATGCGTGGAACAAAAACTGGAACCGCGGCAAAACAGAATAACAAAAACAACAAGAACGGCGATCCTTCTCATTTTTTACAAAACATCATATCTGTAAGGGGCAAGTTTGAAGCTGGTGGTTGCTACATTGCATCGAGTGCAGGTCAGAACATTTTTAGTGCGTGTTAAATTTTTAAAAAGTGTTAATGATCGCTTGGAGAGATTTTCAATAGTGGATTTTTGCTGCAAATTTTAGCTGAAGTTCTTGTTTCTTCAGTTTGTTTTGAATAGACTGGCCCGTGAGCCCGTGACACTTGTTGTTGAATACATATTTTCAATTTCGTTTATTTAAGTTCAAAAACTTTTTCAGTATTTCCTTAAATAAGAGTGCGTTTTGCTATTAGCTAAACATCAACAGCCCGGAAAATTTTCTTAGCGCTGCAAGAAAATTTTTAACACGATCTCAGCACTGTTTCTTGTCGTTCTAAAACACTCAGCAATGAAAAATTGAATTCCGTTTGTATTTCAGTTTCAGTTTCGAAATTTCTACTCCTTAATTCCGCTGCGAGACGACTAATGTTTTAATGGCTGCCATTTCAAGGGAAAATTCTATTGAGCTTTGTCTGTTTGCTGAAGCGTTCATTGACCATATAAGGTAGTGCAGGTATATGAGCGAGAGCCTGTGTCCGGCTAGCCAATGAAAATGCTGGAAATCTGATATCCGTAGTTCAGTTTTAAATAACCATTACTAATCATAAAAATTACAATTTCCTCGATTGTGATTGGTTTAAAAAACTCCTATTTTCCACTCATTCACTTGCCAAGTTGTTATCGGACAGTTTGTTATTGGACAGTTTGTTATCGGACAGTTCAATAAGCCAATCACATTCAAAGTAGTATTTTAAATCAACCAATCACATTCAAAGTTTTAGTTTAAATCAACTAATCACAACCTTGGTTTCAATCACCATAGAAACAGTGTACAGACTCCTAAATTGGGGCTTTCTTCAAAATGGGAAATTTTTTCCCCTTGAACAATGACAATATTTTAGAAAACAGTAGTGATTTTGTTTATCCTATGGCACAAGTGTTTATGCCAACAATGCAGACGAGTTCCTTCCTGGATATGTTGACATGTTCAGATGAAGTTCAGCCCTCCACAACATCGTTTATCGCTTCGCAACAACTGCAAACGGAGGCAAACATCCAGCCGACTGAAATACCACTGCACAGTCTTTCCTCCAGTGAAAATCCTCCTTTTGTTCGACAAAACAGAGCAACAATGGCAGCAGATTAAGGTCGTTTTCCCCTTGTATCGGACGAAGAAATTTCGGAAATAAATGAAACTGCAGCTTCCAAAAACACCGCTCGAGCAACCAAAACATGGATGGCAGTATGGGCAGAATGTTGTAAAGCCAAAAATGATTTAAACATAGAGTCATATTATCCACAAGCTCTTGACGACCTCTTAAACAAGTTTTACGTTGAAATAAGGAAGAAAGATGGTACTGAGTACGAACCCGACTCGTTGAGAGTAATGCAGGCAACCATAGATCGCTATCTTCGTCACAAGAACTATCCAGCGAGCATCATAACCGGTCGTGAGTTCACAAAGTCGCAAGAAACGCTCGACGCAAAAGCGAAACAACTTCGCCGTCAGGGAAAAGGTAAACGCCCAAACAAAGCACAGCCATACAGCGAAACAGATGAAGAAATCTTCTGGAGAGAAGGCAAATTTGGACACCACAATAGCCTTGCGTTGACAAACGTAAGAATGGGAGAGCACAGAATCGGACAGATAATGAAGTCTGTAGCTAGCTGTTTGCCCCCTGAGTCCAACAAGAAGATCACAAATCACTCGACGCGAAAAACCGTCGTTGCCAAGCTTAAGAATGCTGGTCAACCTCGTCACAAGATTATCCAGGGGGCCGTTTCTCGAATGTCCCGTAAACGTTTCGGGCCCGAAAAGCCATTTCAAAAACTAAGATCCATCTATTCTAAAAGGTTGGCCTTTAACTATGATTTCAAGATACAAAAGGGCAAATTTGTTGCAAAATTTCATGCCCGGAAACGTCTTCGTTTTTAACGAGATATGAAGGAAATTGTGGCACCCGAAATAGACCCGAAAAGTTTCTGGGGTTTCGAGAAACGCACGCCAGATCACAGGACATGCTCGGGAATCCTCCTTGGATGATTATGACGAAACAATTGTCAGTGAAAGACGAGAATTATCTCACATCGCTACCGGATACGTGCCAGCACAATCCAGCACCACATCTGCGATTTCTTCAACATCTGCTCCATCAACAAGTCGTTTGCCATTGCACGGTTCGGTGCCTGCAACTTCAGCAAATCCATCAGCTGTATGCATGAAAGAGAACGTTCGACCAGTAGTCTCAATCAGTTCAAATCAAGTTTCCTCATCAGAGAATCCGGCAGAATTCACCGGTGTGCCGTCGTCCACGTACAGCATGGCCAAGAAACAGAATCTCTTGGCACCATTTCAAATTTTTAACAGTTGTGTGTTTAACACCAACAACTTCAGAGCAAATCCAAGTCCCGAAAAGCCAAGGAAACTAAGAATCATCATTGACTCTGACTCTGACTCTGACTCTGATTAGTTTACAGCTTGAAGTCAGCTTTTAAACATTGTACTTAGCAGGAAAAAACAGCCTCGTTGAGCGTTTGGGCTGGTTTTCAAATATTCTGATAAGTTGTTCTGCGCAGTTCTGCGCTTTTCGCTTTTGACTGACATAAGACTTGTTTTTCGCTGGTCACTTAGCAACCAGCAAGCCATTACATTTTGATTGTAGTCAATTTCAGAGCGACATTAAACAATTCACGTTTCTTTTGTCAGTCTTTTAATGCAAAATTTCCCGTCTTTTTATAACTTGCCCTTCTTCTTTTCTCGAAAATTGTAATTTTTATGATTGCAAGAGTTATTGTGGATTTGCTACTCTTACTACCGTGATCTTGGAACCGCCATTTTTGACCCATAACAAGAATTGCATTATGATTTGGCTGACGACTTGACAACATTTTTACATGACAAAGGCTCCTTAGAACAACTGTTTAGTACTATAGAAGCATTCGAAAGGTGTTCCGGCTTGAAATTAAACAAAGACAAAACGGAAGCTTACTGGCTTGGTAGCAGCCACAATCGTAACGAAAACTTGAATATAGAAACGGTTAACAAGCCTATGAAATTTCTCGGAATTTATTTTACCTACAATTCACGTCTGAAAAACGAATTAAATTTCGATGCCACTCTAAATCTTTAAAAAAAAAACTTTAAATAACTGGCAATGGAGAAATCTTACAGTCTTTGGTAAGATTAAAATTATTAAAACATTTGCGATGCCGAAACTGTTGTTCCGGGCTTCCGTGTTAACCTTTGATAAAGAATTTTTAAAAAGACTTGACACAGTATTGTTTAATATTTTATGGAAAGGTAAAGATAAAATCAAACGTCTCGCTCTGATTAGTGACTATAGTGATGGAGGACTTAAAATGCCCTATCTGGAATCTACAATCAAAACTCAAAGAATCATGTGCCTTAAAAAGTTTATTGATAATTATTACAGTCCTTCTTCATTGCAATTGTGATGTTGCTGACCCACCTATATCCCTACAAAAGTTTTATCGCGAGTGTTTTGATGCCTGGGCTACAGCCACCAAGAAACAACCTTCTTCGCGCGACCACATTATGGAACAGATACTGTGGGATAATAAATATCTTCGTATCGATGGCAAACCTCAATTTTGTAAAAAGTCATTTATGGCTGGAATCTCAAAAATTAAGGACATCCTCCTTCCGAATGAAAAATTAAAACCTTGGAATTTCTTTACAGAAAAAGGCCTTAATTTAAACAATTATCTTTTGATATTAGGACTTTCAAAAGCACTCTCGGAATCATGGAGGGCCTTGTTAAATTCGGAAACCACGTGTTGCTCTCAAATCCCAGATTCGGATTCTACGGATTTCTCAGACTTTACCTTCCACTCAAAGACTGGTGATATTAACCTGATTCAACTCACTAGTAAAAAGCTGTATTGGACTCTTGTAGAGGATATACGCGTACACCCCACTGCCAGGCTAGAATAAAGTACATACTAGGATACTTCACAAATTAATGTCATCAAGTAAGCTGAAGCCACTCTAAGGGCACTAAGGCCACATGGTAGCGGGCATTACCCCTTAAATCTACCAAAGCAAAGATTGAGCCCAAGCATTAGCAGCCATGGACAGCTGTTTCGGCCTTGTTAGGCCTCATCAGCATGGCATAGCTAACGCTCAGGCTCAAGTACCCACATATCAATAAAACAAGCAAAGGAAACGTAAAGCTTGTGGGATGTGGCTGGAGTCACAAGGATACTTCACAAATTAATGTAATCAAGTAAGCTGAAGCCACTCTAAGGGCACTAAGGCCACAAGGTAGCAGGCATTACCCCTTAAATCTACCAAAGCAAAGATTAAGCCCAAGCATTAGCAGCCATGGACAACTGTTTCGGCCTTGTTAGGCCTCATCAGCATGGCATAGCTAATGGCTAATGGCTTCCTAATGTCCACCCTCTTGACAGCATTTTAAAACCTTTTTCAAAATTTTTATTACTTATAATTCATGATCAAATTACAAATAATAAAATATTAATGTACAATTAAGTTATTATAGTCAAACGGTTGCAAAATTCGTACTATAGCGCTAAATACAATCTCAAAGCACGATGGGAAGGTTGGGTGTGATACAGTTGAATTGCACTGATCGATGGGAAGGTTTGGTGGAATACTGACGAATATACAACGGCTTTCCTACATTCTGATTGGCTGTATTTTCTATGGCATGGTATAAAACTCCATATACAACGACCAAGATCTCAACTGGAAACAGATATATTTTATTCCACACAAAGTGACTAGATATGAGTACAAGAATTTTTCAATACAAATTGCCTAATGCATTCTATATACCAACAAACTCTTATATAAAATAAAGTTATCGGACACTTCGTTGTGCTTGTTTTGGGAGAGTATGAAGAATCCCTCGAGCATTTGTTTTTACAGTGTCAATTCAGCAAAATCTTTTGGATGTAAATTATTTCCTGGTTGAATGAATTCAATTTTACAATCATGGAGTTAAAGGATAGCGAGATCATGTTAGGTTATACGAACGAAAGTCCACATTGGACTCTTCTTAATCATATCCTTATTATTGTAAGCAAGTAATTTATTCAAGTTGACTAAGAAAATCTAAGCCTCTATTATCTCAATTCATCGTTAAAATGAAACGTAGAATGCATTGAACATTAAATCTCTAAGAGGAGATAGGATTAATTTTCCCGAAAAGAAATGGAAGATCATAAGAAAATAAATTTTTATTAATTTATCGTGTAGCTATACTTTGTATGCACTGTAGTGGTATGCGTAGCCAATTTTTCTGTAAGTAGGCTGAGTAATTTTTGTAATTTGTGGTGTAACAGTAGTGTAAGTACAAGTTCTGTAAGTAGGTTTATGTAGTTATAGTAGCGTAACTAAAACAGCAATGCAATGTAAATAATAATAATAATAATAATAATAATAATAATAATAATAAAAACAATAACAAGAGTTTCATTCAACATATTGCTATAAATATGATTTTAAAGACAGATTCCAAAGTTGTTATTTCCAACTGAGAATCTTAGAAGTCATTATAAATTCTTACACTCTCAAACTAGGAGGTGGTCTGTCTTGTTGATGAACTCTCATTGGGAAATGACTTATTCGTTTAAAACTGGAATGCGAATTCGCTAGGCAAGCAGCAATGACGTTTATTCAAAAGAAACTCCCAAATCTTTTCAATTCTAGTATCGTCCTCGTCATTGTTGAATATTTTATTGGGCTGCCTGTGACGAGCACAAAACCCTTCAAACCCTTATTTCCCATTTAGATGCTTCTCTCTTTCAGGTATACAAAAGCTCTCGGCATTCTAGCTGCTGCTGCGTTCGTTGGTATAGCTGTTGGTGTTCCTGTTTGGTATTACACGAGAGGAGATGTCGGAGATAGCTCGGATGGGGGCCCATACCATAAAGAGGCGGTCGTCACGGATAACGAGCAATGTTCCGTCATTGGTAAGAAAGTCCTTGTCGACAACGGCTCAGCTGTTGATGCAGCTATCGCTGCCATGTTTTGCCTGGGTGTCATAAACATGCATTCGTCCGTAGTAGGAGGCGGTGGAGTGATGCTGGTGTATACTCAGAGCCGAAGGGAGGCAAATGTGCTTGACTTTAGAGAAACTGCTCCGGCCACTACAAAGACGGATTTGACAGAAGAAGAAGCCAAAGCTGGTTTGTATAGATCTTGCTGACCCCTAAAGCAAACTTGGAGAAAAATCCCATATATTTCTGCCAAAAAATTAGTACAACAACAACAATAACCACAGGTAGCTAAGCTCTACTCTCTTGTCATCCGAACCACACGTTGCCACACCACGTGTCCCGGATAACAAGAAATCCAAATGTTACGATGGTGTCTCGCAAAGTTATTGGCAGTGGGAATTTATTTGTGCGGAACGAGGGCACGCAATCCGCAAAATCTGCAAACATTGAAAACCACAAACCGTTTCATCCTACACGGTATCTTAAATTGGAATTAAACCAGGAATTGCTTATGTCAAGTCATGTCATGTAGTATGATGTCAACAACCATGTCATGATATCGATAATGATATGACATGTCAGTCATACGTCATGCCATGTCATGCCATGAAATCCCCTTATGCTGTATTAGAACAAGTTATTGTGCGCGAAAATTGTAAGAATGATTCTCGTGGTTCTCGCGTACGATTCAAAGTCTATATTCGATTCAAACTCCAATACAACTTCAGAGCAATGTTGCTCACGCCTCGTAATTTTAAGTGTGCTACTTTGTGCCATGCCCGTGGCCTACTGTACTTAACATAAAAAATAATTGCCCCACTATTAGACTCATTGCCTTCTACTCAGTCCAGTTTTCATTTCTAAAAGCTTTCTTTTTTACTTGTAAGGCGGTCTTTCTATCGCAGTCCCTGGCGAAGTACATGGTACATACCGAGCTTGGAAAGAATACGGCCGATTACCATGGCAACGTTTGGTTCAACCTGCCATCGATTTGGCCAGGGATGGATTCCAGATAAGCGCTGCACTTGCTGACGTGTTGAAGGATGATCCGACGGTGGAGAAAATAAAAAATGATGACGGATTGAAGTATGAGAACATTAGCTATGCTACTTGTGTGAAAAGCTGTCGCTATTTTCAGGTTGGCGACAAAAATTCCTACATTGATAATATGGTTCATTCAGTTTCAAGAGTTAGTTCACCGAGAAATAAGAAAGCTAAGAACTTCGCGAAAACCCATGTTTTCACTCGGATATCAGCTCAACCGAAAGTGCTGTCATCTTTAGCTAAAATTTAAAGTCCGCCCTGTCTTATGCCCTAGTGCGTATCTTCCATTTTTTACTGCCAGCTCTTTTAGTTTTAACGGTCAATCGTTAAAGTTCCCTGATGAGTGTTGTCCTATAATTTTGAACCATACGAAATAGCACTGTCGCACTAAAGCGATGATTATTCCTGAAGCCTGAACTCCTGTGAAGTTTTCTTCCATTTCAATATTTTATCGCCGGACCATAAACCAGGGAAAAGGTTTTAATCACGTTGGTTTTAAGGCGCTGTTACACTCTTTTTGCAAACATTCCAGAGAACTGCTGTTCGATAAAAATGAAGAGCCCTACAAGCAGGGTAAAGTGATCACCAACAAAAAATATGCATGTACCCTGGAAAAAATACAAGAGGATCCCGAATCGTTTTACAACGGTCCGCGGGCCTCAGATATTGCAGATGACATGAAAACTCTCAAAGGCGCTGAAGGGGAAGTTACTACGGAAGATTTGAGGAAGTACCAAACAGTAACAAGGGAACCACTAAAAGGCAACCTATCGGGCATGACAATGTACCTCACCCCTCCCCCTTCAAGTGGCGCTGTACTGGCACTCATCCTGAACATACTGAAAGGTGAGAAGCATTCAAATGTCCTACAATTCCTGTGGAGCATACATCTACAGTGCACTGTTATCCTCTATGGTCATTTCGATTGAATTACTTATTCATTCATCACACAGTACACTGAAATAGCTAACTGTTCAGCCCACCACTCGCAGGAATTAAAAAAAAATAATATTATGTTCTCTATCTAGCGCTTTTAGTACCGTTGTTTACAGTCTCAAAATGAAGTAATTTATTTATTTTTCAAATTTTCTATTTGGGTTTTCGTTCCTCCTCCCTTTCCAAGCAAAGCCTTCTACTATGGTGCTAAGGTTTGAAAAAGGTGGTTGGCTTTTATATTTTAAGAAACTGTGGTGCTTAAGGGATTTTTTCTGGCCTATTTAACATCATCATAACCCTATTATCGTCATCGTCATCGTCATCATCACCATCACGATCATCATCATCATCATCATCATCATTATCATCAAAACCGCAGGACAGATAAGGATCATATTTTAAGAATGTGAGTAGCAAAACCAAGTTAATTAATTATTCCTTTTTAGCAGCTGTGGTTATCATTACTGTCCCCTGCCACTCTCTTGCATAACATACCGTAAAAGCTCTATTAAGCTCCCCCTCTCTATTAAGTCCCCTCTCTAATAAGCCCCCCGTTTGGAAGTCGTTTTTGTAATAAGCCCCCCTGTCTAATACCCCGCCCGAAATCCACTTCATGCGGCCCAGCTGGTTTATTTTGAAACAAATAGACACTGAAACACATAATACTGTTTGCTGCCCTATATCAAATAATATAGTTTCACTGTAGTTGTTTGAGTTTTGTACAAAAACTATTTTAAGACGAATAAGGCGTCTTTAAGATTTGAAGTAAGCCCCCCGTCTCTATTAAGCCCCCCTCTCTAATAACCCCCCCCCCGTTAATGAGGCCTGAAATTAAAAAGCCCCCAGGGGGCTTAATAGAGCTTTTACAGTGAAAGCGGCTCAGCACAATAGTTATAACTATAATTTGAACAGTCACACTAAAGGATTACAGATGAAGTTTGTTGAGAGGCCGTGCCGTGACTCGGGCCTGGTGCAGAGAGCTCCAGGTCGCAGTCACGGTTGCTAAAAAAAATTGTTCAGGGGAAGGGGTGATAAAAATTGGGATGTTTTGCTGGAAAAAAAAGTTAAAGTGTCCCAGAAATTTTGGCTGGTATTGTTGTAAGATCGATTCGTTTCACCCTTTATATAGCTACCATGTTGAGGCTCAAATATTGAGGTTGTTGGTATACGTTGCTCTTTGGTAGAGAACAGAGAAGAAGACTGAATCAAAACAACGTTGAATCTCAACACCATTGCTTACTTCATAAAATTAAAATCAAGCCTACCATGACACGCCGCGATCCACATCTATGTGACTCAGGAGACAACCGATTAACTCCCGGGGGAAGGGGGTACTCCCTATAATGGCCTATGCGGGGAGGCTCCGCCCGAAACTGGGGTACCTTTTCCACGCTTGGTGTATGAAAGTAAGTAAGTAAGTAAGTAAGTAAGTAAGTAAGTAAGTAAGTAAGTAAGTAAGTAAGTAAGTAAGTAAGTAAGTAAGTAAGTAAGTACGTACGTACGTACGTACGTACGTACGTAAGTAATTAAGTAAGTAAGTAAGTAAGTAAGTAAGTAAGTAAGTAACTTTATTCAACTGTGTCAGTCGTTCTAGCTTTTTCTAATTGGTGACACAATTTAAAAGTTAAATACTAAAATACATCTATATACAAATTACGATTAAAAAAAAATGACTAAGATTCCTATAGAATTTGCGAATGAAATCTAGAGAAGAGTCTATTCACATCCTAAGAACATAAATATATTGTCAGCTTGTGCATAAATTACAATTCTTGCATCCTTCATTTTCGATCAACATCGCCAAGTCTTTCTTCCTTATTTGTGGTTTAAAAGGGTTTAAACTGCTCAAGTTACGCTCCTCCTTTGTCAGCTTGTACCACAACATTGGCCCTAGATATTTCAAGGAATGCTTCTCATCCTTAATAGTATTAAAACGTGGTACAATAATTTCAGCGTTCCTTAAGTTATAGCGCTTTTCCGTTTTTTGCTGTACATTTAAAAGGTCCAGAAAGTGCTCTGGTGGAAGTTTATTTTTGGCCTTAAAGATCAAAATCGCTATGTCCTGTAACCTTCGGTTATACAGGGTTGGCAAGTTAGCCTGCGTAAGTAAATTCTCATATGAGTCTGATTTCCTATTAAATACCATTCGTAGAGCTCTCTCCTGTAGCCTTTCCAGTTTACGCCTATCTGATGCTCTACAGAAATGCTAGGCAGTGCTGCAGTACGTAAGATGAGGTAAAATAGCTGCCTTAAATAGTTGTAATTTGGCATAAGTAGGTATAAGATTCCTTACCCTTGTGAGATTCCTTAGCCTTGTGAGTATATATGGTATATACGCTCGGTATATGAAAAGGTTGGATTTCACGACTCGAGGTATATGAAAGGGTAGGAAAATCTTAGGTAGGAAAATTTTAGGTATTTAAAAAGGCCTTTCATCAAAATATTTCAAACACATACCTTATGACTGTACTGTTCCAGTGGAAAGTATCGGTACTATTTGTCAATGGAAGGTATACGAAAGGGGCACCTTTTCCGTCAAAAATGGTATATAAAAGGGTAAGGGGTCGGACTTCGAGGCGAGGCCTCCCCATAGAAAATGTTTTTAGTAACCCCCCCCCCCGGGGGGTATCAACTCGACTATCATTTCAAAATACGATGAGAAACACCTTTCACGACAACTCCACCACGATTTTTGGTTATTTGATATTAACGATTCACCTCACGCACTCACATCTTTTAGGGTATCATATGAAGCCATCGGATCGTGATGGCGTGGACGCCTCAGTTCTGACGTATCATCGGATAATTGAAGCTTTTAAGTTCGCTTATGCGTGGCGGAGTCGCCTTGGGGATCCAAGGTTTGATCCGAACAAGAACATAAACAAGGTGGGTAAAGTTCAAAGGTCATTATCCCGGGATTATCGGACCACAAAACAATACAATTGGTAAGATCATCATGCTGCATGGCTAAGTGCCCAACAGCTATTTCAGTTCAGATGACTGCGTCTTTGGGGTACACATTTATGCCGTTGGCCTTGTCTTCTTCACCTCTACACGTAAAATTTTTAAGGGGACGTAAAGAAGTAGGGAAATGTACTTCCCAGAACTGGTGGTCTGTTGTACCACACATTTCAGGGTTGGGTGCAGGAACATTTTTAGCTGACGTTAGCTCTCCGGATATGCTTTTTGGAGCCTCATTTCTCTCTGTTAGAGGCATGTTTCCTCCTCAAAATAGACAAGGAGAATTACTTATGAACGTTATGACGCGAAAGACACAATTGCCTACCCCTGACCGATGCATAAGACTGTATCGAACAAGCGTCCACAATGGTTCACCAGACGACTGAGAAGTATAGACATGCTATTAAGGAAAGACGAAATTTTATTTTGCGAAGAAAGAAACACAAGAGTGTTCCTAGTGGCTTGCCTACAAAAAGCCAAGATGAGCACCAACATATCAGGGGCACCCAACGGCAAGTTTCGGTAGATATCTGTTCGGTAGAGGGTAGTTCGCTTTTGGCTTTCGGCATCGATTAAAGAGTGCACTCGGATTTTCGTAACTGGACATGGCCTAAAAGATCCGCAGTGGGGAAACCATAGCCCCTGAGGTGTTCAGAAGAGTTATATTTTGCAACCTCGTTCCCAGCGTCTCTCCTCTTCCCGCCCCCTGGAGCGAGAGAAAGACCCTGGAAAACGCTGGTCACGTGTCTCCCGGTACAAAAAATTCTCCAGGCGGGGTCCCTGTTTTTGGAAGGTTTGTCGCCTCAAATGTTTGTAAACATCAAAACAAGGCGGGCTTTGGTTTTTGAGGTCCGCCATGTTTTATGGCAGCCTTCACTTTGCGATCGTTAATAGCAGCTATTGGAATATAAATCTAAAACCCAAACAAGTCCAGTGCTTGGAGGCGATTTACTCTGGAAGAGATACTATCGGTGTACTACCAACAGGATACGGAAAATCGATCATCTTCCATCTTTTACCCGGGCTTTCCTTGGACAAAATCAACTCTCGATTGACATGTCGGACAGACTCGCCAATCCATCCCGTCATTGTTGTCGTTTCGCCGTTGAACTCTTTGATAAGTGACCAGATCAGAAGAAGTACAGAGGGAAACTTGAAAGCGGCTATCCTTAATGTAAGAAAGGCCAAGGACAGTGACGACTTAGAGCTAGACAGTACGAGCGAGACGAACCCCTCTTGGTTAAAGGATGCGAAATATGACATAATTTTCACACATCCCGAGGCTGTTTTATCTTGCAAAAGCGGGATAGAGCTCTTTCAAAGCACGCCGTATCAAAGAGGCGTTCAAGCGATAGTTATCGATGAAGCCCATTGTATTCTAGAATGGTAAGTGTGTTTATCATACTCGCTATAAAGTTAGCTACATAAACACCAACTTGGGAATAAATAATCACTAAGCGCGACAACAATAAACTTGCTGTCAAAAAAAGCAAACTTTAAGTTATGATTTCAAGTTCTCAAAACAACAACCTTTGCTGTATATAAAGGGGATGCTGTCAGCAGTTTTTATTTTATATGAAAAGTCAGAAAAACAGAAGCAGTGGACATGTGTGTTACATAAATCAACTTGTCAACATTTAAACAAAGTAGAATATTACAGCGCCATTCTTTATCTTGCTTTTTAGGGGAGACGACTTTCGTAAGGATTATGCCAACCTAGCAATGCTGTGTGCCACTTTCCCCACTGTACCTGTGGTTGCTCTTACTGCTACGGCAAGTAAAAGTGATGTGACAGAAATCAAGGCATCGCTTCATTTAAAGAATCCATTAGAAGTTCTGGGGAATCCAAACCGGCCAAACATCTTCTACAAGAAAGTGTTTCGTAAAGGGGATGATGTAGACTTTTTTTGGGAACTTTTGAATCCTATTGCTATTGGCCTCAAAGAGAAAAAGGTGGATTATCCCATCACCATCTTGTACTTACCCTTGAGGTGGTGTGGATTTTCCTTCAAATTTTTCCAAAAGCAGCTTGGTGATGATCAATATTACTCACCACTCAACCCTGCGGATAAGAAGCCTGAAAATCGACTGTTTGCGCAGTACCATGCTCCACAAACAAGGACAATGAAGGATTTGATTTTAAAGGAACTTTCATCACCATCATCAACGGTAAGAGTGGTGTTTGCTACAGTCGCAATGGGGATGGGTGTGGACATCCCATCAATCAGAAGTATTATTCATGTTGGACCACCACGCACCATCAGGGAATATTTTCAAGAAACTGGACGCGCAGGCCGTGATGGGAAACAATCTTTTGCAGTGATATACTACAACAACAGAGACATTGCAAAGAATCGGGAAGGCATGAGTGATGACATTCGCCAATTCTGCCGCCTAGAGGACTCATGTCTTCGTAAGTTTCTTTTGAACAGTCTTGATGCAACAAGCCCAAAATGTATTGGTCATCTCTGTTGCAGCTTTTGTGAATCTGTGTGTGATTGCGACAATTGCCTTGTGAATTGTCTCAGCCAAATCAATTGCCTTCCCTGAACATTATAAGGTACAATTAAATAATATTTTATTCCTAAAATTGAATCTCATGAGAAGTTGAACATTACACCCCTATGAACATTATTTACACTAAGTCACTATTAATAATTGAAGATGGATAGTCATAGAAACAATATAACTTTCTTTAATTTTCCAGACATGTTTCAACGGTGCATCCATCATCATCAGTGTACGGTTTTAAAATTGCCGTTGTATTTATAGTGCATGTGAAATTACAAGGTTTGTTACATTGCGTTTACAATATTGCTTGCTAAATAGTTTAAACAATAGACATAGAGCGACGTACAGGGAAAGTGTCAGGTTTATGTGTTTCACCTGCTGATTGAGATTGCATGCAATATTGTAAATGTTATGTAACGAACCTTGTAATTTCATGTGCCTAATAAATTCAACGGCGATTTCAAAACTGTACAGTATGGTGACGGATACACCTTCAAAACATGTCTGGAAAATTAATTGAAGATGCTAGTGGACAACCCTCCTAAGTGACTTTTCACTTTTTGACTGTGTTTTTCTCAAAAACTAAGCTCAAAACGTAAAATAAATACAGGGCAATGTTTACCACACAAAAGCAAGCATGTATGCGAGAAATCAGCAATTTTTGAGCAAAATAAAGAAAAACCACACAAAAAGTCACTTAGGAGGGTTTTCCACTATCCTCTTCAATATTCAAACCACCAATAAACCTTCCACCACCATTTTATGCCAGTGATGCCGAAAGGATCAAAACCACGACATGTATGCGCAAATCGCCAGTGAATGCAAATGTAAATAATACTGTTTTTGGAAATCCTAGTCATTATCGAGTCCCAATGGTGCATCCAATAATAAATTCCTCTTATGTCTTGCAAGCCACTTGTCAAGTTCTGTATGATCAAGGGTTACCAAAGGGTCAGGCTGAATATCAGGAAAAGATTGATGCATTCTGTTGGGCACTCTGCTGAATGGCTTTACAACACGTAGATCGGCCATGACAATACTCTCGTCTGCAGCTGTTGATCTGTGGCTGTGAGAGGAGGATTGGATTGCTCTCTTTATCTGAACATCAAAGTTTTCACCAATTTTATCTTCCCCTCCTAAAGCTCGGCTAGAATTATTAATGGCATTGTCAGTTTTGTTAGGGCCCATTGAATTGATTGATTTCTTGAGGGATTTGTTCCTGTTTTCCTGAAGCAAATCAATTTCAATGTTATTACCGGCTCCCCCTTTCCAATTTACTGTGGATGCCCAGATGGACTGGTGAGCCTCAGCCTCTGACAAGAAAACATTGTTTTGAACAATACTAATTAACATTTCTATTGCATAATTATTAAACCCTGGAAATGCCCTAAAATGTGATAGTAGCTCTTTATGGAGAGTTGCAATTCTCTCTCCATTGCCTTCCTTCACAGCATCTTTAAAATCAATAAATAAGAAATAATACTTAAGGAGGCACACTGAGTAATTGTTCACAAAGTCCTGACTGCTTTCTTCATGATCGTTGATTGGTGGAGTGATAAGAAATTGGTCTATAAATTTATCTAACACAGAGTCATAATACTGTCTCTTGTTGTCGCCTACATCTAAAATGTAGCATGGGGGTCTGTTTCTTGTGATGTGGCCATCTTTGGTTTCCATGCCAAAGAACTGCAACAGTGCTTCCACTGTAAAGCACTTGCCAATCCTTAGGAAAAGCTGCTCACAATCCTCGTAGTGCTTTACATCAATGGTCACATTCCTTCGCTGTAGCTTTTCTCTGAAGTATCTCAGTGTACCTTGCTCCCGTCCAGAGTTCTTGTATAGCTTCTTTAATATTACCTGTAAAAATAAACAAAATATGAACATTAATGATTTTGTTGTCATAGCATTTACTTGTACCCTATGGATGGATTGTGGATAAATATGTGAAGTTGGAATACCTTAATGCTGTAAGCATCAAGTATGATGAAGCTCCAAAATAAGGCTTTGTTGGTATGGTAACTAGTAATAACATAAGTGCCTTTTTCAGTTCAATGATTCGGGAAATTAAGGTTTCATTGACTTTTCTTGTTAGCCTTTTATAATTTTAGCCACGACTAAAAAATTGCCTATACCTATAATTTCTTACCTTTAAAAAGCTCCTCTTTGTGTGCCAATCCACAATTCTGTAGGGGTAAAGGTGGTCTAGCCAGTCCTGTGGTGTAAGAGTTCCTGCACGCAAGTCTTTAGCACCTGCCAATCGTACCCTTGTAAGTTGATCCCCAAAGCAGGGAACTTTAATATTTGCTAAAGGATCATCAAGCTGTGGAACAGGAGGCACATGTGACCCTGGCTGATCAGGCCTAGATGGGGCAGCAATTAGTGGGCCCAGGGGAACATGCTCTTCATCAGCAGGGGCGCACATGCCAGCTTTAGAGTAAATTTCATGCACCTGTATCAATTTAAAGTAAATTTCAGGTCAAAATTATTTTAAACTAGCTTGATAGTCATTACCATAAACAGATACAGATGAACTGCCGACTGGATAGCTCAAATGGTATAGCACCGGATTACTGTGTGGGAGGTCACAAGTTCAAACCCTGGCCAGACCAACACTCGGGGTCTTTAATTAAATAACTGAGGAGAAAAGTGCTGCCTTTGTATTGACATCTGCAAATGGTTAGACTTTCTAGTCTTCTCGGATAAGGATGATAACCTGTAGGCCCTGTCTCACAGTACTTTTACTAGATCTGACTCTGTGGAATGTAAAAGAAGCACTAGGGACATAAAAAATCTGTCATTGACCATCCCTAGTGTCTGTCCTAATTAAATATTTAATATTATCCCTGAAAAGCCATGATAGGGAGATGATAATTATGTACCTATGCAAAATGAAAATCAAACTAGTTTGAAATCAGTCTAATCTGCAACACACCCAAACCTCTAGTTGATCCAAATCATCTACAACTTCTGCATATTCCTTCTCATCTTTCATCAACACTGGAAGGGGCACCACTACTGATGCAATACTCATTTCAGCTTGATACTGGCAAGGTGTGCGGACTGGAACAACACCTCTAAGAAACTGAAATGCAGGAAATAACTCGCACAAGATTCTTCCAAGGAAAATCTTGTACCTCTCTCTTGTGCATATTTGCTCCCCATCACTAAGCTTTAAAAGGTCCTTCATGTTGCAATCACTGAGGCACTTTTTCGGTTCATTGTCAAGATGATGAGAGGTTACACGATCAAACACGATGCTCGTTGCAACGGCATGGACACTTTTGTTCTGTTTGTCAGAACGCATGTCGTGTACTTTAACCTCCCAGTCAATGTTGTCCAGGACAAGAACAAATGTTTTCCCTTTCTTTACCATCTCAACAGCAAGATCCAAGAAGTGGCTTCCAATATTTTCCTGGATTTTTTACTTCATGACTGGAACCATTGAAATCCCATATTTGTTGAATCTCTCCATAAGCTACATGGGAGGGAATGGGAATGAGAATAATATATCAGCCAACCTTCACAATATGGTGTCATACTCTAAATGTTTTGGAGGGGGGGTGCAAGCCAGTTTGTTCCCAAGGAGAGGACTATGGGAATGAGGTTGGTGCAAGCTACCCAAAGTGATGTCTGGGTAGGTAAAAAATATTGACCACCTGCCACAAAAACATTAAGGGAAACTAAAATCCTCAATTTGAAGCCAACTAGCATCGTTGCCTCTTTACATTTTAAATCTGCATTGCATGGGCTTCTGGACTGCTAAGAAAACTTCTCACCTTTTTACTTGCATTTCCACTGTAGAGCAACACGGTGTTAAGTCTCTGCACATGGCTTAACTCATGAAATCGTTTAAACATTATTACTCCATAGATGAGGACCAGTGGTGCAGTATTCTTATCTTGGTTTTGATCAAGCTGAATCATGGTTGACAAGATTGTGAATACTGTGGGACATAGGCTTCTTATTTCTGCCAGGATCTCCTCAAAAGTAAAGTTGGACAAACCAGGATATCCTCTGTCTCTAAGCACTGATTTGGTAGCCAATTGTACAAGTTCGCTGTCAATTTTGCAGAGGAACATCTTCATTATTTCCTCCTCTGTAATACAGACGTCTGCTACCTGAAAATAAGATTTTGGAAATATTTATGATAGAATAACAGTAAGAAAAAAAAGATTTTACACAACTCGGCCAAAATATTTAATAGCTTTATGATTATAATTAGAGAAGCACTTTTACTGGTGAAATTAAAACTGATATTGTGTCTTAAAATTTAAAAGGATAACTTGAAATTTATATAAGGTTGACAAAATATATAACGGCATCCTACTTGTTTGCATAGAGCTTCTTAAAAGTATTTGAGGTTTTCATGTTAGGAAAAACGTCTCATATAAAATACTCGTCTCGATCAACCATTTTAAGCAAAAGGTTTCAAACAGAGTTGCAAATTGCAAAATAAAAAGCTTTCTACATGGTGATAAGTGTAAACAACTTGCAGCGAAAGGGTTTCCTCAAAGCATCCAGTTGAAATGAAAAGCTGACTCTCGACATGCTTATGGTCATACCTGACTTTGAGTTGTCTGTTCTTCGGCGTCGACAAAACCAGGATCGGATCGGATCGGATCGGATCGGATCGGATCACGGATCGGATCGGATCACGGATGGGAAAAGAGTAATAAACACATTGGAGAAATGCTGACATATTGTGACATATTGCGTGACATATTGGAGCGAGTGAAAGTGATTTCCCGACATGTAGTCTCCTTCACGGCTGTCGCCATGGACGAAAGCAAGCGGAGGGGACGCATCATTTTATCATTCAGTTATAATTTCTTTTTTTAATATCATCTCACGTGTTTATTTACCTTTTCTATATCTGATATTATTTTAGCAAGGGCAAGAGAAGAGACGAAAAACGAGGTGGGGAGTAACGTTTTTTAGATGTGACGATTAAAGTGTTGTGTACGCTAGCGATTTATTTAGTTAAATCCATGTTGGCTTCTTCCATGAACTCGCTCAGCTCCTCTTAACCTAAATCGCAATTGTTACACGCCAAACAACTTAAATTCCACGAGTATATGGAACTCAGTGCTCAACAGTTAGAGATCGCACAATAATTTTGGCCGTCTAGTTGTGAAATCATCACGTATTTTTCGTATTGTAATATTATAATAATCTTTACAAACCCCTTGGCTCTTTTAATAATTATATACTATAACCACTGTGACCAAAAATATGCTCGTTGATAAATTATTTATATGGAAAGCGACAATTAGTTTTTTCAGTGGTGCGAATTCGCCAGCGGAGCTTTTAGGAACCCCGGAGGGCTAGGCATTTTCTCAAAACGAGTTTTCTCAGTGTGTAGAATAGAATTTGATTTATGGTCTTAAGTTTTCGAAAAAAAATGTCTTAAAGTCTAAAATCTCGTCGACCATCATTGAAACATCCCAGACAAAAGCCTCCAGACTGTAATGGCAACGCACGTACTCGACCTGTCTGACGCCGTTCTGGTCGGCGATCATGCAAATTCACGCCGCTGAAAAAAATACTTGTCGCTTTCCAGATAAAATAATTTATCAACGAGCATATTTTTGGTCACAGTGGTTATAGTATATAATTATTAAAAGAGCCAAGGGGTTTGTAAAGATTATTATAATATTACAATACGAAAAATACGTGATGATTTCACAACTAGACGGCCAAAATTATTGTGCGATCTCTAACTGTTCATCACTGAGTTCCATATACTCGTGGAATTTAAGTCGTTTGGCGTGTAACAATTGCGATTTAGGTTAAGAGGAGCTGAGCGAGTTCATGGAAGATGCCAACATGGATTTAACTAAATAAATCGCTAGCGTACACAACACTTTAATCGCCACATCTAAAAAACGTTACTCTCCACCTCGTTTTTCGTCTCTTCTCTTGCCCATGCTAAAATAATATAAAAAAGGTAAATAAACACGTGAGATGATATTAAAAAAAGAAATTATAACTGAATGATAACATGATGCGTCCCTTCCGTTTCGTCCATGGCGACAGCCGTGAAGGAGACTACATGTCGGGAAATCACTTTCCATGGCGGGAAATCACTCGCTTCAATATGTCACGCAATATGTCACAATATGTCAGCATTTCTCCAATGTGTTTATTACTCTTTTCCCATCCGTGATCCGATCCGATCCGATCCGTCATCCGATCCGATCCGATCCGATCCGATCCGATCCTGGTTTGTCGACGCCGGTCTGTTCTTGTCGATTAACACATCCGCTTTCCTGAGTGAAAACAAGACAGGAGATGAACCCACGATTCAGAACTAAACTGGCCCCAGTTGTTCAAAGAGCGGATAACTCTATCAAGCGGATGAGTCACTATCCAGCGGATAAAATGTATCGCTCTTTGAACAACCGGTGCGTGAATTATATAAGTTTAAATCACTTTATACATGATCGCAGAAGTGGAGTCCACGCGAAATGAGCACGATAAAAATGTTCACTTGGAAACAAAATGTAAGCATTGCTAAGCAAAAAAAAAAAAAAAATGGCCTTACTCACCTTACTTCCACTGGGCTGTTCATCCCCAAAATTAATTCCACGGCGGCTTCGAACGTCGACCGAAGGCTCATTTACTTTTGAGCTTTTCGGCGCTCGCGGTGCAGATGGCGACACTTCGATGCACCTCTTGATTCTTTCAAAGGATGTTTGGGTCTCAATTATGGTCTTTTTGAAAGCTTTAAAGTTGTTCACTCGCCTTTCACACGGTCTACATACCAAACGTGGCAATAGTTCGCTCTGTTAAAAGGACCCGCCGTAAAGCCCTGGTCAAACGGCGCATGATAGTCGATGATAGTTGATGATAGTCGATAATAGTTGAAGCGCGCGCTTCCGTTTGACCACCAACTATCATGCACTATCATCGACTATCATCAACTATCATTCATTTTGAGCTTGTTCAAATTCTTCATGATAGTCGATGATAGTTTTTCTCATTTGACCATGCGTATGATAGTTCATGATTGTTTTTGGTCAGCTGTTTTCCCCGAAAATCGGCGGGCTCGTTCAAAATGGCCGCTAAAAGTTCCTCGCGAGGCTCAGCTGCAGCTTCAGAAATACGTGTTTATATCCAAGATGATAATCATGACAACGAAAATATTGAAGACCAAGATAACATAGAGAAGATATCTTCTGAAGAAAGTGTCAACTCGCAAGAATTAGAAGAGACACCGCAAAAAAAGAAGCGTATCACTAAACGTTCATCGGTTAAGAAGGGCAATCCGGTGAGATGGAGTAATGACCTGATATTACGTCTAATAGACGAATATGAGGCCCGGCCCTGCCTTTGGGACATTTTTTCGAATGATTACCACAACAGAGATGTCACAGGAAAAGTTAAGCAGGAGATGGAGGTGAGGTTGCTTTAGGTTCCACTCTCACAATCCGTGACGTTTGGCTGATTTTGTTGGAGACTCTCCTTTGAACATTTTCTAACAGTAGAATTTCAAGTTGTGAATTTCACAACGAATTAAGTTTCTTAAGTTTTGTACCTTTTTAATATCATGATTTGTTTATAGGAAATATTTGGTCTCCAATGGAGGGAAATCAGCAACCAGCTGACAAAACTCAGGCAAATTCTGAGCCAAAATCAGAAAAAAATTAAAGCGGTGAAATCAGGGCAAAGCACTGATGAACTATTCAAGCCAACATGGATTTTTTGGAAGCCACTCCAGTTCCTCTTGTCAGTATTAAATCCTCGCTCAAGCCGAGATACACTACCTGACGAAAGTCCCGAGAAGTCTAACACCAAAGATACTGCAGATGAGGAAGCTTCTTCAGTATCCATTTCCCCTGCTGTTAAGCTACGAAAGACTAAGTCAGGGAAGTGTGACAGGAAAGCTCAGTCAGCAATTACAGAAGTTAAAAACGAGCTGATGGTGGAATGTCTTAAGGTGATGAAAACTCCCGAGTCGTCTGTTACAGCAGGCCCCAGTGCAGAAGCAAGCTTTGCAAGCTACATCACAGAAAAGTTGAAACTTTTGGACAGCAGACGAAGGATGATGGCAGAGAAGAGAATCAGTGATATAATTTGGGAACTGCAGATGGACATGGAGCAATCCATGACTTCTGGTAGTGATTTGTCATTAACGTTTTCACAGCCCCACTACCCAATGGCAAGTAGTAGTCAGCTTAGCAACCCAACCAACCCAAAAAAAAAAAAAAAAAAAAAAAAAAAAAAACCCAGCAGTAGGTAGCTTTTACCAGTGGTCGTCTTGACTTTTTGTGTTACAGGGTTTGAGTATGGGATTCTCATGGAAGTGGCAATATAAATTTAGCTGTCCATGTTGTTTCCATCTTAAGATACATTTGGTGATCTTTAATCCACTTTTCAGGATTTCAATAAATTTACCAGGTTTTTAATATGACATAATAATTATTTGCAACATTGAAATGACAAATTACAGTCTTATTCAAGCAGAAGTTTAAAAACAAAATTTTTAGTGTTTCTTTCATTTATATGTGGAGCCCTAAATGTAATTTAGGCTAAGTTTAACGTGAAACAATATTGCTGCCCAGCAGTCTCCCCCAGGGTGGTGTACAGGGTGGCCAGGGGATTTGGGCAAAGGCTCTTTACAGCTCAGCTTTGGATGTCAAGTCATTCAATGTGTTTTTCGCTGCTGGACAGATATCGTTAAGCTTTTCTCTAAGCCCACCCATCCCCCTTGTTTTCATGATAAGTATCCTTTTGTTTCCACTGTTAGTTCAGTGTGATGGTGCCTGGTGGTTGCCACTCACAGGGTTGTCATGGATACCCTGTGCTCAGTTCAGTTTGCTTGGCCCCACCATCCTTTCAGGCACCATTCCCCAAGCTTATCTGTATTGACAAGTTCAACACTTGCTTAAATTTCAATGATAGATGTTTCCAATTACATTTTATTGAAGTGATAATGAACTATTAATTTTCATGTACATATTTTTCCGTACATTCAAATATATACACTGTATAATGCTATGTAGTATCAAAAGCCTTGTATATTGGTACATCTTCAATTTCTTTCTTGGCCTAACTGGGTTTGACATGTGGTGTGTTTAGCCACAATATTTTCTAAGTTTGAATCTGCTTTCGCCAATCTTTCTCCAGCATAACTTTCATGTAGGTATGAATGCAAGAAGTTATTATTTTTACAAACAGAAAATTCCTACAGTATATATTATATGAGGTTATATTTAAATTGCAAAATGTGTAATACACATGTATATTTTGGCTTAAATTATTAAGGTATTTATTCCCAAGAAACTGAACTTTGAATAAAATAAAAGATTTAACAGACATGACTAAATCTAGGGTTCTTCGTGTGGTTTATCTTTCAACTGTAAGTAACTGCCAACAATCGTGTCAAAATCACAATGGCATGAACACATTATTTTAACACCTGTCCCATTGCCAGGGCACACTTCCTTCATTGAAGAAGTATTCTTTGAATATGTCTCGCACACCTTTTGCCAACCTGCTAGCATTGTGCCCAGAATTAGGAACTGGTAAAGGGTTCATCTGGAGCTCTGATGACCGCCAGGACCCAGGGACCACCTCACCAGTTGAGATGTCCTTCTCATCGGCAAGACCCTTTGGTGAGTAGATCTGCTTTGACACTTTGTTAGATCTTAAAAAATTGTGCAGGGTCAAAGCTGCCAAAGTTAAGTCTTCCACAAAAGTAGGAGAGAGCTGTATTGGTGTTAGAAACACCCTCCTTCTATTGGCCATGATGCCAAACAGGTTTTCTGATAGACGTCTAGCTCTGCTGTGTCTGAAGTCAAAGTAATGATACATACATAAGTTAGCAAGAGGGACTGTTATTTATGAACAAAGGAGGACAGACAGGCTATTGGTATGGTTTTTTTCTTTGGAAAGTCAATGTAGTCTCTGCAAGTGACCACTTCTACTAGGCAACCACCTCTGACAATAACCTCTCTTTTATCAGTTAAACTCTATAAAAATACTCTTATTAAATAATGACTACCCTGCATTCATATATATTGCAAGGTAGAATTTCTTAATACATGTAACAGCTGAATTGTTCAAGTTTCAGAACTGTATAGTCCACATTACAGCTTCCAAGTTTAGTAAATTTTGGCATAGAAACCAAGGTTGCAATATTTCTGGAGTGAGGTTGAAGAAACCTTCTACAAAAATACATTTCCCTGGGATCTTAACACCTAAAAGAAGCCCTGCTCCCTGTTCCCCCCACAAATGTTGGTCAAATTATATGGTTAGTAAGGTATGTGACCTACAGTTATAATAACGTGCTCTACACTTATAAGAAACACCATTCAAATGTGAGGATATACTTCAGTTGTTAGATAGTTTTTGCCCATTCGATTTTTTGTTATTTATTATATGGCAAGGTAGTCCTAAGGTAAATCCGAACATTCTGATTGGTTCTTTCTTCATCGGGATTTCGCCATACGGGCTGTTTCCATGGAAACGGTCATAAGCTGTGTATTTTTGTTTTCGAAAGTCAGCAAATTCAAAACAAGCATGGACCGAGTGCCATATAATGAACTACTTACTAACCTAGCTTGGTCATTTTTGTACAGACCGAGCACAGCGAGGTCTGTAATGCCACAACTTCAGGGCAATATTCCCCAGTACGGCCCTCGTGCTCAGTTAGTAAGAGGTTAATATTATATTGTTGTAATATGGGCAAGAGGGTGTAATTTTAATTGATAACTTCTTCAAGAACTAGTTCGAGTCCACCCTTTGTAAGTCTTTGCACTTTCTTTTCTTCAGTCCCCTGCAGTTTTAATTTCATTTGTGCCCTCAAAGATGTTCAAGAAATGAAAGACCAGTGAACATCGTGAAAAATGTCCTATAAATATGATTATCCACAAAATAACCTTTATTTCAACTTTCTTTAAAGTATGGTAGTCTATCAGAGTCCATCAGAGAAACAAAAGGGTAGACGCATACCTAAACAAAAGTACATACAAAATAATGATGAATGACACCTGTTAATTAGGAGTTATAGAATCTATAAGCAGCATTTTTTATTGGATGAGATGGGGGTGGGGCATTTGCCTTCATTTTTGTTCTAAATGCAAGGCATTTAAACCGACTAATTTTCCCCACCCCCGGGATTTTGCAATTTAAATAAAATGCTACCGTCTGGGGGCAGGCCAAGGTGGGGCTGGGGGATGTGCTCTGCTGGATTATAGCATATCTAACTTTGGGCATACCACTAACTGAGTTGTTGTTGTTGTTGTTGTTATATTCGATTCTCACCTGTAATTGTAAATCCGCTCTTCGAGACTGAGATTTCTTTGTGGGTATGGCTTCATAACAAACGGCCGTAAAGCAAAAGCGTCATCGCCCACAAGGACGTGAGGCACTGGTTCTTTACCAAAGGGAAGGGGTTGATCTTCAGGCACTCCGATGCTACAGTGTACCTTCCTCTAACTTCTTCAACAACAGTGTTTTGTTCCAGATTCCTCCATCTGAAACTCGGCCATTTGTCCCAACATCGGCATACAAACATTCGTAATTTGGCCCGGCGACAGCCATCAGCACCACAGAATGGGTTCCCTTATAGTTATAGTAGAACGAGCCACTTCCACTTGGAGGGCAAATTACGACATGTTTCCCATCGATTGCTCCAATACAGTTCGGAAACTGCCACATACGCTCGAAATCTTCGGCAATTTGCAACCACTCGGGACAACTTGACGGGGTTGACATGTATCGGGCTCCGAGAACTAAATAAATTGCTTGACATACCTCACGAACAATGTAAGAGACGGTCGATTTGCCCATGCGAAATTGAAAGTGCAAAGAGCGAAATGTTTCTCCTGTGGCAAGGAACCGGAGGGTGAGAGCTAGTCTTGCGGCAGGTGAAATAACTCTGTGGCCACCTACAACTTGGTGTTTGGTAATCTCAGGCCCGATAGCCGTCAATATTTCCTGAAAGGTTTCAAAGTTCATTCGCAACATTTCTTTGTACGCGGCAGTGTCCTCCACTCGCAATTCTTCCACCAATTTCAACATGCCCCTTTCGTTTCTCCTTTTTATCCATTCCCTTGTCCGTCCTCTCTTCCACCAACGCTCTCCAGATTCATCCTCCGTACATCCCTCTAACAAATCGATTACTATTAAGCAAGCTGCCGCCCTCTTTCGTCGCGATAAATTCATACTTTTTCAAGTTTGTCTCTCTCGAAGCCATTTTAGTGCTCACATTTTACGCGGAAAGAGCCCGAACTAGCTGCTGGCGTGACCTTTGCTCGCGCGACTGCCGGTGAACTATCATCAACTATCATCGACTATCATGCGCCGTTTGACCATGTGAATGATAGTTGGTGATAGTTGATGATAGTTTGTAGAGAATCAACTATCATCGACTATCTATGAAGGTAGATTGTGGACAAAATGTTCGATTCGTCGTTTCGTTATGGCGTTTCATCGTTTCCGCACACCGATTCTTCTAGTCGAGTCGTTGTTTTCCGAGTTCGACTCGTCGTACTGCCAGTTCGACTCGTCGGCTGGCCTTTTCGACTCGTCGTTTTCCGAGTTCGACTCATCACTGAACACATCGGCTCGTCGTCGTTTGTCGTTTTGCCGTTTCGTCGTTTCGTCATGTCGTTTCATCGTTTCGTTATGGCGTTTCATCGTTTCGACTCGTCCACTCAGAGAGGCTATAATTCGACTGATAATACATGAAGTGTTACTTGATTCCATGCAGTGATACATGACGTATTTATCCAGAATAATAATTTGTTTGCTCTCTGCCAACTGAAATGGATTCTTCGAAGAGCTATTTACGCCATAGCATCGAATTGGTCTTGAATCGAGTAAATGATCGTTTTCATGAAAATGAAAATGGAATTGGATATCTTGTAACACACCTTGACAGAGTTTTGTATATTCTAGCACGTGCATCTTCGTTGTTTAACATCCCCCACAGCTGGAGTGTTTGTTGCAAAGAGCTCGTCAAATGTGTTTTGTTCTTGGTGGTTATGACAACTCATTACAAAGGCAGTTGTTCAAGTGTACAGGATGCAGGAGTCGTCCCAGTATAGATATTCCTAAAGAACTTCTGGAACAATACCTTGAGAACAATTTTACTCCTGAACAAATTGCTCGACTTTTCTGTGTGTCTACCAAGACAATCCGACGACGCATCATTGAATATCAACTCCACTTTGAAAAACACAGTTCTCTAACCGACGTAGAATTGGATGATGTTATGTTAGTATGAATTCTTTCATTGTCGTATTTGGGATTCCAATGCTTGCTTTATATTGATGTGTATACTGGTCAATATATATTGGTTTGGCAAAATTTATACATGAGGCTGAATGCTGTTTCCAAGAGCTTACAAAGTGGCATGATTTAAGTAACGGAAACAACATTACGAAATTTTTTTCAAAATGTAAGAAGGCTTATAGATTATCAAATTAGTAATAATAACATCTTGACCAGGTGTTATTTTTTATCGAAGGTTTTATCATGTATGTTTTAGTATAAATATTACAGATTAATATTTTTTAAATTATATTTCATAGAAAAACAGCATATTGACTATATAACAACAGCTGGATTCCCCAGCTACTTTTTGCACGTCTCCACCTAACTCAAAAATTAGTGACAGCCCTGCATGTATTGATAATGTATTTTTAGTCAATGCCACAGGTGTATAACTTAAATGAATAAAATATTGGTGTACCAATACTCAGAGTCAAACCTATGATCTCTGGCTTTTTAGTCCATAGAAACATTCTGCATATGTTCAATGAAATATTGTTATGTTACATGTATGTTTCACAGTGTGAATACTATATCCAGGTCCACTACTTAGGGCAAAGTAAACCATTCCTATAACAGGAAGAAATATGTTGAACCACTATTAAGCAGCAATCCTTGGGTAAATGCCAAATGGCCACTTTGCAGGGGCGGGCTGCTTTACAGGCTTTGGCTAGATATTAGCACTAGTTGTGGAAGAAAAATCACTGAATATCAAGTGCATAAAAAGGACAATACACTTGCTGAGGATTTTCCATGGAAGTGAATGAGGAATGAGTCAGGTACATTGTAACACAGTGACAGTGCTCTACAGCAAATTGTGTTGTCAACACTATGAGAGATTGAGGATCATTTTTGAAAGGGGAAGGGCCAGTTCCTGTGGTGGCAAGGAGACAGTTAAAAAAACTTAATGTGATGTCTCAATAAAGACAGTTCCAGTATTTTCAGCTTCTCATGGGAGAGGGAGCAGTGTAACCCCCAAAATCCCCTTCCTTGCATCCACCGCTGAAATATGTTTTTCATGCCTTGCTTATCTATTTGGTCAAAAGCTCTTTGCAACAAACACTCCAGCTGTGGGGGGATGTTAAACAACGAAGATGCACGTGCTAGAATATACAAAACTCTGTCAAGGTGTGTTACAAGATATCCAATTCCATTTTCACTTTCATGAAAACGATCATTTACTCGATTCAAGACCAATTCGATGCTATGGCGTAAGTAGCTCTTCAAAGAATCCATTTCAGTTGGCAGAGAGCAAATAAATTATTATTCTGGATAAATACGTCATGTATCACTGCATGGAATCAAGTAACACTTCATGTATTATCAGTCGAATTATAGCCTCTCTGAGTGGACGAGTCGAAACGATGAAACGCCATAACGAAACGATGAAACGACATGACGAAACGACGAAACGGCAAAACGACAAACGACGACGAGCCGATGTGCTCAGTGATGAGTCGAACTCGGAAAACGACGAGTCGAAAAGGCCAGCCGATGAGTCGAACTGGCAATGCGATGAGTCGAACTGGCAGTACGACGAGTCGAACTCGGAAAACAACGACTCGACTAGAAGAATCGGTGTGCGGAAACGATGAAACGCCATAACGAAACGACGAATCGAACATTTTGTCCACAATCTACCTTCATAACTATCATGCGCCGTTTGACCAGGGCTTAAAGTTCTTCCGCAGCTGCGAGCAGCACTCTATTATTCTTCGCAAACAAATTCTTGGAGTGCGCTATATCCCGACAGACTAGCAAAGCCTACAGGAACTTGTGTTTACGTGACTAGAAGCTGCATAAACCTTTTTTGGCGTCCGAATATTCGACATTTTGACCTCTCGCGCGTAAAATTACCTCGCGGAGTTTCTTACTGTGACACAAACCAGATGTGTTAATTTTTATGCAAATCTTACCATTCCCCGGTGGGCTAAGTATAACCAAACTCCTGACTTGCTAGCCCCTCCCTCTATGTTATGTTTTGTCATCTCCCAGATTCTGGGAGACACGTGACCAGCGTTTTCCAGGGTCTTTTCTCTCTCGCTCCAGGGGGCGGGAAGAGGAGAGACGCTGGGAACGAGGTTGTTATATTTGCCGTTTTTGGCAGTCAGAAACGTCAGCTAGCATTTTCGGAACGAAAGAAAAACGTTTCCTAGAGAGTTCGTGGAAAGTTCATTTCAGCTAGCATTTTCTCAAAGGAAGATTTTGTTCCCTAACATTTTCGGGCAATTAAAATTTCACCTAAGGAATCCGAACAGATCAAATTCTTCAAGCTAACGAAAACATCACTTTAAACAGACTTCAAAAACCGCAAGGTACTTTAAAATGCCTTTCTACAGCTTTTGGTTGATTTGTCTTGTTGAGTGCCCCTGACCTATTTCTCGTTGTTAATTGCGGTCGGATTTGTGACGAATGCGTCATTGTGGTCAAGAATAGACTGATGCCACTGTTTAGCACTTGTGAAATCTTTTATTTTAACTTTTAATCTTAAAAGCCCTTACTTTTCGTTGAGTGTTCGTTCAAGAGCAAGTAATTATTGCAACAGGAGCCTTTAGGAGACAGTTGAGCTCCAATGCTGAGCGAGAGGTGCCCTGTCCAGTAAAATACCAATCATTAATTTAGTTGGCGTGACGCTTTGTCGAAGTACTTTTTGCAGTGTTTCAATAGATGTAAACCTTCTGGCGCTCGAGAACCTTTTTTAGCGGATACAACCGATACAACAGAAGCAGAAAGTAACATTAGTGTTTAAAGGAGCACTGTCACCGGGATTCATGCTGTTTTTGGTTCAAACTGCCAAAATTACTGCCGTTTACCTATTATCGTGCAAAAAATGCTCCTACAGATTCCAGTTAAATTTTAGCAGGGCGAGCTAACCATAATAATTTTTTAGGTAATTTGTCAATGCATAGCTTGAAATTTTAAACAAACTGGCAAGTTTTAAGGCAATCCAAACCAGTTTACGGGCTACCCCCTGCATTGTCAGTTCCCTCTGTGTCTGCTGCAATCCAGCCTACAATTCAGCCATCAGTTTACGGGCTACCCCCTGCATTGTCAGTTCCCTCTGTGTCTGCTGCGATCCAGCCTACAATTCAGTCATCAGTTTACGGGCTACCCCCTACATTGTCAGTTCCTTCTGTGTCTGCTGCAATCCAGCCTACAATTCAGTCATCAGTTTACGGGCTACCCCCTGCATTGTCAGTTCCCTCTGTGTCTGCTGCGATCCAGCCTACAATTCAGTCATCAGTTTACGGACTACCCCCTGCATTGTCAGTTCCTTCTGTGTCTGCTGCAATCCAGTCTACAATTCAGTCATCAGTTTACGGGCTACCCCCTGCATTGTCAGTTCCTTCTGTGTCTGCTGCAATCCAGCCTACCAGTCAGTCATCAGTTTACGGGCTACCCCCTACATTGTCAGTTCCTTCTGTGTCTGCTGCGATCCAGCCTACAATTCAGTCATCAGTTTACGGGCTACCCCCTGCATTGTCAGTTCCTTCTGTGTCTGCTGCGATCCAGCCTACAATTCAGTCATCAGTTTACGGGCTACCCCTGCATTGTCAGTTCCCTCTGTGTCTGCTGCAATCCAGCCTACCAGTCAGTCATCAGTTTACGGGCTACCCCCTGCATTGTCAGTTCCTTCTGTGTCTGCTGCAATCCAGCCTACCAGTCAGTCATCAGTTTACGGGCTACCCCCTACATTGTCAGTTCCTTCTGTGTCTGCTGCGATCCAGCCTACAATTCAGTCATCAGTTTACGGGCTACCCCCTACATTGTCAGTTCCTTCTGTGTCTGCTGCAATCCAGCCTACCAGTCAGTCATCAGTTTACGGGCTACCCCCTACATTGTCAGTTCCTTCTGTGTCTGCTGCGATCCAGCCTACAATTCAGTCATCAGTTTACGGGCTACCCCCTGCATTGTCAGTTCCTTCTGTGTCTGCTGCAATCCAGCCTACAATTCAGTCATCAGTTTACGGGCTATCCCCTACATTGTGAGTTCCTTCTGTGTCTGCTGCAATCCAGCCTACCAGTCAGTCATCAGTTTACGGGCTACCCCCTGCATTGTCAGTTCCTTCTGTGTCTGCTGCAATCCAACCTACAATTCAGTCATCAGTTTACGGGCTATCCCCTGCATTGTCAGTTCCCTCTGTGTCTGCTGCGATCCAGCCTACAATTCAGTCATCAGTTTACGGGCTATCCCCTACATTGTCAGTTCCTTCTGTCTCTGCTGCAATCCAGCTTTTAGGTCAGCCATCAGCTGAAGGAGCATCACTGCCTCCTTCTTCAGCAAAGGATTTCCACTCTGTACAAACTGTAACACAAGTATCTGACCACCCTGTGCTTTCAACAGTTACTGATGTTCCTCATGTCTCGTTTTCTGACCAGCATCCTGGTTTGCCGATCCCAACTAGTTACAACTGGCCAACAAATGTTTACCCAGCAACCAGTAATGCTTCCTTTTTCTCAAATTCATCTGCAACTGTAAGAAGTTTACCTACTGGTCCAGTAAGGACTCTGAGCCATCAAGGCCCTATGTTAGCCTCACAAGAAGGTATAATGTCAATGTACCCAGTGGTTTGGGCACCTGTCAGTGGCCCAGAAGGAATGTGATCTTCCTATATGCAACCTAATGTGGCGTCCCCTTTTTCTTATGGAACATCTGCACAATACACTTAAATGAACCCAGAGACGTCCTGGACACCATCAACTGACTCCCCGACTGAGTCAAACAAGCAGAAGCCCACCTGGCTCCAACGCAGACATCCGTCTTAAGAAAATAGTTCTACCTACATTCACTAGCCTAAGAAAGGATTGGCCTGAATTCAAGGCAGTATGGAAACAGTTGGCGGAAAATGCATACAGCAATAAGACGGCCCTAGCACACGAGTTAAAGAGGTCAGTTAGAGGCGAAGCCTGTAAACGAATTAATTCTGTGTATGTTACTAAGCCAGAAGCGTATGATATTATGTGGAACAGACTAGAAACTCACTACGAGGATGCTAGTGCGAGTGTTCAAGCAGCATTGGATGATCTGCAGAGGTTGAAACCTGTCAAATAGGAAGATTAGAAAAGTCTCATGGACTTAGTCGACGAAGTAGTCTTCTTACTGTCAGCTTGAAGAGCTGAATAGGTTGAACACGTTAACCATGCGAGATGTTGATTTTGTAAATGAACTGCTGCCAAATCATTTGAAAGTTGAGTGGACACGGAAATATCATGACATGTCACTAGCAGAGAAAGTTCATCCGTTCACCCCTTTCATGAGGTTCCTGGAACGTGAACGAGCAGCGGTGGTAAGACTAGCAAAAAATCAACGTAAACTGAAAAGAAAGCCTGAGACCCCCCAAAACTGCTGATCACGGAAAGGGACAATCTCACCACAGTGACAGTTCAAATTGTCGTGATCAACACAGCAAAGGAGGCGTTATTGTTGTGTTCACCCTGACCATAGAAGAGACACAGTCCATCACTCCACATTAGAATGCAAAGAATTTCTGAAGTTGCCTGTCAGTGCTAGATTTGACCTTCTGAAAGAAGTACATGCGTGTTTTGTTTTGTTTATCACAGGAGAGAGAACTGCCCCAACAAGAAGCCTTGTTCGTCTTGCGGTCGCAAGGACCATAACTATCTGTTGTGTAGATCTGAGAAACCAGTTGAGAAAACAAGGGAAGTTCCCGAGCCATCCAGTCAAGGCCACACCCAAGCTCAAGCAGCAACTCATGCCTCACAAAGTGTTTCCATCGCCTTGTATCCGATACAACAAGCAAAGGTGTGTAATAGCGACAAAACTGTCAGCATATTTTGCGATGGTGGGTCTAACACCACGTATATACAGTACCACCACGTATATACAGAATTAATGCGAAAAGGCTCAATTCAGTCTTGATGTAACAACGATGGGAAACGTAGAGGAAACGTACTACACTCGGCAGTACCAATTCACATTGAGGACAAGTACAGGCAAGAAAGTGAACATCACTGCATACGGCATGGACAAGATCACTGTGCCCGTTAGTAAACTAGACTGACTAAGGTCTTAGCAAACTTGTTCCCAGATTATGACCCTGAGTCCCTGCAGAGAAAGGCAACTCGTGTGGATATCCTTCTTGGAAATGACTATTTTGGCCTACAGCCCAAAAAGGAAGAAGCAAAATGTGGTCCCAATTTGAGCGTCATGAGTGGAGAATTTGGAGTCTGTGTGCAAGGGACTCCTTATTTGCGCGAAGGAAGAGAATTTGACTCCAATCTTGTCAAGACAATACATGACCCCACGATTAAAGCTGAGAATTATCACATCTGCCGAAACACACACCCTGAATTTCAGCCAGCACTTGTTGAGCCAGTCAGATTATCACTGTTGAACAATGTCACAGACAGAGAGAAAAATTCAGACTGTTCCGTGAATCTTAGTTGTTTCTTCACCGGTAAACGCATGGAAAAGGAAGTAGAGTGCTTCATCATTGGAGAAGAGCTTGGCACAGAGACCATTCCACGTTGTGGTGGCTGTCGTTGTGGGAAATGTCCAACCGTTGGTCATACTTATTCATTTAAAGAAGAGCAGGAACTTAAGTTGATTCAGAATAACCTTGAGCATGATGAATCAAAACAGTGCTGGGTCACAAGTTATCCCTGGCTGGTGGATCCTAGTAGCCTGCCCGATAATTATGACACAGCCTTCACTACCCTGACAAGTACAGAACGTGCACTTGGTAAGAATGAACAGTGGGCTGAACGTACAAACAGCAAATGAATGACATGCTGGAACGTGGTGTCACTCGGAAGCTCTCGCAGCAGGAGTACAGGAGTGGCATGGTCCAGTATTCTACATCTCCCATCTAGCCGTAGTCAATCCCACGTCTCATTCAACACCTGTGCGAATAGTTTTTAACTCCAGTCAGGTCTGCCATGGTGTTTCATTGAACTCCTGTCTTGCTAAAGGCCCTGACCGCTATATGAACAACGTCATTGGAATCCTGTTGCGCTGGAGGGAGGAACAGGTAGCGCTGGTGGGAGACATCTTGTGGAGTTTTTCTTGATTTCAGTAAAGCATCTGATACGGTTAATCATAAAATCCTGTTAAACAAGCTAGAATATTATTGTATAAGAGGAATTGCAAATGACTGGTTTAAATCTTATCTTGATAATCGTCAACAAGTTGTCACAGTAAATAATGTAACTTCAGGGAAATGTAGTATCACATGTGGAATTCCACAAGGTTCTGTTCTTGGTCCCCTGCTGTTTCTATTATATATCAATGACTTTCACAATTCCTCAGAACTTTTTGATTTTCATTTATTTGCAGATGATGCTAATTTATTCTATGAGCATAAAAGTCTCCAAATACTCCAAACTAACATAAACTTAGAATTAACTAACATTCATACCTGGCTTTGTGCCAACAAACTCTCTTTGAATATAGAAAAATCAAATTTTATACTTTTCCATCCACCTCAAAGAAAATTAAAGGACTCTATGTTTAATCTCCTCTTATGCAATAAGCAACTGAAAAGAGAGTATTGTATCAAATATCTTGGCATACAAATTGATTCACACCTTAGCTGGAAAAAGCAAGTTGAATTTATAGCTAAAATAATTAGAAGAAGTATTGGCATTTTATACAAAGTAAGACACTTTGTTGACATAAGCATTTTGGTTAAATTATATTACGCCTTAATCTATCCTTTTTGACTAACGGTATTATTGTTTGGGGTAACGCATACGAATCAATTCTTAAACCTGTATTTACACTTCAAAAGAAAGCAATGCGCATTATCACTTTTTCCCAATTCGACACTCATTCTGGCCCCTTGTTCAAATCTCTTCAGGTAATTAAGTTCTATGATCTTGTTACCCGGGCTGCGCGCGTCTCGCGCGGCGCCCGGGTCTTAAACTACCGACGGTTCTTCTTTTCGTCGTCGAGTATCATCCACAAATGGCACTTCCGGCGTTTCTGCGCAAGCGCTAACTATTTTTAACAACAGTGATGCGTGTTGTCACGTATGGGAAAATATCGATTCATCTTGTGGCTTTTGAAGTCTGAACAAACAATATGTTAAGAGAAGTGTCTATGCGAATGTTTGGAAGTTCAACGGCGAGAAGAAAGTTTTTAACATGAGTAAACTTAACGGCAGATGGACTGCCGTGTTTCCCCGTGTCTGCTTCAGTAGACAGCGAGTAGTCTCTAATTTTGGCGACGGATTGTGGGGGCACGTGCGCGCGCGAAGTTGCGAGGAGACGCGACGCGTGGGAAGCGCCAAAAATTAGAGACTACAGACAAAGGGAGTTTGACCTTTCACGGCCGAGTGATTCGAGTGTAAATCTCATATCAACAGCAAGAATGATGCCTGTTGTCACGTATCGGAAAACGTCGATTCACCTTGTGTTTTTGAAGTCTGAACAACTAATATGTTAAGACAAGTGTCTATACGAATGTTTGCAAGTTCAACAGCGAGAAGAAAGTTTTTAACATGACCAAAATTTAACTCCAGATGGACTGCCGTGTTCTCGTATCCGCTCCATTGAGATGTACATTTTGTTGAATAACTCAAGTACGGGATATCACACACCCCTGAGACTTTGACAGGTAGTTTATTTACTATTTTGCCACAATATCTCAATTTCTGGACTTTAATTTTTGAATGATAAGCGATTATATTTTACAAATGTACTAGCGTCCCTTGAAACTGTCCAGAAACGTTCCTTTCTTGTGTTTCAAATGACCCTGGATTGACGTATTTGTAAACAGTTTCACTCTGCTAATTAATTTTCTACTCACATTTCACCGAGACTCCATTCACATTTATGCGAAAAAATCCAACATCGTTCGATAAGCGTTTCCTTTCTCAAACAATTATCCATCGAAGCGAAAACAAGTGTGCTTAGTGTTTTTTTTTGGAATCAATACACTATTTTTATCATCTTGCATAACGATAAACCTCTGTGGCCTAAAGGTCATTGTTCCTGCCTGTGACGCAGCTAACCCGGGTTCGATGTCTTTTAGTGGTATATATCACGGGCTTTATTTTTTCTGTTTCTCTTTTTCTTGTTCTTTTAGAAATATTTTTTTACAAGTGTTATAATTATTGTGCTCAATGGTTGAGCTGTATTTTAGAGGAATATATGTTGATAGGGGTCTAAAGAAATAGACTCCAACACAAAATAAACACAATGCGTCCGATGTAAGAAAGACAGACTTCCCTCTATTCTTTTGTTTAGCACTAAGTTAGGGATACAATACTGTTTTTTGCAAGCCCGGGTTTAGGCTAATTGTAGCCTCTTGTTACATTTTATGTTGCTATTTTTATGTAAAAATTTTATGATCAACTCCTTCCTACTACCTTTCATTCCTTCTTCACTAAAGTAATTGATATTCATAAATACAATACTAGATTTGCAGCAAAACAGTCTTACTATCTTCCCTATGTAAGAACTAACTATGGTAAATTCAACATTCGGTTCATAGGCCCATCTACTTGGAATTCCCTTGACAGTGATATAAAGTTGTCATCCTTATTTATGTTCAAGAAAAGGTTAAAAGAACAATATCTTGAAGGATATTAGGAAGCGTCTGTAATATTAGATTTGCAAAACTGTTTTGCACTATCTATAACTTTCACCGTATCTTAATATTTTTGCCATACCCTTTGCTTACCGTACTTTATGTATTATTTTTTAACTCTAGTTTTCTCCTATCTTTTTTTATAGTATTTTCTCTCTCCATAATCTTATTTTTGCTCACGGTTTGTTACATGTTTGTGTATGTGTGTTTGTATCTGTTTGTGTACCGACCTAAATTAGCGGTTAAGTTAGCGGTTAGCTCAATGGTAGAGCGCCGGACTACTGTGCGGGAGGTAGCGGGTTCAAACCCCGGCCGGACCAACACTCAGGGTCTTTAAGTAATTGAGGAGAAAGTGCTGCCTTTGTAATTACATCTGCAAACGGTTAGACTTTCTAGTCTTCTCGGATAAGGACGATAAACCGTAGGTCCCGTCTCACAACACTTGTTCCTAATAATCTGTGGGACGTTAAAGAACCCACACACTGTTCGAAAAGAGTAGGGGACGTACTTCCCGGTGTGGTGGTCTACCTTTCATCTGTCTTGACATTCAGATGTGGGTTGGGTGGGTGGGTGAGATAAAAAATGGACTGATAGCGGCTGCCAGAGGCGCCTTTAGAGGCTGACGTCGGATCTCACCCTAGAGAAGAATTGTAAACCGCCATGAAACTATGTGATATGTGCGGTATATAAATCCATTACCATTACCATTACCATTACCATTACCATTTTGTTAAACTGGCTGCCTGCCCTCTTTAACGTTATGGTTATTTCAGGTAGCCAGTCCCCCATATTTCCACTGATGCATTGGCAGTTTTCAGTAAGCTTTTTAAAGTGATGGTGCAATAGCGTGACAGTGCCCCTTAAATCCGAAGACGCCGGATTAATTGCTTTAATTGTTATTGTTCTTAGATTGCTGAGCAGATGGTGCAAGAACAGTTGGGCAAGGAATTGCGTTTAAAAATAAACGATAACGGGACTCGAGATAACGTGTCTGACTATGCACAGTTTTTCTCGAGTGCTGATTTTGGCACGACACACCTATCCGTTCTTGCGGAAAACGGAGATGCGGTTTCAGTGACAACCACGATCAATAAGTGGTTAGTTTTCTACTGGCCCCGGAGAAGGCCTTGGGTTTACTGTAGCTTGTCAATAGTTTCTCAGTCTTACCCGGGGAGGGTTGACTTCTGTATAAAATTAACTAGGAAGAGGAGTCGTCACGGGTTCGAACCCCAGACAGCGCCATACTGACCGGGATCTGAACTCATCGGTAAGGTCATGTTGGCTGTGTGCTCAACACCTGTTTCACCTCAGATGATCGCGTCATTGAGCAGTGACGTTAAGCGGTTGGCCTTGTCTCCTTCACCCCCACATGTAGAACTTAAAGGGGACGTAAAAGAGCCGGCAAACTGCGAGAAAAGGGTAGAAAACGTATTCCCAGTGTTGTGGTTTATCCTAACACACCTCAGGGTTGGCAATCTCGCACCCAGAGTCCTCAGGCTCTTTGGCCAGCGGTTAGTCGCCAGGAGAGACTCTGGGATAATGGAAAAACATCAAATTTTTTGATTGGCTGGCCCGTAACGGCTTCCATTGTTTTACTTCAGATTTTCTGGGAAAATGGCGGTCCATTATCCCAGTGTCTCTCGTGGCGACTAACCGCTGGCCAAAGAGCCTGAGGACTCTGGGTACGAGATTGCATGGTTGGGTGAAGGCTGGGCGATCACTTGTCCCCAGAGCCTCCGTTGGTGGTGGAAGCTTCACAAGAGGTCTTCACTATCGCAGCAATAATACAAGTACGATTTTTACTGATTTATTTTGATGCAATCTCGCTAACGAATTGTTTCGACTGTACAAAGGGTGCGATGCGCGAAACTATATACAATATAGATCACGCTCTAAATGTCAATCAGAGTTCATAAATCAAAGATAAAAGTCAGTAGTGTCCGGATGTACGATCCAACAAAACAAATGATACGAAATATTTTCACGACACATGCGTCCCTCCGTGGAGCGGACAAAGGCTGATGAAGAGAGATCAACGTGGGTGTGGCTTAAGCTTTATTTCACCTCTGAAAGATATTGTTTTTAAATGGGCATAAGGAGTAAAGGTCACCTTAATGCAGCTAGAGACCTTGTCATAAAATGTTTACACCTATTACTAGACTTCAAAAGCATCGCCATTATCACAAATCTTTTTTATTTCTTCGCCTGCAACCATAAGCGATACCTTTGGGGCTAAAAATATCGGGCACATTCCAACCGGCGCACATCCTAAGCGATACCAAATGCACAATATTTTCCCCTTAGTGAGGTCTGACCGAACCCGCTCCTCTAATATGCGATATTTGATACTGCACGTTTTGCGACACGGATGGTCTTAAGCTTGTTTGGTTTTAGGAACCATTTGTAATAGAATAGTAAAATTCTTGGTTTATGAGGTGGCTGTAAAATAACACTTTTCTTGACACTAGGTTTGGATCCAAATATCGCTCCAGTACCACGGGAATAATCTACAACAATGAGATGGCTGATTTTGATTTTCCTGACTCGGAGAAAGTGGACGGTATTTCTCCATCTGTTGTTAACAATGCCAGGCCAGGAAAGCGGCCATTCTCGTCCATGTCTCCGGCCATTTTGACAGACGACAAAGGTGTAGTGCAATTCGTCATCGGTGCTTCGGGCGGGAAAAGAATTACCACTGCTGTCTCACTGGTATGAATCACTAATAGATTGAAAATTTTAGTGATATCACTGTTGGGGAGCATGGATGGCGTAGTGGTGAGAGCACCCGTCTCCCACCAATGTGGCCCCGGGTTCGATTCCCGGTGGTGACGCCATAAGTGGGCTGAGTTTGTGTTGGTTCTCGACCCTCCCTTCTCTGAGGGTTTTTCTCCGGGTACTCCGGTTTTCCTCTCTCAGCGAAAACCAGCATACGGCTTATTCGTGATGGCCGTAGGCTGTGCTCCAAGGTGCTACATGGACCGTATAGCGGCTGCCAGAGGCGCCTTGTATATGCTTCCGGTTCGACCTTGTTGAGCTGCGTCCTTGCTGTACTTTGCGAGGACGATTAGCTGGACAGCTACTATTATCAAATAAATTGATTATTGAAATGATTTCCCGACATAATGGTATAATCTTTTACTAAATCTCTATCTTCTTGCCTTTTATTATTAGTCACTCGACCTGAAGGGCAGGGCCAACCAATCTCGGTCTTATGTTTCAGTTCTCTGGTCATTCGCTAGAGATGTTTTACGGTAGTCCCGTGTATACCCGTGTCCATCTGCTCAACCATGCTTTAAAATAATTGTACATTTGATTCACCTTTCCTTTCGTTATTTGAGA
>JAEMWC010000351.1:782500-810203 GCA_016490735.1 Pachyseris speciosa
ACCAAAGCAAAGATTGAGCCCAAGCATTAGCAACCATGGGCAGCTGTTTCGGCCTTGTTAGGCCTCATCAGCATGGCATAGCTAATGCTCAGGCTCAAGTACCCACATATCAATAAAACAAGCAATGAAAACGTAAAGCTTGTGCGATGTGGCTGGAGTGACAAGGACACTTCACAAATTAATGTGATCAAGTAAGCTGAAGCCACTCAAAAGGCACTAAGGCCACAAGGTAGCGGGCTTCAGCTTACTTGATCACATTAATTTGTGAAGTATCCTTGTCACTCCAGCCACATCCCACAAGCTTTACGTTTTCATTGCCTATAATAATAACAAGAACGATATTTACCCAGGAAGCTCCACTCACCGAAGTGGTTTTCAGGGAGGTGCTGCATCCAGATCGAATTGGAATTTTGAAATGTTGATTTTTTTGTCCGTGTGTGGTGTAGCCAGCGTACCGTTTCTCACACTGAGTGTCTCATAATCAAATAATACTAGTTTTCTTAACGCACGGGTCCCACTCAATAATATTACATTCTTGAAGTTTTACGAAAATTGAAATTGAGCTCTCCGGAAAAAAAATAACGCCGACTGGTTAGCTCAGCTGATAAAAGCTGCAAACTGTTCATCAGCGGGTTGTGCATTCAGATTCCGAAATCTCGGTTGGAAAAACCGGTCTCGGCAATCAGGCCAGCCCGCCCTCTCATATGAACACGTAGAAATTTTTACAATGCATTTAGTGGTAAGGCGAGATCTCGGGAACCGGGCTCATAGGAAGAGGCCCTTAGGGCCTCTTCCTTTGAGCCCGGTTGACCGGGCTAGCCCGGTTCCCGAGATCTCGCCTTACCACTAAATGCATTGTAAAATTTCTACGTGTTCATATGAGAGGGTGGGTTGGCCCGTTTGCCGAGATTTCGGTTTTTCCAACCGGGATCTCGGTAACCGGGCTGGAATTTTTTTCCATATGAACACTCCAGCCCGGTTACCGGGATGAAAATGATGAAATGCATTTTCGTCAGTAGAACGGACAGTATTTGCTTTTGACTTCTTTTTTCTTCTATTTATAGTTCGGAATAATTCCTTTTGATAGTTAAAGTAAAGATAAAGGATTTTGAGGTTTCTAAAACCGGTAAAAGCGAAAAATTCTCACCAGACGTGTTCGTTAAATTTCATGCGTGAATGGCCCCGTCACCACTTTTCATCAAGGTAACCGGGCTGTAATTTCCCATGTGAACAGATAATAAAATTCATCCCGCTAACCGAGCCAGCCCGGTCAACCGGGCTCATATGAAGAGGCCCAGCTCTGAGGTTTTTTTCTCTCCTCAATGAACATTTTGGAAAGCGCGGAAAGTGCGCCCGGGTCATGGCCTGACCGCGTTTTGTCCACACCCCTCCAAAGAGAGATCTATGAATGGGGTGGGGACAAGACGTGGCCTAGGCCATGGTGTAGGCCATGGCCTACCATATAGCCCACCTTATGGCCTACCGGTGGTCGATTTTTTAAAACTTGGTTCAGCATTGCTGGAAACCTGTATAAGCAACGTTCTCAATCGATCTGTCATACCCACGACTCTCTTCTGTTCTCTATTTTCAACTATTAGCCTCACACGCGCAAAAATACGGCTGTTTTGCAGTCTAATTAAATGCTTTCCAAAATTCCATCACTCATGATCACCGAGTGGCATTCAGCACTGAGATATGTAAATCTTGAAACATTACAACCAATCACTGCTCGCCGTTCCCACGGAATGCACGTGCATCTGAATCTGTTGATTCTGTCCTAAATTATATTTTCCTGTCACACTTTGCAAAATGTTCATTGAGGAGAGAATTAAACCTCAGAGCTGAACACTTTCCTTTTTTCAAACACCTCTATGTGCTCTGACAACCAGACGTAACGCAGCCTAACGCAAATTGACAATGAATGAATGATATTAAGCCGGTTTACATTGTTAACGGTAAAACATGAAGCCCTTCTTTATAAAAATAATAAAAGGCTATGGGCAGATGTATTACATGCTACATGATTTCACACTGGTTTGGATGTAATTACGTATTTTACATACCTCGCTTCCGCAGACAGTACACGCAAGTGATTAAGAAACTGAGACCCAGTTCGCTGGCTTATTTGCACGGAATGAGCGTTGAGAGAGGGACCTTCGCGGGAGCTCCTTTACAACAGTTGCTCTTCCTTACGACAGTTGTCCAAAAGTAGGGTTTATTAATTCTGGTTTTCCTGACTCCAATATACCACGAGTATGCTTAGAAACTTTGAGCAAAACGCCGCCAAGAGAACAGAAGAGAGTCGCAAGTATGACAGATTGATGGAGAACGTTGTTCACACAGGTTTCCAGCTATGCTGAACCGAGTTTTAAAAATCGACACCGGTAGTGTTAGTAGTAGTGAGAATTTTTCGCTTTTACCGGTTTTAGAAACCTCAAAATCCTTTACCTTTACTTTAACTATCAAAAGAAATTATTCCAAACTATAAATGGAAGAAAAAGGAAGTCAAAATCAAATACTGTCCGTTCTACTGACGAGAATGCATTGCATCATTTTCATCCCGGTAACCGGGCTGGAGTGTTCATATGGTAAAAATTCCAGCCCCGTTACCGAGATCTAGGTTGGAAAAAACCGAGATCTCGGCAACCGGGCCAGCCCACCCTCTCATATGAACACGTACAAATTTTTACAATGCATTTAGTGGTAAGGCGAGATGGCGAGAGCTCGGGAACCGGGCTCATATGAAGAGACCCTAACTGGTCATCGTTTTCCTTTTCAGAAACGCAATTTCGATAAATACCGCGAACATATTAATGCTGTCGAATTGTTAGTGTTTATAATTTCACCTACCTGTGTAATATAAGGGAGCTATCGCTAACCCTAATCCTGTTCCAGCCGAGAACGCTGTCACAGACACTTCATGATAAAACGAGGTTAGCGCCAAGACTGTCGTTTCACCAACTCCTAGAGCAAGCGAAGCTAATACTATGCCAATTAATTTCCAATGAATTTGATTGGCAAATACTAGCACGAGATAACTACCAAGGAACGCGATTCCAACTGCACTGATGCGAACCGAGTACGGAATGATTTGCATGAAATAATGTGCAATCAAAGAAACTAGAAAATCAGGCAAAATATCGGCGACATAAACTATGGAGGTTTGTATAAACGTTCCCGCCAAGATGTCTTGTGCACCAGCAATGACCAGCGTGTACATGGTGAAGGAAAAAAAAATCCAAAGAATAAAAACGCAGTGACTGTAGGCAGGTTTTCGCCCCGTTCCATTTGACCGTGCGAGCCGTCGATAGCCCCGGATTCTTTCATGTTCGACTGTACTGTACAGTCTTGCTACTTCTGTGACTCAATCAGCACAAAAGAGAAACATTCATAGAACTGTTTTCCAGTCATCGAATGCTCAGTCGAATCTGTGATGAAGCCATTAGTTTAGTCGTTCTCAAAGAACCTCCACCGTCGCATCGCTGAATGGATTAGGGTGCATCTCCGTCGCAACTGAAAATGTTTTAGCCATTTGGCAAGAGATTTTAAAGAAATGACCAGACAGTTGCTGCCTCTCTCCTGCACTTTGTCGGTCGGCGAGTTTCAGAACAGCGAAGAGAAATTCCAAGTAAGCGTGTTGGTATCCGAGATTCGAAAATATTCCGTGAGTCCAAAATTCGAGCTCAGCTGCAAGGTGGATTCTTTAAATCAGTCACACGGAGCATGCTAATTTGCTCGTCTATAGTTGCTTTGTGTCAAGTCGGCAAAAAGGGGGCGACGAAGTGAGAAGGACCAACAATTGGGATAAATTTCTGACCTTAAATTAACATTGAACAGCGACAAAAGATAAAATTACTGCTCTACCAATAGTAAGAAAATCCATTAATCTTTAGAGCCGTTATTATGTTATGACTGAGGTAAACCTTTACCCCTAATATTATTTTTTTGTTGTTGCATGTCACGGCTCTATGTTTCATTTGAATGATTTTTTACAATGAAATTTGTATTCGTCTCATCAATTTATGGAAATTTGAATGAGAAAGGAAAAGATAAAATAAGACCTAATTCCTTGCCAATGTAGGATGGCATTATTCCCGTTTTGTTGCGGTCTGCAACAAACCGTCTGTTAGCAAACTTCAGAAACTTCAAAATCAATTATCGTGCGTTGCGTATTCTCTCCAACGCAAACTCCATTTTCTGTACATAAAACCATACACAACCCACAATTCCTCGATTCGCTCCGACGAAGGGCTAACGCTCGAAACGTCAGCTAATTGAATCCCTGTACGGTGGTCAATTTACACTATCAATTCCGTTGATACTAGAAACCAAACTTTCCTATGACACTTACGCCCATCTACTTAAATCGAAAAACTTAATTGGGGGAAACTTGATATTCAAAGGCAGTTACGGAAAGCTGCAATTATGAATAAGTCGATTCACGGTTTAGCGCCTACCTAGCTGCATTCTGCAACCGTTGCAATGTCTCTAGTGTAATACTCTTTTTACACCAGTGCAGGCAAACGTGCTCTATTCGTCTTCCCCGCACAAATTTTATGAAAGCAGTTTTAGTTATTTATGGGGAAGTTCCTTGGAATAGCATTTCCGTTGAGCTGCTCCAAGCAAACTCTCTCCGAGCCTTTAGGCCTGGCCGCAAGCAATTCTTTAAATGTACACACGGCACTTATTTAAAGCAGGTTTTTAGTATTTCTAGTAGTTCCAAGTATATCGTGATTAGTTTTAGCATTATGGTTTCTTATAATAATGGGGCAAAGCATCGGTATACACCTTATTCCAAAATGGCGGCCGTTCGGAAAGATCTGGGGAGAGCAGCGCGGAAACGAGGCATCGAGGGCCAAGTCAAAGTCAAGCATGTAAACAGCAATGGCGTTCGTAGTATCTATCAGGAGAATTGAAGACATACCTGGCAGTTCGTTGAACGCATGGGATCCTAATCAGTTGAAAAATACTTAACTAAAATTTTGGTTCAAGCGTCGTGGTGATTCTTGTAAAGGTTTACGTAATTACCAAAGCGCAATTTTGTAAGCGGTAAGTGATATAGTGATTTTACTATCGGAAACACCGACCTTGCTTAAGCTGCTGAGGTCAGTTAAGTATCTCATTTGCTTCGTTCTTTTACTGCGTGAATGAGTATTATTTGAATCCAAAGACCGACTATCTTCTGGTCGACCTGGACGAAAATCTCATCTATACCCGGGACATAACGACTGAGCCGGTAAAGAGCTTTTCAGGCTGAGGTTTAGCGCTCATCATTGATTAAGATACATGTATACATACATACATATAACCATGCTTCGAGCAACTGGGCCCACGGAAGCTGACTACAACACTACAAACATGTAGAAAAAAAATATTTACCCGGGAATAACTTTAACTTTTTAAATTTTATTTGCTTGGAACGCTAAAAAGGAGATTTAAAAATTAAGGTTTTCTCGGAAATGTAGTTCAGAAAATCAGAAATAATCGTTCAAAATAGTCAGCAAACTGAAAATAAACGGTCATTGCCTGTACGCGAGTTATGTGCTTATGCTTACAAACACACCACATTTGACTGACAACACTAAACAGAGTAAATGCACTACACTGTCCCATATGTGGAAGTATTTTGTCTCGTTGTTCACACACTCCACGTGGATTTGAAGGAAGACAATTTGTTGTGTTTGCACAACTTCCTCAGAGGTCATTTGACCTTTTGTTCCAATAAAAAGTGCCCCGTGGAAAGTTGACGCACCCCCAGGTGAGATCCGTTCCAATATGCCCCTTCAGATAGGTATGCCGGTTTTTATACGAGCTGAAAAGATCACTGTTTAAACGAAGACTCTTAGGCATTTGACAGCAGAGCTCGCTACAGTCAATTATGACCCTGGTAGAAGGAGATTTATCCTTAAAATCAGCAGGCATGTGGTCATTGATCTTTGCCCTTGAGGGCAATACTGAAATGGTGCTAACCTTTAGAAACATAAAATTAATCCAGGCTTAATTGCCTTAGTCTTCCTTGTTCAGGGGCATTTTCATCATTTCTCTAATTCATATTTGCTACATCATGACAAGGTGAATGCCAATAATTATGTTTTCACCTTCTTTTACTAGATTTAAATACTGAATTATATTCTTGAAAATGTCTCTATTGGGAAATCCAGAATAAAAAGCTAAATCTTTAACTGACTTTATGCATCTGTTGACGCTAAATACTTTCGATTGTAAATCTTGGAAATATCCCCCTCGAGTTGTCGGAGTTTTTCAGTAAGTTTGGCTTTCTCACAGTCCAGATCACGGATAGCTTTCTCACAGTCGTTTGATAGCTCCCTAGAATCTCTATCAGGAGAAATATCTGAATCACGATGTCTTGGTTGATGACCGTAGGTCAGGAGATTCCTGGTTTTCCCGGGAATCTATGTCAAATGACACACTTGGAATTGTGCTGCCGGCGCCTATCGTAGCCGTTGCTGAGGTTTTCGTCAGTCTTTTTCGTTTGATCAGACTACTATGCTTTGGTGCTTTTCGTTTTACGAGCGAACACTTCTTTCACGGAAAAACGGATGGTACAGCAGTTTTTTTCAACGTTTCTCGCGACCAGCAAACGAACAAGTATAACCCGAAGACTTGAAGTGGCGCAAACATACCCTTGATCGAGTGCATTGTCACTTAAAGTTAATCCAAGATCCATTCGTATGGCAACAATCCATTCGGCTTGAACACACTACACGTCGGTCTTCTGGAAACCTCAGGTAAGAGATTTTTACACCATTTTACTCGTAAATTTTTTTAGGACAGAATGGGCCGGAATAGAGCAATTTTGAAGCATGATCGCTCACGATTACCATATGTAAACAGCACAAGATTTTCACGCCGGCCCTCGATGCCTCGTTTCCGTGCTGCTCTCCCCAGATCATTCCGAGCGGCCGCCATTTTGGAATAAGGTGTATTGTCGTAAATGTTATGGTAAATTAGTTTTTACTTGCCTGTGTAAAAGATATTTTTGTCCGAAAAACTTCAAGGCAAAGTTGCTTATTTTTGGTGTTGTCAAAGGGCATTCACCTTCAAAACCAACATTTTTGGTTTTGCAACAAAATAAATGGTCATATTTGATGACAATTGGGAGTTTTGGTCAGTTTATGGAGTTATTAAGCCTACATAACTGAGCATTTGGCAATAAGAATAGTTCATTTCAACCATAGCAACGGATTTGGGAACGTTGTAGATTTTCAAAGTACTAACGATGTTTTTGACTTACTGAGTACGTCAATAAGGCAGTGAAAAATGTTGGCCCCAATTATCGCTTTTTTAGGCCTTAGTCAGTAAGATCTGCTTTACGTGCATAGTCAGTATAAAGCGCTTCAACAAGTTTTGATTAGGAAGCACTAACATTAAGACAACCTGTTAGTTTTTTGCAATTGGGCAATCCCCAGTTTTGCAGAACCTTTGCGCAGTAACAGTTTTTTCGTGTTGACTAGGTGGCTGATTGGTTGACAGGATCAAACTCAGTAAACTAGAGAACGATTTCCCTTTTTTCTCATTTTCCACGCCCTTACGGTCTTGGTTGCGTTCTTTTCAATATCCCATTTTCTATGCTGCTCACATTACACATATTTATCGTCTACCTTCCACGGGCTGAGCACGCACGCACGGACAGACTGACGAATGAAGAAATGAACGAACGAACGAATGAATGAATAACTTTGTTTAGGTCGACTTATCATGGTATTAAAACTAGAAATTATGATAGTTAATTCTACGTTGGCAGCAAACTTCGACTCCACTTCTTGAAATCTGTTCCACATTTACCTGCTCACTTGTTTAGCGCGACGCGGATAAAGCTTTTGATTACACTTGCACTCACTGGTCTGGAATTTTCGCCTTTGTGACCCAAAGGAATTCTGGGACGTTCTTGGATAACGTACGCATAGGAGTCCGCCAATTTCCATTTCAGATATTTTTTAGAACCGTGTCGAACCACCCGGTCCTGCTAACAAAATGTTACACCCATTGCGTTATTTACAAGTCAAAACTCGCCAAAATTGCCATGCGAGGCCTCAGAATCCATTCACAGAACGGCTAGGAACACAACTTCACTTCGCGAATCGGCATAACTAGCCTCCTTCGCAGCCGTTGTTTGTATCGGTCCTATTCTCCCTCCCGCCAATGCCAGGTTTGCTGAACCGAGCCGCACATTCCATTCCCATTGTGTCTGAGTATCCAATCAGGAGGGAGAATAGAACTGACACAAACAACGGCCGCAAAGGAGGCTACGGGAACTTAGCTACCGAAATTTAATAGCCACGATGTGATTGGTCAGTTCCTGGAATGGAATGTTCGGCTCAGTTCAGCAGACATTGGCGGGGAGGGAGAATAGGACCGACACAAACAACGGCTGCGAAGGAGGCTACGCCATAACTCGATCGAACAATTCCGGCGGCCCACTTCATGTGAAATTGCTTCTCATATCACCTCTGTTTTCTTTCAGAGGATTGCCTCTACCCACCAACCCAGCTTTATGATGCCAGGCAGGGGGCTTCTGAGGTGAAAAATGCCGCTCGAAAAACAGATTTATAAATCAAATGCCTACCAAACTGTTAGCTGCAGTTGATCGCTTAAAGCAAGCGACAGCTGGCGTGACAAGCGTGACATTAAAAATAGAGCCTTCGGTGTTGTAGACCAGCGAAATCGCCCGTAGTAAACCCTTGTATGGAATAGCGAGGTCGTCTTGACCTCCTACCCTCAGGAAATTGCAAAAAAAAAAAAAAAAAAAAAAAGACGTGCAAAAAGTCAAGTCGGCATTGAAGGGGTTTTAAGTTCTATTTGCAGAAGATTGTCATCGTGTTATCTTACGTATAGTATTTGAAAGCTTTTTAGAATCATTGTTACTAAAGTATCTCTGATCTGGAAAATGCATGGATACCCTAAATTTTCAGCATCCTTTAATAAAGTGATCTGTAGTCGTTTTAAATTTAAACATTTAGCATGCAATTGCTTGTTTGTGTCCTCCAAAGTTCCAGTCATTTTCCATCCTTCAATATTCATGTATCAACCGCTCTTGACACCCGTTTCAAATGGCTTGGCTAATCCGTTTGTCAACCGTTGACTAGCTGTGCGTTTTGCCGATCGGACGGATATCCGTTAGTGTACGTTTTCGCGTGAGAGACAATTACTAGGGCACAGCCGCTGATTCGATGAAGCCGAATCCATCGATTTAAAAAGAGCAAAAACTTGAAACACAAGGCTTTTTCCAAAGGCTGTAGACAGCACGACCTTCACATCCTTTTCACTGAGAAGGGCTTGATCTTTCTTTCTTGAAGACAAAGCTGAAATAGCTTTAGTCAGAAAAGCATCACTTTCTGCGTTCACTGAAACTCGGTTCAACTTCACTTGTTTGAGATGTCTCGTGTTCCAACCTCGTTTCCAGGGTTCTCTCCTTCCCGTACCCTGGAGCGAGAGAGAGAGAGAGAGAGAGGACGGACTCTCACTCCAGCGGACGGGAAGGAGAGAACCCTGCGAACGAGGTCCGCACCGCAGGCTATCAAATTAGCCAATCAGTATTTTACGTTCAGAATCTGCACGTAGATACTCAAATCATACAGAGACCGCTGCAGGCTCTTCTTTCCCTCGCTCGCCCCAATCCCTTAGCATTTGACCGAGCGCCAACCTCTCTGAATTGTCCAAATGAAGAGCCTGTATGCAGGCTAGCTCTTCGGTATCCGAGACGCCTCAATTATTTACATCAAATCCTATTGTTTATTATTCGCTTAAAAAAGTGAAGTTAACAACGGACCGGATGGCGATTTTGTTGATAGTAATAACATAACAATACAAAGTATACAAAGTGCGTGGAAATTAAACTTCCTTTCAAATCGCACGGTTTCTCGACTTTTTGCACTGATGCACCGTAATGTTTCTGACCTAAGGAACTTGTACTGGCAAGGATTACTGAAATAATTAACACCCGCAGAAACTCATTTACAGCCGTCTTAAACTCAACAAACTCTGTGGAAACTGACCTTTTATGATGTTGTTTACTCAATACATTGACAACAAAGCTATTTATGACGATTATTTGCGCTGGAAATACTTTTGAAGAAGCTCCCTTTCCCAGCTATAAAAACTTGACGGAATCACTGAACATAAATTCAGCAAGTCGTTTGCGACAATTGCGCGAATTAAAATTGAATTATTGACGGTGTTATAATTGTATTTTATCCATAGGTAATGAAATTATTTTGCTTAAACAGCTTTCTTTTTTTTTCAAAAATTATGATATTCGACGCGTGTCGTTCTGCTTTGAAAGCGCATGATTACACGGAACAGAAACACAGTTTACACCGAACACCTAATCTGTAGCACTTTTTTTTACGTCTAAGTCATTTGGCAACTCACAGAGCTTGTTATAAGGCGTCTTGCCTCTTCAAGCTGGGACGTGCTGGGAAAGAACACGCTAAAAGCGTTGGGGGAGATTCGCAGTGCGTGTTTTTATTGAAACGACATTTTGTTTGCATCCAATTTGCAACACAGTAGGTACGAAAATTACGAAAATCGTTCGGACAAATAACAGAGCTCTAACAACTGTCTCAGAAACAAAGGAAGAAGTTCCTTTGGCGTGAAATATAACAAAATGTTTAATGTGTTTCGCTCCCTAAATGAACATCTTGTTGCAGCTGGGGAAGTAAAATTTTCCGTCATTCAACCAGTACATGCATGAATTGCGCGAGCGAATGAATTAATTAAGTTCCAGATAAGCGGAAGAAAAAACATTGAAGACTAATAGCAATTTAATTATAGTTCTCACTTTATCAGCCGAGAGCTGACTTTTTGAAATATCTGTCACAATAATTCCGCCAATTCCATCCCTTGTTTTAAAAGTCTATTTTATTTTATTCAGGACACAAAACGACAAAAAGAAGTGAAATGAAAGGGTGAACACACAAGAATCTTCTAGAAGAAAACACATTTAGATATCTTTTATACACAAGAAAAATTATAAAAAGGCCAAGTATTCAGTGTTTAGGTTGTAGATTTAAATTCTCCTTCTTTCTATTCTTGTAAAAGGTTAATGGTTCACGAATAAAAAACCACAGCTGTTCATTAAAGCGAAAGTTCCCGCGAACGCCGGGGATGCGCTGTGCAACGACATTACCTCTCACTGTCTGTTAATTCAAAATTGTCGTCTATTTGCCGTTTTGAACTGAAATCCAATTTATTTGCTCATAGCGCACAAGTCAAGGGTTCTAGATCCGTTTCGTTAATATTTCTTAAGCCTTTCCTCAAGGGTTTTTAATTGATTAGCAAGTCGTTATTTCTGTGAAATGCGGCTATTCGCTAGTTATTATATTTCTTTCCATAGCGAATGTCAATTTAAAAGCGAATTAAAAATAGCGCGAAGTGGGAATTAAAATTGCCTGAGCGGTCAATTTTCGTTGCGCTTCTCTCTTAACTGATATATTTCCTTCGAGGGACTAAAAAAATGGTGTGAAAATTTAAATATCAAATACAATATTAAGCGAGCGATTCCTCTTGTTTCTAAAAAGGAAGGCCTTTGTTATCGATTGACATACACCTTGATCCTGACTTCCATCTGATTTGCTTTTAAGACGCCTACTTCGACAAGTTTTTCTTGATCTTCGATATCCGGAAAGTATTTGTCATGATTACTCGCATACGATATTTAACTTCTCGAGTTTTCTTAAAACTGAAACATTCGCGACCGCAACGTTAAGACGCGACCGGGGAACATTTAAATGTTTTCTTTTTGCCCAGCGCGCGGAAAAAGCAAACAACTAGCGTCTTTTTTTCAAATAATGATTATTGTACATAACAATTCTCATTTTCCGTACAAACAATTTCTTGGTGATGTTAATGTCCTTTCTCGACCTTTACCAATCGCCTTCTTCAGTGTAATTCTCCATAAGGCGTCGTTTTCTCTTAAACCAACGTCACAGGAAATGCTCTTATTTAAGTCTTATTTTTATTTCTACTTGCTTTCATATCAAGCATGTATCTTCTTGACATGAAAAGACCGATTTAAGTAGTGTGTGAGCAAATTGTGGATGCACTTGTTTCGGCGGAAGGCTGTTTCTTATCGAAATATTCTGTTTAAATAGCGTGCGAAAGCCACATCTGTGAATATTGTTTTACAGCGCAGTCCTCATAAACTCGTAATCCTTTTCTCCAAGCTTGCAAAGAATTAGATGTTACTTGGAAATCAAAATAAACAAGTTCTGTATTGCTTGTTAAATGGAACGAACGTGAGTTAAACACCCCTTGATGTCACTTGTCATAAATTAAAAAGATAGGAAACGAGCAAACGATAATGTTTTATTTCGCCTTCGTAATCTCAAAACAAGCGACATAGGATCGCACTTTTCTGGGTGTTTCAAAGCTGTTTCCTTCTGTCAAAGCATCGCTTTGTTTTCGAGAAAAAGCCACGGCATAAATATTCAACGAGTCCCCGCGAGAAGAAAAGCAACCCAGGTTGAAAAACAAAATTAATACAAGTCGTGTTTCAATGTTAATAATTCGGCCTGCTAATCAATCATAGATCACAACCGTTTTCTTAATTGTGACATATGCCACTGCCTCAGCTAAGATGGTCACAACAAATAATTCACTGTGCGTAATATAAATTCTAAAGGGGCGTCAGTTATAGAATCGCTAGGTCATTTGCCCAAGCGTGCAAGATCTGCTATTGACTCCGAAGCGCGGCTCGATCAGTGGAAAAACTTAACATTACCGCACGTGATAAAGGTAATCCCCTACAGTCGAGGTTCCACAGTCAAAATGGAGATTTGTTCAGTGTGCGGCGACCACTCAACAGGACGGCATTACGGCGCGAATACTTGCGAGGGCTGCAAGTTGTTTTTTAAACGGAGCATCAAGAAGCGGCTGTATTACTCTTGCCGAGTGGCTGGCTGTTGTCCAGTCAATAAACGCTACCGAAATAGCTGTCAGTATTGCAGGATGAAGAAATGTCTCAGGGTGGGAATGAAAAGAGAAGGTGAGACTCACATAGCCGTTTATTTTCCTTTGATCATTTCATTGTCTTGCATGATTTGCGCGCAGTTGGAAAATGTGGGTTTTGAATTGTGCTGTAAATGGGTTTAGCGTAGTCAGTGAACCCTGGTACGTTCTGCCAACACAACTGCAAGGGCTCTGTGCAGGTACAAAAATAAATTACCTAAATTGAATTGAATGGCGCCCAGATCTTAAAAATTATAGATCATTTTGCAGTTTCTATGCCCTTTCCGGTTAATTTGTTTAACACATTTTGCCTCATTTCAATCAATTTTGTTTTCTATCTTCTCGCGGACTACACTTTCGGAAAAGGTGCCTCAAGCGCTCGAATTAAATTCTTCACTGCGCTTCAACTTTTTTTTCTGTTAATGCCGTGGCATCGAATGACATTTTTTGTCAATTGAATAACGGCAATTCGGTTGGTAAAATGTTTGCCCAGACAACCCAATTAAAGTTTCTCTAGCATCAGAGTTGGTAAACGATCAAATGTCAAAGTCAATATGGTCTTGTTTTTGGTATCAGTTCTCCCAAAGGCACAATTTTGTTTCGATTTTACAAGGCTGTTAGTTCGGTGTCGCTTTTTTTACGAGACACCTACGTGTGCATGGTATCAACAAAATTCACGGGATGAAATATAAAATGGAAGCCCTTAAACAGTACTAGGTATTTTCTGGCATATTTTGCCGCCAAAAACTATGGCCGATTTTTGTTAATTAGTACTGGTTTCCTTGAGATAATAAAGCTGACGAACCCTTTATGCTCTTTTGCTAGCTGTACAACAAACAAGGGCGCAAGATTTCGAAAAGGGAAGAAGACGAAATCGTCGACAACAAATGAAGGGGGACACTCGACGAGAGACAGATTTTGTGTCCTTGTCGGACTTTGTTTGCCATCTTCAGTCTGTGGAGCCTTATCAAACACCGCAAACGAAAAGCGATTCAAGGTTGGCTAAAGACGAAAACAACGCCTATGACCGCGACAGCAACAGCGCTGCTCCAAAACTACCGGTACAGCGAGAAAACACGTCCGAAATTGCCGCGCGTTTGCTGTTCATGTCCATTCACTGGGCTAAGAACGTACGCCACTTTGCAGAACTGTCGCATTTCGACCAAGTATCTCTCCTGCAGGAAAACTGGTGCAAAATATTTTGTCATTAATCTCGTGCAGTGGGCCATGCCGTTCGAGATAGCGCCTTTGGTCGCTGAAGTCGTGGAAAAAACATCCCCGGAACACCTGGATCGAGTTCTCCACGACATCGGGAAGTTGAATGAGGTTGTTTTTCAAGCTTGTCCAGCTGGATCTGACCAGGGCCGAGAGCCTTTTGAGTCTTAGCCATTTGATCGGCGCTTTTCAACCCCGGTAAGTTCAGAACCGATTTCCCCCACCGCGGACTTTACGCACAGAAAAAATCCATATGTTTCTAAGTATTAAATGAATATGTGTAGGCTATTTCAGAAACAACGTGCATCGAAAATTGACTTTAAAAGGTTTTATTGACTTCAAAACCATTTTCTTTTTGTGATTCGCTTTTCACCAATTCGCTGAAACGTCTACGCTTCAGGCTGCTTATCAGAGCAAGTGCTAAGCAAATTACATCGGAAAAAATAAGAAAGAAACACAGCTTTCCAAACAGGGCCCGTTGCCAAAATATTTAGCTCACGCATGGAATAAGCAATCTTGGTATGTGCCCCTTCCGTTTCTCTTACAAATGACCCTGCTATTGAGCTTCGATTTTTAGTACTATCCATTGGCAAGGAAATTAAAACATAAACTTTGTTCCATATTTAAAAATACATAAACAGGGGATTTGAACACGCGATATCGCAAATTACAAAATGGGAATAAAATTGTCTATCCCCCGAGCAGTTTTTTTTATGATCCGGAAAAACACTATCGAAAGGGTGTTGTTGTCCTTGACTCGCAACATAAGCTCACAAAAAGTCTTTTTTAATCTTTCGTTTATTCATGGCGACTGCTGGGAATTTGCAAATCAGCAAGGACGCTGTCATTCGTCACTTTGTTGCGGAAAAAACAAATCTCTATAGGCAAGCTTAAATGTATTTAATTTATCGAAACGAAAAGTCATCAAGTCCGGAAGGGTGTAGCGATTTTCTATACATTTTGACTTTTAAATTTCAAAACTAAATATGTTTTTGGTTCTTCTGCTTTTCGGTAAGTCAATTGAACAAAATTCCTCTTGAAAAATAATATAGATTAACAAGGATTCAGTTTGCTAGACTAAGTAGGGTTGAGATTCTCCTAATCCATATCTTTACGGTTTTCTGTATGCATGAGGTAATTAGGAACCGCAGTTTGACACTAAAGCATAAAAAGAACCCTTCCGGAAAGATGAGTTAAAAATGATGAATTAATCGATTTGCTACGAAATTAAAGGGTTGGTGGACGTTTTCGCAGAAGAAGAAAAGCGATTACTGTGGCACTTTTTCAAACCAGATGTCGCCAGAGGAAAATTGCCGATTTTCGCATTTTTCTATTATTTTCCTTTTTTACAAGCTGACAAAAGTGTCAGTAGTAATTTCGCTGCTGATTGAAGTAAACCGAACTTTGAACAGATCTTTGTACATATAATTAAATTTTATCAAGGAACATTGACTGAGTTCCTTAAACAAAAGCGTCTATTTGTGGGGGTGTTATTATGAAATCTATAAATTTTTAATTCGCTTACACTGAATCCCTGCTTGTAGATTGAAGGTCGAAAAACATTTTTTCCATGTACTTGCAAATATTCTTATATATTTCTTGATTAAGCCGTTCCGAGTTATTTCGGTAAATTTTTGTCGAGTATCTCTAAACACGTCTCTCTCTATATACCTCGTCGAAAGGTGAGCGAATTCGCGGCAATCAGTACTCTGCCTGGAGAAACCATAAAAACATGCTATAACTCGCGCATCAGATCTCCTGGCTCCCGCGAGTTTGTCTCGCATAACATCAATTCTACGAGGGCAGGAGTGACTTGTCCGCAGTCTACAAAGATTTTACCGCCTAGCTACTAAAACGCAACTTTTTATGGTTTCTTGCGGTCTGCGAACTCCAGAATGAGCCAGAATAATGGAATAGTCTCTTGACTTCTAGTTTATTTGTAAAAATTTAGTCGTACACGAAGTTCAAGGCCGATTCCATTGCGGTAACCTCAAAAGCCTCTTAGAAGGACTATCAGTGACCATCTTATGCACTGCCGGTCATTCCCGAATACAGCAAGCAATTGAAATGCACTGTATATAACCTAGGTGTAGCAAACCTAAACAAAAGGAAAACATTCGTGCGTGAAAAAGAGTCGGTCCTTCCACGGCCGGATTAAGACGTGCTTCCGCGTCGAAATAAACAGAAAATCCGATTCAAAATTTCGCGTTGAAAAATATCGAAAAAAGAAGAAGCACCGCATGAAAGCACTACTGAGTTCCAAATGAAACTTGAATCGTCAAAATTTGGGATCTTATCTACAGACTTGAAAAAGAAATAAAAAGAAGGAAAGCTTTTACAGTACCGCACGAAAACAGCGCTTCGCATAGCTTTCACTTGAATGGCGATGCTTTGAGAAATTCATAAACACGAAAAGAAATTGCTTAGCGTAATAAACAGCACCGCAGGAAAATACTGTTTTTTTTTTCCACAGGTCACCAAACTCAAACATAAGAACCACCTTAACCTTGTACAGTATAACGAACAGTATAAAAGAAAAATTAAAGTATTATTTTCTAGAAGGAAGACTTGCATTTCCCGTACACCACGCTCAAGTGGTTTTGGCAGACATTTCTCAATAGGGGCGTTATTTCATGAGAGGAAATTTAAGAGCCAGTCGTCTGAACAAGTCATTAAGTTCGGAAGACGTTATATTGATTTTCTTTAAAATGTTATATAAGCGTGGGCTGAATATTCACTTCAAAAGGGTTGTCAAAAATCCATATACTTGACAACTGAACATGACAAAAGAATATTAATAATCTGTCAAAAATATCCTCACGTAAAAAGCTGATCGATTCGGCTAATTGCCTAAAGAGCGGTTAACAGGTAGTGTATTCAGAGCTCTGAAAAACAAAACTTTTTAAATAGCTAAGTTTGATGAATGTTTCCCATTTATAATTTTTTTTACTGCTCTCAGTGTTTCGATCTCCTATCGTGGAAAATTTCCGGCCAATCACAAAAAAGAACTTCGTAACAACAACAAAACTGAACTAAGAAACTTTTCACTGGACCGCCACAGGGCACTAACGCATTAAGGTAGCAAATGTGATATTTCACAAAACGTCCTCAGCTATCCACAAGAAGGTAGTTTTGTGACAAACTCAGCGGTTGCGAACTTTACCAGCTGAAAACAGCCTTTAAAAATTCCACTTGAAAACTGTAGACAATATTTCCGGTCTTCTCGATCGTCGAAAACTTCAGAACACACCTTTAAGTGCCGGACTAAATTCACTTGCAGTCTTGAAGCTCGGCTTAAAAAAGTAATTAGTTTTTCAAGGGAATCGAATTAACGGGTTTTCAACGTCTAACAGTGCCCTCACGCCTAGAGAAAGTAAAACATTGGTTTTCGGAACATAACGGGAAAAGATGATAGTTAAAAAGGAATAGAAAGGGAGGAGATAATCGTTGATAAACAGAAATTTGAAGTTTCAAGCTGATTTCGCTCAAGGTGTGCTACTCCGGTGAGTTCTGAATTGATCTTTTTCCACCAGAATTTTTTAGAATTTATCTTGCTATTGTTACTCATTAAAAATGGATTAAACGGAGGCATAAAAACTGTCAAGCCCGTTCACACATTTCTTGATCTAGCTTCAAAACGGAACTCTTTACAACGTCACTCAGTTATTTTTGTCTTTAATCTTGCGAGGCTTTCTGGAAGCGACGTTTCAAGAACAGGCGGCGACGCTTCAAGAACTGAACTCAGCGTTTCTGTTCGAATGAATACTTTACCGCCCCATTTCACAGTTTACTCATTCAAATATTGTGAATAATATTAGTTGACATTAGCATTGTCTGGGATGAAGAGCCGAACCACAAAAGTCAAGAAGAACAAGACAACCTATTGTGACGTTAATATGTAGTCATTGTGCAAAAATTAAATGTGCCGGTGTTGCGAACACTTTGAGAATTTTTAGGCATATTTGTGCTTCGTAACATTGCGAGAAACAATGCCTCGATGGGATTCACGGTTAAATCTAAAGGTTACTTGCCACACGAAACTCAAGATAGACTTAAAAGCAATGCCATTGTAAGTTGAACATTTCTTGACTAAAGAAGTGCTCTGTCTACAATGAAGATGCTCTCTTCAAAGTTTGAGTGTAAATTACCTAATGGACTGCCAATTTACTAATTCCTGATTCCTCGACACTAGGTGACCTGATGTCCCCTCCCCCTCACGCCCCTCCGTTACACCCAGTCGTAACCCCATGTTTTGTCACGAGAGTACAAATATGGGGAATTATTTCCCTCTTCTTCATGCATTAAAATACAAAGTATAGCATTGCGCGCAACAGCGCTGGCATTCTTTTCTCATACCTTTTCCCAACGCATTTAATACTCTAGGGCAACATAGCTTTCATTGTATTGAAGTCGACTGATAACGTTTTAACGAATGGACACACACTGTACCTCAGCTGCGCGCAACCTGCATAGCAACGTGTAATGCACGCGAATCATTCGTCTTCTTCGTCAGTGGTTGAGAAAGGGACTCGAATCATACAAATGCATTTTCACTTGTACCGCGAATGACACAAATTGGCAAACATAAACAGGGCGTCTCATAAAAAAATTCGACAGAAACCTCTTTGTATTCCTGTATTAAATTCATCGACAAAAAATTGATTTTTGGGAGGGGGAAAGACTTTTGAATCAAAGGGTCTTACTAGCTACGTACGTGATTCTAGCCCAAAATCGTGATATATCTCCACCGTATACGGGGAAGTGAAAATTGAATTATCTTTCATAATTATAATTGTTTTAAACAAATTGTCTTTCCACAGGGTGTTACGCTTTGTACATTGTTTTAGCGGTCGCTCGATTTCTATGTCATTCAAGACATAGATAACATGCAATAAGTTGGCGTATTACAGGTATTAACCAGTCATTTGTTATCTTCACAGATATCGACCAACTTTCTGACGCAGTTCAAGTGCAAGCTGTACAGAACAAGACACGTAATGCCTTAGAGGAGTATACACGCGTTCACAGACCGCAGGCAACTAGTCGCTTCGGCCAGCTGTTGATTAAACTAACGTCCCTAGGCGCCGTGGATCCTACAATTCTAGAACATGTGTTCTTCAACAAGCTTATTGGCGGAGCGTCCATTAATGGTCTTGTGGATGACATATTGAGAGCTAACTCTTTCGGCTCGCATATAAATGTTAAAAGCGCGAATATTGCATAGCTCGAACGTAAAAACGTTCAAGAGTTACTTGAGCTTGTAGCGTTGTCTACTTTATAGCGCAAATGCAGAGGCGTAGTTTAATCGAGCGGGCAATGTAGTGCAAGAATGGCTAAAATTTTGTCGCGACGTTTTTAGTCGGAGGGTGTAAGGGGATTGAAGTTAAAAGGAGTTTGAAAAGTAATATAAAAAAAGCTAAATTAGAAAGTTAAAGAAAACTAGGAGCACGAATAGACAAAAATGGCAAAAAATTTTAATAGGTCAATGATTTTCGCAAAACCAAGGATGTATATAATGTTTTCAAAGTCGCCTTGTTTCTGCGGCGAACAGTAAGGTTCACAAACGAACCGTCTCCAGTTTTACTCATTTTATCCTGTGGATAGAGAATAAATCAGTTATCCACTGTATGAAGTTATTCACTGTTTTTATAATAATCCTTTTGCTTAACGATGTATATTTACACTCACGTCGACCACGTACCCTTATTGAAATGACTGAAAAAAATCGAAAGGTTAACAAATTGTACACTTTAGGGCATTTATATAACTTGTAGATACATTTATCCAAGGTGCGTTTTCAGTAATTTAATATTCTCCGTAACTGTGTGAATACAGAATAAAAGTTTTCATTAATTACTGTTTTTAATACATTTATGGCTCTTCACGCAACATTTTAAAGAAGGAATCATTAAGCGCAACGTTTAATTAAATTGCTGTGTTTTTCCGTACGAGGACGGACACAATCGATGACTTAAGGTGTGGTCGCATACACACATTAGAAAATTAACACGGGCGAGTACGTAAAATTCTAACCGTGTCTCAGCTCAAGTAATCGCGTAGTCGGGCAGTAACCGGTTAAGTCGTTGGCCTTTCTCTCTTATCGAAAAGAGTAGGGAACGGTGCCGTGGTCTGTCTGTCATGTTATACACATTAGGGCTGGGTGAAGGCTGGTAAGATCAGGCCTTTAAGGTGTTCCTTGGCGCGGATAAAAACTGATAATGATGACGATAAACGCTGTCAGAAGCTGGAACGTTTAATATCATAGAAATATCTAAGGAATAATTAAAAAACGTGTAAAAACGTTTCTTTATAAAGGAAGGGCTCGAGTTCTTGCGTGGGAGAGGTTACTAAATTCTCTTGGTGCTTTGTGCCAAACTCGAGGAGCAGCGACATAGCGTGCTCACTACGAAATAGACAGAACGCCTCTACCCTTTGGTGTATATTTTGCAGTTTCTGGCATGTCTCGTTGTTGACTTTGTAATGTAGGAATTAAGTGGTCGCTGAGTTCTTTTCTTTCTTGTTTATTAGGTGCGGTTACACTAGACCTTTTGCCCATGGTGGGGAACCTTAGGGTAATGACCTGGGTTGGGCTTACTCTGGGGTTTGCGGTTACACGCAAAAAAGTTACCCAAGGGGAAAGTACACAGCACGTGGTTTCCCTGCGTCTGGCAATCACTGTGATTGGTTGAGCTGCTTTGGGGTCTCGATAACCATATGACTTACATCTGGAACTGTCATGTGAGATTCTTTCATTTCTTTTTGACGTATCCGCGGAAATTTCCTGGAGGCAATACGCTTTGGGAAGATCGGTTAAACAGAAAAAAATTGCTTCCCTGTGGGTAAAAGCCATGTACCCAAGGGCAAAATGGCCAGTGTAACTGCACTTATTGCTGCTTTTAATTTTATCTTGTATTTTTAAAGAGGCAATGCCATGCTAATATAGCATTACTTCAAACACCTAAAATAAGTCTCAGTTACTATAAAGAAAACTTAAAAATAATGACCTAGTTTTGTTATCAAAGAACAGTCATGTTACTGCGCTGAAGCGACGTACAGAGGCCTGTCGTTACAGATGGAAAGGACTTAAATGGAAGTTCTGAGATGCATTTTGAAGAAATCGCTTCAAGACACTTTGATCGCTGCACGTAAAAATTGTTTGATAACCTTGTCTTAGTTTTGGAGACGCATTTTGAAAGGCGATTTGAAGCATTTTTTTACCTCAGAAAAGGCGGTCAAACTCCGCTAGTAACTATGTAAAAGCCGATTTAAGACGGTATTAACTTGTGATTAGGCTAATTTAGCAACAGAACGGGAACGTCATTTGAGGACGCGAGAGCGCGCGGAAAGGACTGAACACGACTTCCGGTGCTCAATTTGCTGCTCTGCTATTAAACACATTCATCGCAAGACATTTCAGCTTACCCGGACATTCAATAGCTGATATCAGGATACAACCCATTGAACATATCACGCCGAGACCTGGCGAGACTGAGCAGGATGTTACCATTAGACGCTTAGATCGTGAACGCTTTTGGATGTTAGAGCTCGCCACTGTGTATCCTTACGGACTTAATGATCGATTACAACATGTTGGAAACATTTCAAATTCAAATTTCACGTCCGGTATTAATGTTTTTAATCTTTTTAATCGTCATAAACGCCGTCAAAGAAGCCATGGACGACGTCGTAACTCAAGACATACTTCCGAGCTCACATTGGACCAACTTCGCAGTCTGTACAACGGCGGTAAAGGTGGCCTCCATCGTCTCCTTACAACACTCTATAGCACCCGGTTAACAAATTTACATAACCTTTTCAATGAATGTCAGCAGCTTCCCATAGCCAATCAGGATCAACGTTTTAGGAGGATTGTTTTAGACGTCTGCAGCAAAAGGTTATTTTTTCCAGTACGTACAGATAATAACTCCAGTGTTAAACCTCATCGGCGTTTCATGAAGATATATTTTCACAATAAAGGGATAGATAGCGTTAACCTAACTAACATTTTACATAACAAACTCGTTAAATCTAAAGTACCAATCTATTTTCAGGAACAGGAACCACCACTTGTAAGTTATAAGTACACTAATACCATTTCTAGGAGCGTGTTTAATTACAATCAAACCCTCCATAACGTTAATATCGATGGTTATAGTGGTACGTCTTCATCATGTGACTGCGCGTCTTCTACTTTTCGTTATGAGCCTCACGGCCATGTTATTACTGGAGATCTACGCATTGTTAAGAATAGAAAACTTAGGCGTCTACTGGAGAGAGGTCCAAAGTATAGAGAACAGAATACCATCGATTGGAACCTAAACAAGAAGATATTGATGAAAGCGGTAGATGATTACGCTAAGAGCTGGAGTAAACGTGAAGGTTGTCATGTGTCAACACTAGAACAATGGTCGGAGACAATACAACTGATTATCCAGAACAGAATTAACAACCTACAACGTCGTAATTATAGCTCTTGTCACAAGACCTTAGAGGACAGGCATGTCAGGGCATACCTAACGGAACTACAAGATAGGTATGTACTAGTGCCTGCGGATAAAGCTGGCAATAACATCATTTTTGTTTGCAAGCGTTACTACCTACATACCCTAATGGAAGAACTTGGCATTAATTCCGGCAGTATTATTAATTCTACGTACGAAAGTCAAAATGTCACAGTTGATGATATTATATGGACCCACGCCACGATGTTAAAAAACGAATTCCACATCACCTTGAAACAGAAAGAAAAAAATTTGCCACAAATATATTGGATACCAAAACTTCACAAGACACCATACAAAGCAAGATTTATTGCAGGTTCGAGTTCATGCACCACAACTAAGATCTCCAAATTAATTACCGAATGCCTTAAACTAGTCAAGAGTCACTGTACTTCGTACTGCAAAACTATTTTGGAAAGAACTGGTGTTAACTGTATGTGGATTATAAACAATTCGTTGGACGTAATTCGCACATTGCAGGAAAAACAACTTCCGCTCAATGAGATGAGTACTTGGGACTTTTCCACTCTATATACTAGCCTTCCACACGCCAAACTTAAACATCAACTTCATGATCTGCTCGAAAGAGTTTTTCACACAAGAGGAAAAAGTTTCATAGCAACCAATAATTTCCACACTTTCTGGGCTAATGATAGGAAGTCTACGAAATACACTTACTTCTCATGTAGGGAACTGTGCCTCGCTATCGACTTTCTTATCGACAACATCTACGTTCGCTTTGGAAACTCAGTTTTTCGACAAGTTATTGGAATACCAATGGGCACTAACAGCGCACCTTTGCTAGCTGATCTGTTCCTTCACACCTTTGAGTATGATTTCATGCTTAGAACATTGAAACGAGATAAAACCATAGCCGTCCAATTTAGCAACACCTTTCGATACATTGATGATTTATTCAGCGTCAACAATGAGAATTTCGGAAATTACATCAGCGCTATTTACCCGTCGGAACTGGAACTAAAGGACACTACCTTGACATCAAATGAAGTTTGTTATCTAGACACAAGAATTAGGAATGGTGATAACAACACTCCTTTTCATCTCAGTGTCTACGATAAGAGGGATGACTTCTCATTTCGGATTGTCAATTTTCCTCACATGGACAGCAACATTCCCGCCAATCCGGCCTATGGTGTTTTCATATCTCAATTAGTGAGATATGCTAGACTTTGCACATCGAAACTGGATTTTATTGATAGACTTCACCGACTTTCATCACATCTCCTTCACCAAGGCTTCAAATCTACGCTGCTTCGTAAATCGTTAACTAAATTCTTGAAACGCCACGGTGCTATCGTTGAGAAGTATGGTGCTACACTACAGGAGATGAGATTAGCAATCCAGAGATGAGATTATATCCTTTATATTATCCTGACGCCCAAATTTGAGATCCTTGTTGCTTCCATTCATTACATTTTTATGCAAATGTGCGCGCGCAATTTTCCTAAAGTTGTGCGCGCGGTTGCTTATTTAGTTTACGTGTGCTTAGTTCGTTGTTTGGTTTACGTGTGCATAGTTCGTTATTTAACGTACTCCTATTATATTACGTTGTTTTCCTTGCTAATACGTGTTGTCAATAACTGTGCTCACAGTGTGGGTGGCTCCTCCTAAAATGTTCTGCAATTGGTATAGGATTTGATGGAGCCGAAACCAATTGTGGAATTGCACACATTTTAGGTATCCTACTGATGAACAGTTATTACACGCAGATATTTTTAGAAGCAACAATTGTTTGCGGTCTGTCACCTTTGAATTGGTCAAGTCGCTTTTTAGATCTGCGCGCGCCGTTGTCAAGAAGTCCCCGTTGTCATTGCTAAATCAGCCTATTAGCTTAGGCAAGCGCGCGCTACAAGAACCGCGTCGTCTACTAACTAAAGCCCAAGCTACACGTTGTACACGGTGTATTTGTAATGAAGATGTCACTATGATTTGGACGATGCGATCCGTCTTGCCGTAGCGCGACAATCATAAGCAAAAAATCGTGCAATCGTCCTCGTAGTCCGTATACGATTTTTTGCATGGCACGAACAGCGCTCGTCACAGAAGTTGTATACGACAGTCGTAAATAAAAGTCGTAGCGTGTAAATCAGCCTAATTTTCTTAAACGAGACTGCTGTAAGCTTTCTATTAGTCAGTTCACACTTACAAATTTACATGATTAATCTCGGTCCATACGCTGAGACCACTTCTCTAGGCGATCTATTGGAGATCATTCTCAGCCCTTCAACAAGCGTTCACTAAGAACATGGTATACACGGATCGATCCAACTTGTGAGTGTAAACGGTTATGAACCAACGTGGTTACGTTTCACAACAAGAAACGGGTACCAGATTGCCGACACGGGTGACATAGCAACCAGCAAACAACGAGTTTCGCCAACCATTTCAATTCACAAAGCATGCCACCCGTTAATAATTCAGCCGGTCAGTTACAAGGACACAACTGAGATCGTATCCATATCCAGAATCTTTTGCCAATCGTTTGCCGGCGCCATGTTGGAAAGAAAGTGTGCGACAACTCGCTCTACACGACGGTATCTCCGCGTTATTCTAGTCTTTGTAACGGCGTGTGCTGCGGTGGCGGGCTTGGGATACGTGTTCAGGGATACGCCGTTTGTACGGGATTTGAGAAAACGGTTTATGATGGGAAGGTAAGAAAGTCGATAAATAAATCCCTTTTATGTTAGTTATAAGTCGATCTCGGAAAGGTCTGTTGTTTCCTAAACCTTACTTCAAACTTCTATAAATTAGAAATGTTTTGAAAGGAAAGGAAAATTGGTGTTTCTGTGTTAAAATAGAACAACAATTGAAAACTGTAAATAGCATTTGAAATATCTAGAGATAATATACCGTATAATTATGTACCATTCATCTTAAGGCAGACCTAAAGTAAACTCTTTACGATCGGCCATTTCGAAAATAAACGACAGTGCCTAAAAAATTCATACACACGCCATGCACCAAACACAATGATGGACATCCGAATGATCAGAGTAATTTGGTTAGGATTGATGAATCTATTCTATACGTAAATTATTTTTTAGAGTGCCACTGAAATAAATTGACTATGTCATTATGGGTTTATATTTCTCTGAATATATATATATATATATATATATATATATAATATATATATATATATATATATATATATATTGGGGGGGGGGAGGGGGGCTTCTTTTACTTACATGTAGAAAGCAACCATGGTAGAAATTGAGGATAAAACAAATTACGGCGGGAACCACATCTTGTAATATTGATCGTCAGTTAATTTAACCCTGGTATATACAACCGAACGCTGATAGACAACCAGGCTGGGTGTGAGTGTATCAATCTGCCTCAGGAGCCTATCACTAGGAGCGTACAGCTCCCATACTAAGGTTGCCGCATAGCCACATACCGATCTATTTTTAAACTAACTTTTCTCGCGAAAAGAAAGGGGAACGATAACGGCAAAGGCAGCGTCACAAAACAATAGTTTCAATGAGCGACAAAAAAAAACTCTGCACGTGCAAATACTTGTAGTACGTGCAGTGGCTCCTGCTAGAGTCTGCTATTGGCAGGAAATTCAGTCTAAAAATAAATTGGTCCTGTGAAAACGCCGCGACAGGAATATTAGGCAGCTCTACGCTCCTAGTGATGGGCTCCTGTTTGCCTTTCCTCCCGCAGTCCAACGAAAGTCAAACTACCCAGTAAGCAGTACGCATACCGCCACGCTGCGGTAGCCGCGGACAACGTGGAATGCTCAAAAGCAGGTAGGAACATCCTCAAGAAAGGGGGTTCTGCGGTAGACGCTGCCATAGCAACCACGCTGTGCGTTGGCGTTATCAACATGCACTCCACTGGAATCGGCGGAGGCGGGTTCATGATGGTGTATGACAGTCATAAGCGGTCAGCGGAGGTGATTGACTTCAGGGAGACCGCGCCTGAGAAGTCTGGGGTTGACTTGTTCAAGGGAGATCCATTGAATGGTATTCGAGGTAATGCCGAGTGATGTATTGTGGAGGGACAATGGGGTGGGAGATCCCGGGAAAATAGGGGGCAGGAGGGATACGAGAGGCGGGAGTGGGGAGGGCCGGAAGCGGGAGTTCTGAAAGGGCGGTAGGTGGAAGGCGGTTAGTAACGTCAGCGAGGCAGCGCCGACTTCCTTGTTCTGTGTACCAGAATTTGAGTACGCGCTATGATTGGCCTATCAACAAAAGCCTTTTGTTGACGGGCCAGTCGTAGCGCGTACTCAAATTCTAGTACACAGAACAACTCACAGAACAAGGAATTTGGCGCTAATTCGCAGACGTTGCTAACGTACTACGTCAGTGCCGCAGGCTAGCTCAGGCCCTACAAGTAGGGATTTTTAAAATGTTTTTGTCCTATTTATGTTAACTTTGTCTCATCTTAGTGTGCGCAATTAGCAGTGTATTTGCTTCAGGTTCTATTGTTTCATTGTGTTATATTTGTTTGTTGCAATTGCAAATTTGGTACAGGAGAATCTTTGCTAACGACATTGCTTACATTTTGCCTCATTAGCATATATCAAACCATAAGCTATGAACAAATAGAAACCAAAAACTAAAAGATCGAGCACATCACTTTTGGTAATCGGTGTGAATATTGGTCCGATATGTTAAACTGGCTTTCAAATCCTGTGATATTTACAAAGAACTGCATACCACCCAGCCATACATACTTCGTAAAATCTTGGCATTTTAGACTGTCACCCTCAAATTTTCGCCGAATACTAAGTTTGCAGAGCCTTTTTCAATTTCAGTTGTGCATTTATCTGCAGCTTGTTTTTCCATTTATGCTAATGTATGCTAATGAATCATAACACGTAAACAAAATCCTACTAAAACACCACTAAATAGAACCTTCCAGTAATACTTACAAATGGCCACTGATGAATCTGCGTGAATCAGGTGCGATGAGAGAGCTGTTTCGCCTCCTTTCCCAGGTGGCTTAGCGGTAGCTGTCCCAGTGAGTTGAGAGGCCTGGAAGCTGCA
>JAEMWC010000352.1:0-12500 GCA_016490735.1 Pachyseris speciosa
TTTGGCTAAGCGTTTGTATCATGAGAAGAAATTGCTAGATGTTTAATCAAATACCCATGCCACTTGGAAATTGTAAATAAGTCTTAAATAGAAAAAAGTTAAAGTCTCAAGTAATTACAGTGTTTTAGTATCAGATGATCTAGAATCGCTGATTCAGCAGAATCGCTGATAGGTTTTCCAGTTACTTCTCCAGTATTGGTCCTAACCTTGCAAAGAAATTCAGTCTCCTCCGCGGTGTTCGCATAAAGACTTTCTATCCGGATCCTACCGAGAATCATATCTTCTTTAACCAACAACAAAAGAATGAAATTATCACCATTGCTGCAATCTTTTGCCTCCGGAAAGGCCGCTGGCTATGATAGTATCCCAATGTTTATAATTAAAGAATCCGTCCAGATTATTCAGAGTCTTCTGATCACATTATGATTTGTCAAATTGCTATGGTATTGTTCCAGATCAAAGGAAAATAGCTCGTGTAGTACCCCTGTTTTAAAGCTGACGACCCATCTATTTTTTCATCAACTATAGGCGTATTTCAATTCTAACTAGTTTTTCTCAAATTTCTTGAGAGAATCATCTTCAGTCGGATACTTGCTTATTTGACTAATTTACATATTCTCTATGATAATGCAGTTCTGTTTTAGGAAAAATCACTCTACCGTTCTGCTTTGATTAATTTTGCACGATAAAATTTCGTCTGCTTTGGATAATGGTGAATTAGCGGTTGGTCTTTTTAGATCTCTCTAAAGCATTTGACACTGTTAATCATTCTATTTATTCAATAACTTGAACACTACGACATGTGGCTTGGCCCTGAAATGGATGAAGAGCTATTTTTCAAATAGACTTCAATTTGTTGAATACAACGGTCATGTTTCTTCACGTACCAATATTTCGTGTGGTGTTCCACAAGGTTCTATTTGAGGACCTTTATGTTTTCTACTTTACATAAACGATATAAAGAATGCATCTACATTATTACAATTGATCTTATTTGCCGATGATACCAACGTTTTTTTTGTCTCATAAGGATGCAGATTGCTTGGCTAACATTCTGAATACTGAGCTAAATAAGTTGTCAATTTGGTTCAGAGTTAACAAGCTCTCATTAAACCTAAAAAAAACTAAACTAATTTTTATTTAACGTACAGGTCGATATTCAGCTTTTAATAAATGACCATAAACTTGATCAGGTAAAAGAAACAGTTCTCTTGGGAGTAATCCGAGATGAAAAGTTAAATTGGAAGTCCGAAATCTCACATGTGGCCAACAAAAGTCTCTAAGTCTATTGGAACAATTCGCAAATCTAGTCTCTACCTGTCGACAAAATCTTTACGAACATTATATCTTTCATTAGTCTATCCATACCTTTTTTACTGCAACTTACTTTGGGCCTCTACTTACAGAACTAACCTTGTTCGTCTTGTAATGCTACAGAAACGAGTGGTGAAACTATAGCTAAAACCAATTATATGCACATACTGATCCAATCTTTAAAAATCTTGGTATTTAAAAATTGTTGACATACACCTATTACAACTAGGTTTATTCATGTACTCCTTTCAAAACCGTACTCTTCCTTTAAAATTCGATTGTAAATTTACCTTACAGAGCCAAATTCATTCGTATCATACAAGAAACTCTCATTCATATCGTTTGCCTTTTTGTCGGACTAATATCAAACAATTTTCCGTTTTTTACCAAGGACCAAAATTTTATAACTCCTTAAATTCTGAGATCGTCAACTCGTCCTCTCCTGTTTCCTTTAAGGAAGCACCTAAGGCGTTTATTTGTAATAACTATTAGTAGTTTTAGATATAATGTGATTAAGTATTAACTTTATTTGCAGCTTGTAACCTGTTGTAATTGTATCCGTCGTCATGTTCTTTTTTTCAAAATTTCATCTTGGAAAACAATAACTGAGGAGGCCTAATTAACATAAGCTTCATAGTTTCCTTTAGGTCTCCTCGCCATTGTAACTTCTATCCGTTTTATCTTTTTGTTTTCCTTATAATAATGCTATTTATGGTTTGGCAAATAAATGAATAAATCGCATTTGGCCGATGAATCACTTGCAAGCGTATTTTCAAAGTTTTCAAAATTGCCCAAGTTGCATAGCCTCAATATTAGGCGAGTCCTCTCAGAAGAAGCCATTCTTAAATCGATGACTGCTGAGCGGTTTGCCAGAGGAAGGGTTTAGGGCGCCATTGAAGTGTTGATGCCTTTCCTTTGCGTATAATTAAATGGAAGGTGCATTCACGTTAAGTTTTCAAGCCAGCCACACTTAAACATAAAATTAAGAGTGTTTTTTTTAAATAGAACAAAATAATAATAATAATAATAATAATAATAATAATAATAATGATGATGATGATAATGATAATAACTGCGATGATCATTCACATCTTTAATAATAATAACAATAATAATTATAATAATAATATTAATAATAATAATAAAAGACCCCTTAAAAATGTCATGAGGGACAGAAAACTTATCACCACGAACACGCATTGATGTTGTGTTAAAGCAGCAGAATTTGCAGTCTTTTGAATGGACCTTAGCAGCACCCAAATAGACTGCGAGTAGTCTCTAATTTGGGCGATAGATTGTGGGGTGGGCGAAAGACACGCGCGCGCGCGAAGTTGCGAGGAGACGCGACAAGAATAAAGCGCCATTCTGGCGCTCCCTCGCGTCGCGTTTCCTCGCAACTTCGGTCGCGCGCGTGTCTTTCGCCCGCCCTACAATCCATCGCCGAAATTAGAGACTACTCGCAGTCTACACCCAATATTGCATGTTGTAATTTCCTTCACAGAATACATGCACAAACACGTAAGGGAATATGGATATCTGATATCTGTCTGAAAACTAAATGCTCCTTTGGACTTACCCGGATTAGTTCCGTCTTAGAACTAAACCAATTATTCAATCAAGGCTTTAATGCTATGCTCTCATCCTATGTTATACTATGACAGCCATTCAATAACCTCACAAAATACACTATACAATATATTCAGGCTTCTTAAACATCTTTAACGCTCGATCTTTCATTGGATTCTAGAAGTACACGTAACACTTGACACGTAAACCTAGCTCTCATTTCTCTTATGGCTCTGACGTAGAGCATCCGAAGAAATAGTCAGCAGATGATAGGTACAACTCTTTTTGGTAAAACTTGGAAGTTATTTCCTAGATCCTTGGGAGAAGAGAGTAGAAATAGTATTGACTTTGGGCGTGTGAGGTTCACAATGCCAATTTAATAAGTCCATGCTCTCTGCACAATTTACCCACTAAAAAACTAGTGAGTAATGAGTCCATGCTGGAATCGTAATAACGGGCTTACTTAATACACTCTCATTCAGTCTCGTGCCGAGAACGGGTACTGTTAAGAGATTTTCAAGTATGGTCAAGGTTTTTCATCTTAATAATATACATGAAAAAATTTCTCGATTCTGATTGGCTAAGAGAAGTGCAGTTTTTAGGAAACACCGGTGCAGAAAAAAGGTAATTCGGTGCAGAAAAAAGGAAATACAGTGCAAAACAAGGTAAAAAACTGAGGATTCTGATTGGTTGATAAACAAAGGCGCTGCGATTGAGCCAATCAAACGCGGCCTCTGAATGGCGCAAAGTCTGAAGAGCTGCAAGCGACTCGGCGAGCCAAAACAATGGCTGGCTTTTTGAGCAGGTTTTCTTTCTTCGTGACCGCAATAACAGCAGAGAAGCTGCAAAACAGCTCTAAAAAGGAGAAACGGCTGCGAAAAGCACTGTATTTTAGCTGTCTGTTTGGAAACAGTGGTGTCCAGAGAAGGGAATTACCGACGTAATTGGAATTACGAGTCCGTTGATGGCGTGACGCCGAGATTAATAAACAAACAAGGGCAAACAAGGCGAAGATAACGAACTAGAAAGCCTGAAGGTAATGATTACAGCGCTTGATAGACACTTAGCAAACAAAGTAGCCTTATAGCTATAGCCTGTAATTGTTTATCCAGTTTTCACAGCTAAAAACGCTTTAAAACATCGAGAAAACTGTTGTTTTGGTTCACCTTAGCTTCGTTGCGTTGCTTCTGCAACGTTAAGAAGCTATCTCGCAATTTTTTCATGTATATTATTAATAAGTAATCACATGATTTTTCTCGTGCAATTTGGAAGAAATAAGCACTTGTAAATTTTTTCAAAGACCACAAATTGCACTCGCCCTACGGGCTCGTGCAATTTTGTGAGTCTTTTGAAAAAATTTACTCGTGCTTATTTATTCCAAATTGCACTCGAAATCATGTGATTACCTATACTTATTTTTCACGGCTCGGCTTTTCGTGCGTTATCTAACTTTGGAGTGTTAGAAGGTCGCACCACATTAGAAGACAACGATCCATTACAAATTGGATTAAGTCAGTATATAAAGGCAGAATCAAGCAACCTCTTTAACCAGTGTTATGCTCACTATGAATAAAACCATGCAACATCAAACATTCCAAATAAAAATGATAAGCATTAAACGAACATGTCGACATAAAAGTGGGCACCATCAGTGTCGACTCGTGAGACGGTTTGCCTTTCTTTGGGTGTTGAACTAGACGAAAACACAACAAAACAAGTGTCTAGTGAGTAGCTTGGTCGTTAGTTTTTGTACTTAACTTATCAAGGGAAACAACTGTTGCAGAAACTTACATGAACTCTTAAAAAGTTAAATTGCAAACAATATAACAGTTTTTCTTGCTTAATAAACTTTTTCTTTACACCGAAGGAGTTAAAATGTAGACCACACAAAGAAAATGACTGATTGCCGCATTTGCCTTTTTTGTTTGGAGGGACTCCTATGCATTGTAATTTTGATATTTAAAATAGCCAAATATCGCTTTAAATTTTCGCAATAACTAAAATTAATTCACTTTATTTTCTGAAAGGACTCAAAACGAGATCGGTAGGCGACTTCAGAAAAAAAAAAACACCTCGGAAATTTGGAATATAGCTCAATTGCTGATATGTATTTAAAACTTAAGTCACGATGGAGAGCTGCTTAAGCCGAGCTAGTTCGTGAGATAACCCTCCTTAAGACTATGCGCAAGTCTGGGAAAAAGGAAAAAAATACCTTATTTGTGAAAAGCAAAGAAAAAGTATAAAATAATGTTGGAGTACAATAAAGAACGAAGTAGTATAGTTTTGCAAGTTGCTAAATGTGTAATTTTTCCCTTTCAGATCTGTTGTTTCCACCGTTTATGTTCTTTACTATGAAGACTGTTGCCATTGTTTTGACAATTTGGTTTGTCGTTGGAGATCAGAAGCTGGTCCCTTGCAACGTGAGTGACAATACCTCAGTCTTCTGACCATAAACTAACAAAGAAGTTTATCTGAGGGAATGCCATTTAATTAATAAGAGGAGGCGGAAGTTAGTATCATTTGGACAAAAGGCCCATGCAAAGCATCATTGTTGGCGTTTGAACACTGTGTTAGTGTTGATGTTATTTTTGGAAGGTGAAACAAAAACAACCCGGAGTTAAAGTAACCCAAAACGATATCTAAACGGGCCTAACATGTAGGACCCTGCAAAACGTTTGAATGTTTTTGGCCCACAATGATAGCAGCGTTTTCACCGACCTTAAGAATTAGGTATTTTGGCTAAGAATCGGGTTAATGCAAAGCACTGTATAATAGGGTCTTGAATATTATGTTTGGTGGATGGATGGATGGATGGATGGACGGGTGGATGGATGGATGGATGGCTGGCTGGGTAGATTCATGTTCCTTTTTGTAACGTGTTTTGTTCCTTTTTGTAACTTACGTTACTTTTTGTAACTTGTGTTTGGTTACGAAAAGGAACATATGTTCCTTTTTGTAACCAAAGGTTACGAAAAGGAACATATGTTCCTTTTCGTAACTTATAAGGTTACGAAAAGGAACAAGTGTTCCTTTTAGTAACTTAGTAAAGTTACAAAAAGGAACAAGTGTTCCTTTTAGTAACTTGATAACGTTACGAAAAGGAACAAGTGTTAGAAACTCAAGATAATACTATTTTAAACCGGTATTCGTGCACTATATTATCCTGTAAGCTTCGACAGGAATATTCTTATGGAAATAAAGACTTGCTAATCGGAAAATTTAGAGTTTTGCAGAGTTTTAAAAATGGAAGTAAGTCAAATACGTAACAAGGCATATTGCCCAGAAGAGGTGACATCAGACTAAAGAGGTTCGTCGTCACCAGTCCAGAGTAAACGGCGCACGGCAAAGAGGAAATACCATGTGCTATGTAGTGAAGATGGTCAGAGTGAACACGACACAATTCCTCCATCGTCCAACAATGGAAGGAGAAGCATCTTCCACGTTCAAGATGTACCACCACATCGAAACCCTGCTAATTTACAGGGAAAACAGCCATTTTACACTGTGGGATGCTGGTGGAAGGGAAATTAGTCCATTGGAAGAGACAAGGCAAGACAAGAATGGTAACGATGATGATGATAAAACAATGGTCGTCAGCACAGAGAAACGCCTAACCAGAAAGATCCCGAGAGGGAGGGGGGGGAGTGGGAAGGGAGGGGCTACTAAAAAACATTTAATACGGGGAGGCTCCGCCCGAGGTCCGACCCCTTACCCTTTTATATACCATTTTTGACAGGAAAGGTACCCTTTTCGTATACCTTCCATTAGAAAAGTACAGTCATTAGGTATGTGTGATCGAAATATTTTAATGAAAGGCCCTTTTAAAAACCTAAATGGCAGAATTCCCTACCCTTTTATATACTTCGACTCGTAAAATCCCTACACTTTCATATACATAGCATGAAAAAGGTACCCCTTTCGGGCGGAGCCTCCCCGTATAGGCCATTATAGGGAGTGCCCCCACCCCACTCGCCCCCGGGGAAAGATCAAAGAAGCCAGCGGTGGATTTTTGGCAGAAGATGGGAGTAGCGAAGATACCGGTAGTGAAGATGACTGTATGTGGAGGAGGAAGCTGTACTTCCACATCGAAGCCCTAGTAGCTTACGGGGAGAGCAGCGTACTTCTTCACTGCGGCATGCAGCTGGAGGTGATGTTACTCCATCGGAAGCGACAAGACGAGACAAGAATGGTGAGGACGGTGATCTTGCAGTTGAAGTCAGCAAAAAAAAAACAGTGTCGTTTGTTTTGCAGAAGATGAGAGTAGCGAAGATACTGGCGATGATGATGATGATTATAAACCTCAAGATGACGAGAATGACAGTGAAGAGGATGAGGAGGCGGAAGATCAAAGTGAAGATGACGAAGAACATCTGGAGAAGGCAAGCGACAAGACGCCAAGTCAGAGGGACCACTGCTTGGTGAGAGATCATCTTATCACGCGGCTGGTAATACTCGCCAACTTGACGTTCGGAGAGCTAGCGAAAGCAACGCCAGATAAAGGTTAGATGGTGGTGAAACACAAGACGTTGACCTCTCTTGGACCTGCTCATCTGGTTCTGAGCCCTACCATTTACACGTGGCTGCAGGCATTCGTAAAGGTCACGCGAAACAAAATACCAGGTGCAGGGACGAGCAGCGATGATCATGTCTTCATCAGCTCTACTGGAAACGCTATGTCATCAGTCGTCCATGGGTTGGCGCAGCTGAACTCATTTTCGCAGAAAGCAACGGGCAATGTACTTGTCAGGGTGAATGCGGCGGCGTTTAGAAAGGCAGCAGTTTCCGCTGTACATGAAGAACATGGGCATCTGAAGAAGGATCTAGCAGACCTGATGGGCCACAATTAAAAGACAGCATAAGAGTTCTACCTTATCCGCCAGAAGGACAAAACCACCGCCAAAACATCTGAGGCTTTGCGCAATATCATGTACAGAATCGATCAGATGGAAGCTGAAGAAGAAGTGCCAGAGTGAGGTGGTGTCCCAACAGCAAGGTAGGTAGGAAGATCAAAGGGATGGGAATTTGAAAAATGTCGGCATCGCTGGACAGATGCGGAGAATGAAGCAGTGAAATCGGCATTTGAAATGGCTGTCAAGGAGAAATCCATTGATATACAAACAGTAAAAGACATCATTCCAGGGCACAAAACCCACAGTAAAATCGACGCAAGCAAAGTTAAGTCAGATGCTTTATAAAGGAAGCGGTGTCAAAGGAAAGTGGGTCAGCTCTTCCGACTGAGACTGAACGCAGCAGGACAAACTTCATCGCTTGTTCCTGGACGAGAAGTCAGAGGTTACGTCATTAGTGAGCCGTAAAGGAGGAACGACTTTCACAGATCATCAAACAAAAATATATGGGTGTTTGTTTTGAGATCTTATCGAAAGCAATGAAAGAATTACCCAAAATTATGTGAAGACCACGATTGAAGAAGAAGATGAAGCAAGAAAAGAGATGTTGGTTTTACGCCTCAGCAGCTTTTAGACAGTTGGGACAGAGCGAAGGAAGATTGCGCGTCTTCAAGATAAAAAAAAGAGCAGGTCATCACCGGTAAGCACACTTGACTTGTATGCAATGCTTCGAGTGTACCATGACATAAGTTAAACACAGCTGTATTTAACATGTTTCTTTAGAATAGTTTTGCCTTAAAATTTCAGCATTCAAGGACTCAAAAAGACACTGAGCCATTGCAGCTAGAACGAGCATTTATATTCGTTAAGAAAGCCCATTTCTTAGCTTAATTACTGTTGCTGTTAATTTAATTAAGTAAAGCTATTTTAAGGTTAAGTGGCTTATTGTTATTTCGTTATAATTGCTGAGCTTTTGTATTCGTTAAGAAAAATCATTGCATAGGTTAATTAATGTTACTCTTACTGTTAATTTAACTAAGAAAAGCCATTTTAGCCGCTTAAGTACTGTTACTGTTATTTCGTTAAAATTGCTTTTATTATAGAGCATTTGTTGTTAAAAGGGTATATGTTGGATTCTCTGAGGTGGCATTAACGTTACCTAATACCTCTTGCAATATTATGATCATAAACATAATTATGAGAAGCTCTTTTACCCTGTAGAAGACCCAACTTACGGTATGTTCCTTTTTGTAACTTGGAGATTTGATGAGTAAAATAAAAGATATGAAGTTTTGGTAAAAGTGCTTATATCCTCTACACTCAATAAACATTATGCAATCAGGAAATGAAAGAAAATTGTCATAAGAAAACTAACCAATAATTTTTGGATTGTATCTTATTCCACACCCTGCAATTGTTCCTTTTCGTAACATTAGCGCATTTCGAGTGCATTCGGGAAAAAATTAAAAACTCCCTTTTACATGGCATTACCATGTCAGTACTTTCACATCACATCGACAGAAGGGCAGGCTATATGATTGAATAAAAATCTTCGATAGCCATGGTTTTAGTAACCTAAAATATCACTTTGCATGGATTGAATAGATTTAGCAACATTTTAGCAACTTTTGTGTCTTCAGATAGCATTACCTTCCTGCGAAAGAGTCGCGTAAATTCTTTAAAACAGAGCGAGATATTTCCAAACTCCTTGGACAATGTTGTAAGCTATTTGTCTTGATGTCCAATAACTTACAGTGCCATCCATTGCATATTTCAAGAACTATTTTACTTTTAAGAATTGAAACCAAAAAACACTAACGTTTGAAAGCTTTTTCAAACCTTAGTCGACTATAAAAAGTATAGACTTACACTCGGTTTGAAAGCTGTGAGCTTTTAACACAAATTAAAACGTTTCAGGAAGTTCTCTGGCCAATGTGCACCTTAGTTAACGTAATATATCCGCGCGATTTGCTTTATTTTCGGATTTATAACACTTTCCCGTTCAGAAACCTGACGAGTGTTCCTTTTCGTAACATTTTTGACTTTGTCAAAATGTTACGTCGCTAAATTTCAATCTTGGTTAAAGCTTTCTTTACTGCCGAAAAAACTCCTTTAAATCTTCCCATTACTTCAACTTTGGTTTTAAAAACATGCTGCAAATTAAATATGGCTAAGTTAGAAAATAGGTTACGAAAAGTACTGACGATGAATCTAAGGGTGGATGGGTGGCTGGATGGATGGATGGATGGATGGACGGAAGGACGGACTGTTGGATGGATGGATGGATGAATTAATTGATGTTTATTTTTTCAAACGGACATTTAATAGGGGACGTTCTTAAGCAGTTTTTCCTTTCGTTTTTGATGGATGCATTTTACGATATTATAAAAGATTTTTTATCACTCTGTTTAAGCCATGGTTTAAAGAATTAGGCGCAGCACATTGGGAACGTTGATGGAGACTGCAATTGTAATGCACTGTCTTTTTTTTCTTTTGTCTTTTGTTTGTTTATTTGCTTTAATTTCAGAATTGAAGGCACAAATTAGTGAATCGACAAAGGAAGGGAGAGCCCTGGCGCAGAACCAGTCTGATGCAGGTTGGGTGTTTGGCTGAGAAAAAAACATGAAAACATGTGTCTTTACAAAATACTCACCATAGTCAAAAACAAATAAACCACTCTACTGGGTTATTGTCTTTTACCGGTTATTGGCAAATACCTCCAGCCGCCAGAAATTTACTGATGTCGTTAAAGCAAGTGGCTAATCAAATCATCCACAATAACAATAAAATATTTTTTGCTGGAATTTACCGGCTGACATTCCTCCGACTAACTTTGGAGATTGTTAGCATTATTACGCCACTTTATCTGTTTCAAGCAATCGGAATCAGAGATAATTTGGGGATGAACGATAACCACAAGTTTTTATCCTTGGAAAGGTAAAACTGCATTAACTCTTTGACGTTAGTACCTTTTTCTAGCGATAGCAAGCATTACATTGCGTAATAAAACAGTACTTTACAACCCATTTTGCATGCATCATTGTTATTTCCAGCGTGGCTCACTGATTATTCACCCATACAAGAATATTGGTTAATTATGCAATTGATTCCCTACTTTTCGTCATTTTTGCCCAAACATACAGATCCAAACGCCCCCTGGGTCAAACAGAATTCGAACCCAGTGTGCTTTGGCGCCAAAGGGTCCCAGTTTGGTTCATTCACAGCTTCTCAAAGCGGCAATCTAATGAAGATAAAGCTGGTTCATCTGTACGGCTACATTAACTGTGCTGGTACCAAGTCCGAATTCTGGTCTTACTGGGGATGTGGCTATTATGTCCATCGTGGAGTCGCGGATTGGACTATTATCTCCGTGACAGATGGAGCCAACACCGAACTTTTCCCGCCAATCCAGATCAGTAGAGGCCAGTTACACTGGGCCCTGATTCCCGGATACAGCTCGCGTACACCTGAGCTTGTCATGTCGACTTATGACGCCCCTGTAGCGGTGACCGTTGGCCAACAGCTTCGTGTGTGGTACAGCGAGGATTTGTTCAACCAATCGGAAAAAGACAACTATGGCAGGGTCTGCGCTGATGTTTACGGTTACTTTATGTGACAGAAATGAACATCCAGTATACTCACGTGCATTTCCCTTTATTTAGCGAGATTGATGTGTCAAAAGGGAAAATAAAGTAGAAAGCAGAGAAAAAAACTTTTTGGCCTCATTATTGTCCTAGCTTTCTCAAGTTGCGAATGAAATGCAAACCTTTTAAGACAAAAGGTCTTTTCATTCAAAACATTTCAAAGGCACGCATACCCTGAAATAGACATTTTGTTATCCATTTAACATGCCAACAACCTTGAAAATATGAGACTTATACTATGGTATATAACTTTACCACCTGCAGATCGTGTCATTTAACGAGAATTTACTATCTTTTTTTATTTCTTTTTTTTTTTGTGGTTTGTTTCCAGAGAAATACCATCTAAATCTTCACCAATATGATTAAAGCTCATGACCTAGACAAACAAATTCTCCAGTGCCGCTCCGAACTGTTCAAAATCTGTTCAGCTGTTTTGGTTAATTCTATCCGCGCCAAAATCCAGGAACTTAATTCTAAACTTTTAACCACTTACACCAAATTAAGAGCCAAAAACTTGAACACTTAATAGGTCCTAAAATTACCAATCAAACGTCATTCGATAACCATAATACCGTAGTTACCATTCCACAAAAACTTCCGTTAACTGACTCAGAGAAATCTGTTCTCAGTAAGGGCCTTAATTTTGTTCCAATTACTAAACGCACCAACGAATTTTCAGTTAAACAAGACGTCGAAAAATTCCTTCGCCGCATTCAGTTAAAAGCTTTTTTCCACGACAAAGAAGACGATTCTAACACCTCTGACAAAGATATTTTTGAAACACTTCGTGTTCGCAAATCAAAATGGACTCAACCAGAGGACCACTTCGCCTCTTTAGATTTTTTCATCAAAAAATGCCGTCGTGACGATCAAAAACTAAAATTCAATTGTGACACTAAATTTTCCAACCTTTCTTCGGAAGAGTGGGCGGCGCTCAAAAATCTTAGCAAGCGTAAAGATGTAATTGTCAAATCGGCCGACAAAGGCGGCGTGGTAGTTGTTTGGCGGTCCGACCTTTACAAAGAAGAAGCTTTGCGGCAACTTTCTGACACCTCCTTTTATGCTAAAGTCGATAAGGATCTCACTTCCACCAACCAAAAAATTGTCAAAGACACGATTCAGGACCTAA
>JAEMWC010000352.1:15000-25000 GCA_016490735.1 Pachyseris speciosa
ATTTATAAGTAATATAAATTTAAGTTAATGTGAACAACCGTGAAAGGGAGGTCAGAGAAGTTAGATGACCCGTGTATTCTTAATATACATCTCTGTCATACAATATCTCGGTTAGACAAACACTTTCGCGTTGTACAAAAGGTCAAATTCACCTTTCGCGTCATTATGGAGTGTTATTCCCAAGGCAATCATACTTACGCTTTTCCACTATGTCAATGAAAAAGACCACGCGGTCTTATCTTCAAGTCTGTAGTTCACTTTAACTTCTTTGGCCTCTCAGAGTGTTGTGAAAAATTTGTAGTTTGAATTCTTCACTTTGAATTCTTCGCATTGATTCGCCCAATTCAGAGTTTCAGTTTATTCTGTTGTTTTTTTTCTCATGAGTTTACGTTTAAGATTTACGTACATTACTTCGGGTCCAAGCATAATGCCGCTAATTCCACTTGGTCGAAGATCCCGCGTCCAAAACATGGATGTCGCAGAACTAACCGACTATTGGGTTCAGCAGCTGAGAAACTTTTGCAGACAAAGGAACATTGCTTTCTCTGGCAACAGGACAGCAACATTGATCAGCAACTTTGGCTGACGATATTTACGGTGGCACCTTCGGTGCTGAAAGAGGAGTATCCTCTTTTTTCTAAAGGACCCCAAACCAACAGTGTCTCATCTGGGGCTGAACGTCGAGGCACTTGCTATGCCTTTAATCGTGGTGGGTGGTGTCACAGGAACCTCTGTAGCTTTAAACATGTCTGTAACCGATGTGCAGGGGCACACCCAGGACGTGACTGCCCCGCATCCCCAGGGAAACCACGAGAGGCTAGAGATAGGGACCGAGACAAGACAAGGGATGGAGACAGGGATACCCTTAAGTCGAACCCCTCCCGACGAAAATAAGGCATTTACTGGGTCCTTGACCACTGCTATTAATGTAAATAGCCTAGAAAGAATACTCATTGACCACCTCGACCGTTTATTTGTTTCCCCTTTATGTAACAGTCTTAAGCATGGTGCTGATATCGGATATAAGGGGGCCCGGGTTCTCAGGTTTTCCCGGAACTTACCGACCGCATTAGATCAGCCTGATGTAGTCACAGCTAATTTAATGAAAGAAGTTGCCTTGGGTCGTGTGGCTGGTCCTTTCCCTACTCCCTCCCTCTCCTTTTCCCAAATTTTCAGGTTTCCCCCAATCGGGCTAGTTCCTAAGAAGCATTCCAACAAATTTCGGACCATTTTCCATAATTCCTTTCTTTAGTCGGGGGTAACTAGCATTAACCATTGCATTTCGAAGGAGGATTTCAGCTTGCAGTACATAACCATTGATAATGCCATTGAAGGAATCTTATGCTTGGGACAAGGTTCCTATCTCACAAAGACAGACATTGAGTCTGCTTTTCGCTTAATCCCTGTTCACCCTTCCGATTACGAGCTGTTTGGTATCTACTGGCAAGGCTCTTATCACTATGACAAGGTTCTCCCATTTGGATTACGAAGCGCCCCCTTCCTATTTAACCAGCTTTCAGAGACTATTAAATGGATCCTGCTTAATAAGTGCTCTATCTTTTTCGTTTGCCGCATTCTTGATGACTTCTTAGTTATTGAGCCTGCCTCTGACTCCCCTTCACCCAGCCATGGCTGCAAACAGAGCTTGTCAAGGATGTTACTCACCCTTAGGAACTTGTGCATCCCAACTGCTGCAGACAAAACTCAAGGGCCAAGGGCCCTATACTTGCCTAGAATTTATGGGAATTATCATGAACTCTGTTAGGATGGAAGCCGGCCTTTCATATGAAAAAGTGGAACGCACTTAGCCCTCCTTGACTAGTTTTAAATCTAGAAAGTCCTGTACCCTAAGAGAGTTGCAGGCTCTCATTGGTACGCTAAACTTTGCTTTTAGGGTTGTTCCCCAGGACGGCTATTTCTGCAGCGCATGATTGAGTTAACCCGTAAAGCTTTTCAACCTCATCACCATATCAAGGTAAGTTCTGGCATTTTAAAGGACCTCAATATGTGGCAACAGTTTATCTCAGCTTGGAATAGTGCTAGCTTTTTTCTTGACAACTTCTTGGGCCAACTCAGATTCTTTGCACCTGTATACTGATGCCTCAGGCTCCATAGGTTTTGGCGTTATCTTTTCCTCTCAGTGGTTTAATGGTAAATGGAGAACTCACCAACAACTCGGGCAGCCTGGTATTAGCATTGCATGGCAAGAGCTTCTTGCTTTGGTGGTAGCTTGCCATTTGTGGGGCTCAACTTTCTCCAATAAGTGCGTCTTGTTTTTCCGTGACAACAAGTCTGTTGTAGAAGTTGTGAATTCCAAGCGGTTTCGCATCCCTAGGGTAATGGACTTGATCCACCACCTGACCCTTCTGACACTCAAGTACAATTTTTACTTGAAGGTCAGCCACATCGAGGGCAAAAGGAGTGAAATAGCTGATTCACTTTCTCGCTTTCAGATGGAGAGCTTTTACACTCTAGCCCCACACGCAGACTTATATGCATGTCCCATACCGCAGGAACTCTGGGAGATTTAGATGAGGACATCAACCACTATTTTAATCTCTACATTGCTGCCTCCACTGAGCAGACCTATTCCTCCGCTAAAAAAAGATTTTTGGATTTCTGTGCTCTTTACCGCCCAACTTCTGGAAGATGTTTGCCAGCTGATGAAGATAACCTTTTCAAGTACGCTGCCGTTCTATCCAGGTCAATCAAATACTTATATATAAAAGGCTACCTCGCCTCTGTGCGCCATTTCCACATTCGCCGTGGCTTTGGGCTCGACCTTAACAAATGTCTTCGCCTACAGCTTGTTTGCAGAGGAATCAAACGGTCACAGGGTACTCACCTAACTAGAGTTTGCTTACCAATTACCATGAAACACCTTATGCTTTTCCACTCTCTGTTAGCAATCTCTTATACTTCGAATCAAGATTCCGTCATGTTATGAGCGGATATGACTCTCGTATTCTTTGGTTTTCTTCGCCTTGGGGAACTGACTTGCAATACCAAATTCTCCCCGGAAGAACATTTGTCCCCAGACGATATAACTTTCCTGCCCTCCTGGGAGCATCGCTAGATCACACGTCAGTTCGCATTAAAATGCATGTTTTCAGGCAAAGTTTTTCCGGCAGCGTCCCGTAAATTGTATGCGCTACAACGATTCAATTTAAATTGTTTCTCTCCTTTTTTCGGAGAAAGTGAAACACGGTAACTGGATAACCTTAAAGGTTGGTTTCCATATGACCGCGGACGATCGCGGATCGCAGATCGCAAAAAGTAATGCGACCGTCTGCGACCATATGGAATCACACTTCTTCGATCGTCTGCGATCCTGCGATCACGATCGCAGACGATTGCAGAAGATAGAACCATGTTCTATCTGCGATCAAAACATATCCCATAATATTTGTAATTCCCACAACGCGCGTGTAAATTTGACATTTTCGCTGACCAAAATGTATGGCTACAGTCGGCTCTGCGATCGTTAGCGATCGTCTGCAATTATATCGAAACAGCTCTCTTTGCGATCGTTTGCGATCATATGGAAACCAAGCTTAACTAATAAAGTGAAAAAAGTTGTAGAAAGATTTTTGATATTTGGTTACCAGGAATACTCCAATAGACCCTAAAGTCTGTTTTTAATGGATCTTAAAACTCGTGACTCAGTCAGAATTGGAGTAATTTGGATCTCTATTAAATACGTGTAAATCAGAAGGTTTGTGGACTATCAAAAATGCCTTCTATCTTCAAGTATTCAAGGTTTTCTTAACTCTGTCATTGCGTCGTTGCCCTCTAATCGGTGTCGTCGGAAAGGAAAAAATTTGTCCTTAAGTGATGCGAGTTTAAACCTCGAAAGTCCAGGAGGGCGGGGAGGGAGGTTTTTATAGGCACCTGCCCATTTCAGTAGCTGTTTGTTTATCTTTGAGACATATTTGCTGATATAGGAGATATTAATCGACAAGTGAGGGTTGATATGATCTATGAAAAAAATTTAGCTTTTAAGTTGAAAACTGGGAAGTAAAGTACACCTATTATTTAGTTCCTGTGTCTTATTTTCTATTTTCCTGTCATGTTATATGCCCTATACATATATTCCATTAGAAAAGAGCCGCCCGTATCAAGAAAAGCGGCTCACATTCGCGAACAATAGGTGTTGTTATAGTTGATTGTTTTTTACCCCGTATGGTCAAAAACGATTTAGGCTAAAACAATAACTTATAACACGCGAGGAAAATTCAAAATTTCTTATTACTATTCACGCGGGATACTTGAATCTTTGGCGAGACCGAAGTAAGGAGAGATTTGCACCCTAGGGGAGGGACAAAGTTATAATTGGCACGATGAAACCAACAACGAGGCATACTCCAGCTGAGTTGATCGGGTAAATGCGCTTCGTTCTGCGCAAGCAGAAGTTTTGCACTCTGGCCGAGTTAACTGGATATCAGCAAAGCACTTTATCCGAGTGCCTCAACAATTCCACAGGCTGAGTTCTCGCACTCTTAACGCGCTTCATTTTCAGAGAAATTCGTTCAAATCTTGCGCCACACAAATTATTGTTACGTAAATAAATTGTTCTCTTAATTCATTTCACAGGCGCAGGTGAAAGTTTGTCTGGGTGGGAAACGCCAGGAAGAAAAAATGAAACTAGCGAGGCGCTTAACTTCTTTCAACAACCGCTTTGGTTATGATCTTGGGAAGGAGCGGCTTTTTCAGGCGATGGACGAAGAAATAGATATAGCCGAAGCGCTTGGTTTGTGTGCTGTGGCGATCTAGAGGGCAACAAAGAAACGAAATGCTGATTAACAACTAAGTTGGGGTGAAATTCGTCCCAGTTAGGTCATCCCGTTTTTATACCAGACGCATTTAACATCTGAGACGTTGAATGATTGTAATATTGTCACCCTTATTACCGCATATAACTCCTTTTTTTGTTGTGTCAATCGTGGGAAGGGATTTTTGCTCGGACTAGAAAGTCTTTGAGCGATTTGTCCTTCCGATAAGCGACAACTGGGGTGTTAGAAAATGTCTGACATGAGGTGGCAGTGTTTCATAAGAATCTTTTTAAGATTCGGTGAAGCCGTGTTGTATGTAGTAACTAGTGGCAAAATTTCGTCTGATGTCTTAGTTTTCGTTTGTAAAGCCTCTTTCCTTGATGAGAAATTAACTTCAGCCATTATGGTTGTGATGAACTCAGGAGGAAAGCCTCGGTCGAGTAATCGGGATTGAAAATCCCGTTTGAATGACTCGAAATTTTCTTTGACTGAGTATGTTCTCAAAAGACGCAATGTCTCTCCTTTAATGAATCCCTTCTTAGCACTGAGAGGGTGATATGAGAAGAAATGCGTATATTGGAAAGGTTCTATTGGCTTAAACTGTGTTTGGACATCAAGTAGATTGCCGTTAACGAAACGCAAGCCTTTGGAAACTTCAGTGTCGAGGAAACCAAAACGTTCAGGCGACATTTCCCAAGTAAACTTGATTGTTGAGTGGAAGTTATTTGCGAATACAACAAAATTGTTGATTTCGTTTTCGTTTATGGCCCACACTGAAGACATGTCGTCTATGAAACTAAAAGGTCGTGCGGGGGTTGCGCATGTAGAGTCAGTAAAAGAGACAATTTGATACAATGCAAACTCTCGTTTTATTTTCACGTTTAGGAAATACATTCATGTTAGTTGTAAGCTCATTTAGTTTTGCTTTGATAGGACAGTATTCGTTACTACGCGGCTTGGTTTGTCTGGTAGCTTTCTGTTTGGAGTTGGCCCTGGAAATTGATCTGCTGGAGGCTGAGTGGGTTCTCCTTTCTGTTTGCTTGCGTTTGGTTTGGTCAGGAAGCAGGGTAGTGAGGTGTGATTTAAGGGGGTCTTCCACTCAAGACCACCTTTTTCTCCAAAATCCAACTAACTCAGTAGCAATCACCATCATGCAACTCATTGACATGAATGATGAAAAACGCAACGATGAATGAGTCTCTTGTTTCCCTAGCAACAGAACAAGCTTTGTCAGATGTCTTTAATAGTGAGGCAAGAAACATTTTTTTTTTACAAATTATGTATGTATTGATCTATGCTGTGAACCTAAACTTGTGGACTGATTCTGGTTATTTGCAGAGAGGAAAATCTTCAAAGCTTCACTTTGCCAAAAATGGGTATTTTCTGCCTATATCTACCACTGGTCTTTCAAATGTTATGAAAGATCAATTTGACAGATTGGCTTTATTTTGGTTCACTGCATAGAAGGTTTGTCTACCTCAAATTTGATCGCTAAAAAGCTGATAAAAGTAAAATCATAGAAAGTGAATAATTGTTGCCACCAACAAACTCCATGCCAGTTTCAAACTTCAAACCTGCATAGGGTCACGAAAAAAATTCGCTGTGGTCAGGTTTTGCCATCTTCTCCAGAAATATCAGTGCAAAAGTGTTTTCTACACATGAAGCAAAGGGAAAAAATCAAACAGGCTTGACAATGCACTTCTCAAGCAAAGTAATAGCATAGAGATAGAATGTAAACAACATATCAGCTCAAAACTAGTGCAAGAAGTAAATGAAAATCTTACCTCGCAAACGAGCAGTCTGGACAAATCGTCTTTCGACCATTCTCGGAGACCCAGGGGCAGATATTCGGGACGGGACAAAGATTCGGGACGAGCGAAAGTTTATAAGACAGTCGGGAGAGCCCCTGGGAACATTTCTTTATCGGACTAGTTCCAGAAGCCATGGAAATACAGTGTCCTGATTGGGCGGAAATTTTCTGGCAAGGAATTTTTTTCTGCCCAATCGGGGATCAGCTTATATATCGCACACCTTTCGTGACTTCTTATACCGAGGGTAAAACGTTCAATCTGCTCTCAGCCATATTGAGGGGCCCACAAAACTCAGATATCGACAAATTCAACTTCTACTCAAGCAAAAATCACTATTAAGGAACTAGAAAAATCAAGATGAAGACCGACCGCAGGCATCGTAAACTTCACGCGACGAACAGCATGTAACTCGGTCTCTTTCTATGGTTAGGATCATTGTTGTTTGGTTTGGGCTTTTTTCTCTGGTTTACGTACGAGCAGTGGGCCGATCCTGAAACTCTTCGGGGCGATGAAATTTCTGTTGCACGGGCCAGACAAGTTTGCTGATCGGGCGAGAAGCACGCAGCTCGGCGGTTTAATATTTTGCTCACGAAATCGAACCTTGCAATCGACCGTCTCAGCTCAATTTCGAGCGAGACCACGAAAAGGCCTTAGGGAAAGATGTTTTGGTTTTCATATTTTTAACTGGTATCTGTTGGCCAATATGCTTTTCTTCCCAAGGTGTGCATAAAAGTATGCAGATTGCCTTGCAGTTGTGATAATTGTGTTGTACTGTACATGCAAGATGCATGGTAATTTGCACAAGCTTTCCATGCTTGTGCAAATTACCATGCATCTTGCATGTACAGTACAACACAATTAGCAATTAAAAAATTAGCGAATTAAAGAACACTACACACAAACCATCCTCATAACCTGAATACAAGTACAAAATATGTTAACATGGTCACTCAAATGAGAACATTTAATAGCTTCTCAGTAAGATATCCCCTTTTAGATAAAGTGGAAACAAAAAAAATCAATAAAATAACAATAAAATAAAACTAGAAGGGATTGTTATTTCATTTATTTTTTGTTTGTTCAGAAGTTTTCTTGATAGTAAGATGTAACTTTAAATTCAAGTTTCCAATGTAATCTGTTTGGATATTGTAGTGATTATTTCGCACAAGCCTTATGGCCTCAGAGTTGTTATTAGGTTTTAGAGTAGCTGACTGGAATCTAACAGGTGGCTTTTTTATGAGAATTTAAACAGCCTTCAAAAAAACGTTGGAAACTTTTCATTGAAAAGCAGGTGGATCAAAGTTTAAAGAAGCCACTTTGTAGCCAGTTGCCAGCACTTCAGGAGAAGCCTAACTTGTACTAAATGAAATTTCCAATGAGTATACCCAAGATGAAATTACACCCTCAGTTTCAGAGGGGGGTACAAAAATAATTTAAATTATTCTTAAAATTTAATTGTCCATCTGTTATCTGTTGGTCTTTCACTTTGCTTTTCTACAGCGGCCCAAAAGGGTCAATCACAAATCAGTTTACCAAAACAAAAATCAGTTTCCCATAACACAAAACAGTTTCTCAAAATACAAACAATTTCCCGAAACACAAGTCAGTTTACCATCATCATTCACTGAAACACCTGTAGTTGCCCTCCTTTGCAGCCGTTGTTTGTGTCGGTCCTATTCTCCCTCCCCACCAATGTCTGCTGAACTGAGCCGGACATTCCATTCCAGGAACTGACAAATCACATTGCAGCTTTTAAATTTCGGTGGCTAAGGTACCATGGCCTCTTCACGGCCGTTGTTTTTGTCTGTTCTATTGTCCCTCCTGATTGGATACTCAGACACAATGGGAATGGAATGTTCTGCTCGGTTCAGCAGACGTTAGTGGGGAGGGAGGATAGGACCGACACAAACAACAGCTGCGAAGGAGGCTAACCTGTAATAGGCTAATCATAGTAAGTGCACTGCACAAGATGTTCAGCAATACCATATCACACTGCCTAATGCATACATCACTTTATACATCACTTTATTTACCCTCGGATTTTAGAGTACCGGTAGCTTGTGCAGCTAATATCTCCAAGCATTTAACCATCAGATGAGAGATAGACCACCAAACAAGGAACTACGTCCCCTACTCTTTTCGAGCAGTGTGTGAGTTCTTTTACGTCCCAAGAATCAATTGTGAAGAGTTGTGAACCTAATTCTTAGGAGCTATGAAGGCCCTGTAATGCTACAAAAGGTATCAGGTCAATACCATACCCCAATTACCATGCAAAACATCTGCCACAAATCTGATAAGGTCTCAAGAATTATGCTAACTCTACCAATACATAACACATGCCATTTTCCATTCCTTTCCCTCCAAAACACTGGAGTAGTTCCTATTCGAGTCTTATCTATAACCAAGGTAATCACCTATTTCAAAAGCATAATCTGAACTCACATCAACGTCAAAATGGCATCTGTATGTGAAAGAATGTCAGAGTATTGGGAAACTGATTTTGATTTGATAAATTGGTTTGTGATTTCGGCCTCCGTACTTTTCCACAGAAAAGCAGTCTTCAAGCCCAATGACCTTAACCACTTAACCTGGTCTTTCATGATTGTCATAATATAAGTGGATGGAGAGACAACCACGACTACGGGTTAATTATTTTAAACTGGATTTTCTCAGGCCATTTCAAGGTCTCTCTCGAAATTGAGCTGGGCTGAGCTGAGACGCGACTTCGAGTCGATTGTAAGCAGTGGACGGTTCGATTTCGTGAGCAAAACAAAATTCAACGGCTGCGTTTCAATCGCCCGATCGGTAAACTTGCCTGGCCTGTGCAACAGAAATTCCATCGCCCCGAAAAGTTTCAGGAGCGGCCCACTGCCTGTGAGTACACCAGATAAAAACAAAAGCTCATACCAAACAACAACAATTGTGGCCGAGTTGTCAACAATTCTTCGCGTAAAGTTTACGATACCTGCGATCGGTCTTCACCTTGATTTTTCTAGTTCCTTAATAGTGATTTTTGCTTGAGTAGAACTTGAATTTGTCGATATCTGAGTTTTGTGGGCCCCTTTCCACCATAACTTTCTTCGAAGTGTCGATACAGCGATCGAAAATATGGCTGAGAGCAGATTGAACGTTTTACCCTCGGTATAAGAAGTCACAAAAGGTGTGCGATATATAAGCTGATCCCCGATTGGGCAGAAAAAAAATTCCTTGCCAGAAAATTTCCGCCCAATCAGGAAACTGTATTTCCATGGCTTCTGGAACTAGTCCGATAAAGAAATGTTCCCAGGGGCTCTCCCGACTGTCTTGTAAACTTTCGCTCGTCCCGAATCTTCGTCCCAACCCGACTCTCTGCCCCTGGGTCTCCGAGGATGTCTTTCGACTGGATCCTTCATTAAGAGAGTAAACATTAAAATCAAA
>JAEMWC010000352.1:32500-57500 GCA_016490735.1 Pachyseris speciosa
TAAAAGTTTTGAGGAAATATGGTCGAGCCCGACAGCTTTCTTTGTTACGAGAGAGTTTAGGGTTTCAAGAACAGATTTTACGGAAATCTTTTCTAATCGAAAGTTTGTCTTTGTTTTTAACAAATACTGTTTAAAATCGCAGTTGTTCTGCGGTAGAGTAGAGGCGAGTGTCAATCCCACCTCAGTAAAATGTTTGTTCAGCTCATCAGCAATTACACAGGGCTCAGTGAATGATAGATTGTTCACTTTCAATTCGTTGATAGTGTTACTTTTAATTTTACGCGACATTAGATCATTGATAGTTTTCCATATCCCTCGCACGTTACCGGAATTATTTTCGATTTCTTTATGATAATAAGCAGCTTTAGTGTCTCGTAATTTATTGTTTGTTTTATTTCTAACGCGTCTATACTCACTCCAATCATTTAAGTCCCCCGAATGCACTGCCTTCTTTTTCAGATAATTACGTTTTATAATCATTCCTTTCAAATCAGGTGTGAGCCAAGGTGACACTTTATGTCGCACTCGTTTTGTTTTTAGTGGGGCATGTTTGTTAGCAGCACTAATGAAAAGTTGTTTCCAAACATCCCACATTTCATCTGGCGAATCCAAAAACTCAATATCTCCCCAGGGTAATGATTGCAGTTCTTGAATAAAGAAATTTGAGTTGAAATTCCTGAAAGACCTTGTAGTAATATATTTATGTCTATTGTTGGTAGGAACTGCAATTTTCCGAACAACATATACAAGGCAGTGGTCGCTGATTCCGCAGTCAATCACTCCATGAGACACAACTCTTGATTCTTGGTTTGTAAAAATTAAATCGATTAACGATTTTGAAGTTACCGTTATTCTAGTTGGTTTGTCTATAATTTGTGTGAGTTTGTAAACTTCACTGATTTCAGTTAAATGGATCAGTTCAGAATTTCTACTTTCAGCCAAATAATTACAGTTCATGTCACCAATGACAATAATCTCTTTGTTTTCAAAATCAAGAGATTTAATTACATCTTCAAAATAGCAAAAGAATTCGTCTTCGGTTCCCGGGGGCCTATAAACAGCAACAATAGAAAAAGGCTGAGAATTTGGTTTACATATTTCAACAACAATTGCCTCGTAGATATCGCTCATGAGGTTTGATCGTGTTTTGAAATTTATTGAAGAGCGAATATAGAGACATACTCCTCCACCGTTACGATTTCTATCCCTTCTGACTATGTCGTATCCTTGGATGTGGATGCAAGAGTTATCAATTGAATCACTTAGTCTTGTTTCGTTAATCGCTAAAACATCCAGATTTTTATCAGAGAGAGAGAGAGAGAGAGAGAGAGAGAGAGAGAGAGAGAGAGAGAGAGAGAGAGAGAGAGAGAGAGAGAGAGAGAGAGAGAGAGAGAGAGAGATTTTGATCTCGATCGTTTCCCAAATGTCCCCGTTCCTTTTGCTCTATTGCGTTCAATCTATTTAAGTCTTAGATATTATATCGCGCCATTGTTGATTCGTCGCGTAAAAGGATTTAGAAGTTGAACTGCAATTTTCCAATCAATATAAAATGGAAAAAGACGTCAACGTTATTGGATTTTGAAACAAAGTTGAAAAAAAGTTAAAGGTAAACAGTCCAAACTGTTCTCTCAGAAGCAGGCACATGACTGAGATATAGAAGGAAATGACTAAGTTAAATCTATCAATGTTTCAAAATCCGTGAAATCCGTCTTTTCCGCCCTGTTTAGTAAAAAGGTGAACTTAACTGCTCATCAGCACTGGAAGTTTCCACGGCATGTTTTTTCCCATTAATGGCGGAAAGGACGGATTTGGCGGATTTGGCGGATTTCTTTTTAAATTTGATTTAAAACATCTCTTTAAAACTGTAAGTATATATATAAATATATATATATATATATATATATATATATATATATATATATATTTACATTATACTTACAGTTTTAAAGAGATGTTTTAAATCAAATTTAAAAAGAAATCCGCCAAATCCGCCAAATCCGTCCTTTCCGCCATTAATGGGAAAAAACATGCCGTGGAAACTTCCAGTGCTGATGAGCAGTTAAGTTTACCTTTTTACTAAACAGGGCGGAAAAGACGGATTTCACGGATTTTGTGAAAACGTTGAGATTCATTATGATATGTCTCTGTAAAACTTAACCATAACATTTTGCGCTTTCATCGATTGGCTTTGAAATACAAGATTCTACTTATCTCTGGTTTCTATATTCTGTTTCAACTGTTTTTATTGAATCACATCCTACATTTGCGGTGACATAGAAGACGTTACATCTTTCTTCAAAAATCACTGACACTTTCTTGTCACTTTTCTACCTTCCCCAACATTAAGATGAGAACTGTCTCAGTTCATTTATTCTTGTTCGTTTTTTTTTTTTTTTTTAACATGAGTCGTGATACGCTGTATACTGTGTACTCTTTTCGCTTGCCCCATTAGTTCTGATTGATGTTGTTGTTAGCCCCTACTGGGACCATGTGTAGACAGTATTTCCTAAATTCCTCTCGAACGAATTTACCGTCATTGTGGCTTGTTAATCGAGTTTATTATTTGGTGTAAAATAGCTGTTGATTGCTGACCGGCTCAAATATTAATAGCAAAAATTAAATTCGGGAAAGTAACGGATGAGAAAATTCGTCTACAAAAGTAGCTGTAAATAGTCTGAGAACTGATTGCGTGTCACAATTGGCTGATTAAAAATGTCACTGTTGCTTCGTTACCTACTTTATTGTTCGCTGTGAAAGAGCTCTTCATAGCTGACCAGTGCGACGAAAAATGGCATTGACATGAAAATTACGTAGCAAGAAAAGTCACTGGAGAGCACCTGCGAACTGATAGCGTGTCACAATTGGCCATTTAAAACAAACAACTACGTCTTCTGTTGATTGCATTTTGTGTGGTATAATTATTCCTGGGAACTTCACAAGTCTTCTCTCTATAAAAGAAAAACACGTTTCAGGGCTTACATTGTCGTTCAAGGATGCAGAGGGCTCGTTATCCATGCCGTCAACTAAACAGCAGGACGATAAAAAGCGCTGCGTTGTGCTACTTGAGCCCGGTAGTTTTGGGAAAATGTAGTATTATCAGTGCAAAGTGTGCTTGCAAGGTTCAGGAAGAAGGTTTTGAAAATGCGTGGAATGGCGTGTGTCGAACTAGAGATGCCTGTGATAAAGCTCTGCAAGGTTTGTTTATGTGTGTGCTGTTTAAAATTTCGAGCTTTTCTGTCGTTGTTTGGGTGGAATTAATTGATGCAGATTCAGTGAATAATATAGCTTGTTTCGTCTATTTCGCAGGCATGAAGAATATAGCATGTATCTGAGACGGATGAGGAAGGGAGTATTTTCATCACTCAGCAGTGTAATGGCGTAGATGAGACGGAAGACGTAAGAGAGTATTTTCATGACTCCTCTTCCGAGCACAAGTGGTGCGTCTATGCCTCATTCAAGCTTCGACGACTCCGCAGTTTCTGCTGCACTACTTCGAGCTAGCACTACCAACAAGAAGAAGCGAAAGAGGCAATCCAGCAGTCAACGAGCAGTCAAAAAATCCCAGAACCTTCTAACTCGATACTTTACTAGTCAAAAGTAAAAGCAGTTTTTTTTTTCTCGTAAGATAGGCCGTAATGTAGAGTGGTCTTTTCCAGTAGTTTGCTACTTTCCCACATTAAGTAAATAGAATTAGGCAATCAGAACGCTACATGTACCTATGAGAACTAGTTACAAGAATGGGCTTTTGCGTTCAAGAAATTCGAGTTTATTACAGTTTGATCATTTATAAAAACGCGTTCCGTAGATCAGTGTGTTCACAAGCTAGCTGTTAGTCAAATTTTCATCATTAAATGGTTCAGTTTCCACTGCATTTTAGTTGGTGTGCATTTGTTGATTCTTTCTAGTTGAATTGCTAACCGAGCGGCATTTTCATTCCAGCCCTTTTCTTTAGAGAGTACGTAACATATTACATTCATTAAACTCACGCTTTAATTTGTAACAGAAACATCATTATAGTTCTGTGGCAGTTCAGTTCAATGAATGGCAAGCATTTTGCTCAATCAATGACTGCTGTTGGTTTTTTACTTTAACGAGGAAGCACGACAAGCTTTCTTAGTAGTAGATATGCCAAAAACAACTTATCTCGGCGTTTAGAAAAGTGTTCAGTTCAGGTGCATGACCCTGGTGAAAATTTGAGTCCCGCCCTTTTCTTTAGAGAGTCTGCCGTTCTGCCCTCTTGAAACGTGTACTCGGGATCTCTCAAAATAGCGGTCCATTGTCCAAATCCGTGCTTAGCAATGCCTTCCTTGAGAAACTCGTCCTCGTATGCTGTAAATTTCAACGCCCGGCGCTGACTTCTTTGGATTCGCAATGGGTTTGTCGGTGGGACATTCCTCTCAGGGGGCACCACGCTTTTCGATTCTGCGCTTCCAGCCAGTGCCGCAGAACTTGACGTTGAATCGCGAAATCTCGTATTCACCTCCTTATCCAGTTCGGAGCCTTTAGCACCTTGTAGCTTTTGCAGACACTCGTGAGCCTTCGCAGCAACTTCGCGCGACCTCTGCTTTTGATTTGGCGACGGCTGAGCTTGGCGATAGCGCGTCGGGTGAATGTACTTTCCGATTGCGTCAAAGACTAGTTTGCTCATGACATCGCCCAATTTGCTGTGTTGGCCCCCATTTCTCATCACCAGAACGAACTCGCACTGGGGTTTCAGCAATGGTCTTACGAAATCGATGTAGCCATCGAGCACCTGCATGCTTGCGTCGGTCAGAATCAACGAGTCAAATCCGTACTTGCCAGCGGTCTTGAACTTTTTCTGGTCGATAAATCCCCCGTTCTCCTTGGCCGTCTTAACCATGTCGACTGTCAAGTACTGATAAGTCATAGGGCGAGACCCCTTCACCTTGATAAACAAATACACCGCTACAAATTTCGTGGCAAATGTTAAGTCCGACGGGTTGACTTGACCCGGACTTGTCTTGCACGTCTTCACGGTGTTTTCGTAACGAGGCAAATGAAACGTCACCACTTCTAACAGTTCTTCCAGGGTTGCCCAGTGCCCCCTAGCATCCAGAGTTTCAATGTCTAGATCTTGTGTCCACTGCAATCTCATCATCTTTGCCACCGTCTTGCGAGCTCTTTTCAGGTACAATTCTGTCGATGACAAGTTTCGGAGAACTGCGTCAGAGGCGCCATTTATTTTTCTGAAGTCGATCATTTCAGAGATGGCATCAATGTAGCCCAATCGTCCACCGTGTCCTAGCTTGCATTCGTCCTGCAAGTGATCGATAAACTTGAATAACAGACTGTGAGAACACAGGCTGAAGTCCAGCACTTCAAAACTCAATTCCTCCTCGTCTTCGCAGCAAAATTTGAGAAATTTGAAACACCTCTTGACAATCTGCTGAGCTGCGCGATCTTTCTTGCAACCACCGCCACTTCCAGTCAACCATTTCGTGAATGATTCGCCAATTTGGCTGCAAACCGAAAATGATGGCAATACTCTGGCCGGTGGTTTTGCGATTTCGCTCGCTTTATCGTCATCGGCAAGTTCTTTGGTACTTGTTGCAACGGGCTTTTCGTCAAAGAAAAAGAACCAACTGTGCTTGGTGTTCACGTGTTTCCTGCAACCGCGTTGACTTTTAAATCCATCGTGATCACACACTTGTATTGGACAGTGATACAAGCTATCTGTTTCGTCTTTTTCCAAGTGAAGCCGTTTCGGTTTCGGTGATGAGCCATCGATTTTCGACCAGTCAACCTTGCCTTTCTTGTTCATCTCTGACATCTGCGTGATTCACACAGTTTGTTCCACTTGCATAAATTGTGAACAAACTACAAAGGCGACGGAAAAAAAGAATGGCTGCTTTGTGCAACTTGCCCCGACTTGCCCCCGTCTGCTCAGGCGTGGCAGTGTGTGCTATTCGTAATTAAACTTGCAAATCTAAGGTGACATATGACGTTGGTGCGATTATGTTCAACCTTGTCCGGACAAGTCAATAAGCGCCTCGAAATGTCTTTTAAAATATGTTATGGACTGTGTTTCGAGTTTTTTCCAGCTTAAAACTATACACCAAACGTTTTACCATTTTAAAAGCAATAAACTGACATAGATGGCAAGAAGAGAAGAATGTTTCTGTTGAACAACATGCACAAAGGAACTGCCGTTTTCTAAATAGGAACCATCGTGCACAAATAGGAACTGATGTTTAGGAACAAACTGTTCCACGTGCCCATAAAAAGGAACATTTCATTCAAAACGGAACCATTAATGGGAACAATTGTTCCTCAAGTGAACGAAAAGGAACCAATTTTCAAAGCAGGAACGACGAAAGAAAGGAACAAACGTTCCTTTACAAGAAAAAGGAACGTAAGCATTTGGGAACGAAAGTTCCTCACGCCAGCATAAAGGAACAGCTACTCCAAAAGGGAACGCATTAATAGGAACAATTGTTCCTCAACTGCATAAAAAGGACCAAAATGATTAAAAGAGGAACAATACCATAGGGAACACTTGTTCCTAAGTCACTCATTTGAGGAACAAAACGTTCCTTTCAATGTTAAAAATGAGGAACAAAAGGTTCTTTTTAGCTCTAAATGAACACTTTGTTCCTATTTTTCACAGCAGTTTGTTCCTTTTGATGCTAAGAGGACCACTTCAAATAGGAACAATCGTCCCATGATGGGAACGTTCCCAAAGCAAAAACGGGAACAGTGCTCAAAAATAAAATGTCATAAAAACGCCACTTAAAGGATGACAAAAACATACTAAAGCGTTTTAAGAATCTCCATGCTGAAAACATAAAACAGCCAAAATTTCATCGACCACATCATGCTAGAACATGTTCAAATCCGGCAGCAAAAATTTTGGGAAACGTAATAGATAAATTCATTAATGTATCTTTATTATTTATCACATTTCTTGCTTTGCTGTATTCCATTTCGGAGTGTTGCAGAAACTTGACGACTTGGAACCAAAAGCTTAAGTGAACAACTTGATTCAAAAAAATGGTAAGTTATTTCCCACAAACAACGTTCAGTTTCTATTATCACATGACTGACTTAAAAGAGACAAAATTATCTGATGGCGATGGCAGATTTGTAGAGTAAGCACCGATCTATTTAGGAAAAAAGTTAAGTCAAAAAACAAAATCAATTTTTCATCAACCATCAGTTTATTCAGAAGTAGATGCATATACTATCTTTCTATTCCTCTCTCCCTCACTTATTCCCTCCTTTACTCATTGCTTTCTTCCTTCCTTCAATCCGCTCTACCTTCCTTCATTCTCTCCTTCCTTCCTTCCTTCCTTACTTCCATCTTTTACATACTAACTGACCAGACAAACACTGCAGTTTACCAAAATGAAAAAGAAACTAACTCAGGAACGCAAATAATACAAAAATTCAGACTGACTGACTGACTGACACTGACCGCAGACTAACAGATTGACTAACACGAAAATTTGGTTTAAGAACGGAGTTGACAATGTAAATTGACCATCGCACAGGGATTCGATTAGCTAACTAATCAAATCCCTGTACGGTGGTCAATTTACATTATCAACTCCGTTCATAAACCACATTTTCGTGTTTCACTTCCCCACCGACGCAGCACGACAGTTTCTTTAGAAGCTAACCCCTTTTACTCATCTTATTGACTGACAGACTGACTGACAGACTGAGAGACTGACTGACTGACTGACTCACGGACTGACTGACTGGATTAATTTCGAAGCCATTCTCTAAATTACCTAATGTATACTCATGATTTGTTAATTTTAAGTCCCTCTCCGAAGAGACTACAGCAATCGGTTAATGTTATTAAAAAGCACGAAGAGGGATGGAAACTCAAGCTGAATACCAAAAAATCTAATTTTATCATTTTTAGTGGAAACAGTCAAACCAAAAACAAAGAAAATTTCAAATATGGATCAACGGCAACAAACAAAGATATTTCGGGATAGAAATGACTTGATCGGGTTGCTATACATGTATCTACGCAAGGGACATCCTTAGCAAAAAGCTTAATATGTTCTCTCAATAGTGAAACGATTGTGCTCCAATTCAGATACGACCATAATTACAATTAAGGATAAACTTTTTGATGCCCTTGTCAAACCTGTACTACTGTATGTATGCGAGATATGGGGACCGGAACTATTATCATATAAGAACCATTTTGACAAAAGCACTATTGAAAGAAGTCCATACCAAGCTCTCTAAGCAAACACTAAATACCATATGGTACACAGAGAACATTGCCTGAAGGGTAGAACTTGGATGGTACCCTTTAAGTATAGACATTCTAGGAAAAGCTTCAATATTTAGTTACTGGATTAGATTGCAGCAAAAAACAGCCAACCCTCTGTTAATTATGCTAGATATCACAGTCATTTTATTAGAAGTTGTATTAGAAGTTCTCGTACGATCTTTTAGTTGATTAATTATTCTAGTGTATATCATAACCTTTTTTTTAAAGGGAACGTCTACTCTTACAAGAAATTCAGCCCAAACTGTTGGAAATAATTACTAGTTTCCAAAATTTACTTTATGACGTGGGAATATCATTTCAAGTGCAAATAATTGGGTATCATTAACGCTTTTTTTTTCACATTTGAATTTCCCGGGCGCCGCCATTTTTGTTTTCGTGACGTCAATGCGTTGTAGATATTGTCAGGAAGTAAATGAAGTAGAAAATCCTTTGTGTTAAACAATTGAGCAACCAAATGACGTCATGAAATCCAAAATGGCCGCGCCCTTGAAAATTAAAAGCGAAAATAGGCGATGATGATATCCGGTTTTTCATACACTTAATTGTTATATTCACGTTTAAAAAAAATTGGAATCTAGTAATTATTTTCAACAATTTAGCGTCAATTTGTTGTAAGAGCAGAGGCTCCCTTTAAGCAGAACATCATCTCCGATCCCTCTGGAGAGTATGGCGCAATAATGATTTACTGTTACCTTTACTGTAACTGTCACTGTTACCATTACCGTTACCGTTACCGTTACCGTTATTGTAACGGTTACTGTAACTAGTGAATGTTTGAGCCACGGACGTCAACCGGAAGTGAGGCGTTTTCGTTTTACTCGTCTTGGGGGCTACGACATTTGCATTGCTAAGTGTCTTTGTTCTTGTAGAGACGATTTACTTGAAAATTTGTGCACGATTATTGCCCAAAAAAGAGAAACGTTCACTTCCGGTTGAAGTACATCGCTCAAAAACGCCTTTGCATAAGCTCCTTTCTGTCACTGTCACTGTCACTGTCACTGTAACTGTTACTGTTTTACTGACTGACTGACTGACTGGCTCACTAACTGACTGACTGGCTCACTGACTGGCTCAAGGAACAGCCATTTAGGTTCGTTTCATGCTGAAACTAGTTCATCTGTTTGGCTATGTGTCCTGTTGGACACCGTATGACTGCTTTTGGTCTCACTGGGGCTGCGATAAGTGCGGCCTGAATCCCAGATACAGTTCGCGTTCGCCTAAGCTTTTCATGTCCATTTATGACACCGCCGTTAGGGTGAACAAAGGTCATGATTATCGCCTGTGGTACACTGAGTGTTTTGAAAATGGCCTCGAAGGCGACAATGGAGGAAGAGTATGCCCTGATTTTTATTTTTTCTTTCTTTCTTTATTTTTACAAATATTTTAGAGCTTCAAGTTAAACATGTGTTAAGCCTTTTACCACAAGAATTTGAAAACGAAAATTTTATTTTTGCTGAAAGTGTACATAAAATTTAAGACAGTGCAAGATTTTGTTAAGAACAGTTTTTCCATATTAAAAAATTGTTATCATCATCATCATCATTATTATTATTATTATTATTATTATGGCAGTAAAAACTTCTGGATGCCCAGATATCCTATACAATGATTGGGCGGCCAGCCGTAGCCAATCAATGTAACGACCCAAGTCCTTACAATTAAAATCCCAATCCCTAATCATAAAGATCCTATTATTATTATTATTATTATTATTATTATTATTATTATTATTATTACTATTTTTTATTTTTATTGTATTTTTTTAAGAGTGTCCTTTTGCTGCTGAGATCAGCATTACTTTGCTCAAGAGTTTCGCGAGCTTCTGGGAGAATTCATTCAGGTTTGTTCGTAAATGGAGTTAGGACTCCTCGGTTGTTATATCATGCACGGAAAAAGTAACTCAGTGACGTTTAATAAGAACCTCTATCTTCACTGTCTGAAGCAGCTGGTAGCTGATTTCTTCCCTGAACATGGTGCTGTTGTCCGTAAGCTTACCGTATCGTTTGCGGTACCACAGCATACGTGTTCCAAACTTAAATGGGTTTTTCCAGAATACAAAATTCCGTCAGAAAAGCCCATTTTCTCACTGCCTAAAACGTGATTTCCACAAGAAATTCAAACACTTGACTGCAGGAATACCATTAGTTGGAGTGATAACACAACGAAATCACAATCTTAAACAGTTGTTTTAATAGACCATATTTACTCTTCACTCATTTTTACGCTTAAAATCTACATTTAAAAACTACGGGTAATACACGGACACAAAAAATAGCTAAAAAACTGCAGTAAGGAAAAACTATTTTCGCCCAAAAAGGCCAAAAAACTGCAGAAAAATTCTACTATTGTATCTCTAACACAAATGAATGATGCAGAAATTCTGCATGGCTTAAAAAAAGTTGGATGCAGAATTCTGCATGGCTCAAAAATAGTTGGATGCGGAAATTCTGCAAATCCTATTTTCCGCTAAATTCACAACTTTCCCTATAACTGCTGCATGATGCAGAAATTCTGCATCTCAGCATAGCGGCTTGAAAAAGCTGGATGCAGAAATTCTGCAAATCTTATTTTCGCTAGATTCGCTACTTTTTTCTACAACTGTGTGATGCAGAAATTCTGCATCTCAGTCTAGCGGCTTGAAAACGATGTCTTCTTATTTACCACTTAATTAACGTAGAACAAAATGAAGAGTGTAGAAATTTTGTCTCTCAATCCAATAACTTTAAATAAATGGTGAAAAATTCTGCAGTGTTAGTTACCATTTAACCCACTACAGAATGTTTGAGAAAAATGGCTCTATTTAGTTTAAGACCACTTTGCAACAAGATTAAGCAGGCGCAAAAGGTGAATTAACGTAAATTTCAATTTCTTACTAACCTATTTGCAGTGAGTGCAGATTACCCATTTGCATTGTAAAGCTAGGTTTATACATATGTAGCATAAGTACCTGTGGGAATATTTAAGGCGTGCTTGATTGGAGATTGATTGGAAATTAAAATCACAGCAAATTCTAAAATGTGGAAGTTTGTTACTAACAACAATATTATCATAATATGCCAAACTTCACTGCTCTGTTTTCAACTTTATTGCACGAAATGGTCAATAAAGCCCACCTCTTAACTATACTGCACTCAAGTAGATTCGGGCCTGGTTTTGTGCTTTTTAACCCTTTCAGTCCTACAACTGTACAGTGGCCAACTGTGATATGGAAATGTTTCGAAAAATCAACATCTATAACGAGCCAGAGATAACCGGAAGTTAAAAAATCTCCCAAGTCTGGTTGCTAAGGAGTGACGTTATAGGTCTGCATTAGAGCCGTCAACGTACTCCATTTCTGGTTTCGCTGCAGGAACATCTTAGCACACCTTGAAAGAAGTATTGTTTTTGCGCTTCAGCGGCAGAATTTAATTTACCGGCACGCGGCACGCATACGCCTTGTTCTTATGGCATTTTATGGTTTTACTTGTACGATGAAACGCTAGTTTTGTCAAATGTTATGCTTTAGCGATTCGTTGAGATTTTCGAGGGGATAATCGGCATATGTCGGTATGTGATGGACAGAAATTACAGAGAGTGGTGCCTTCTCAGGCTGAAATTCTTTTTTTACCGGGTGATTTCATTGACGTGCAATGGACTTTGGTAAGTTGTAACTATATTTTAAGCCGAAGTAAATCGCCTTCAGACAATTTTAAAAGCGGAAATAAGAACGTAAGAGGTAAGATCGACGTAACTTTCGATTTTGTTACATTGGTACGTTTGGTAGGAATAGCCCACGACATTTTCCCTGGGATTATATTCTAATGTAAATTTTCTGTAAGATTTGATTGAGTTGGAATTCCTTCGGTTTCGGACCATTGTTGAGCGGTAATCTTTCTGTTCAAGCGTATTTATGTATATGTAGCAAAGTTCATGTATATTCCGGCGGGAAATTAATTATAATCTGGCGGCAAATTAAATATGAAGCCGCGAAATACGCGCGCACTCGTCATCGATCCACGATAATGAAGGTCGGGCTGGTGAGGGAGCGCGGAAGTGGGCGGCTCCTTATTTTGTCTTTATAACTGGATATGGGTACTTATATCTTTTACATAGCTGCTCTCTGTCAAAGCACAAATATTTTATCTGGCGACTATTTCTTCCACTTATGGTGGTGATTAAAATAGTGGCAGTTTGAAAATTGAAAATTAGCGTTGGAGAATATATTATCGTCCAGAAACAACTTCTGAAAGCCTTTTCAAACTACCAAGGAGTTTAGGACTCTGCGTTTGTTTGTGCGTGGAAAATAGCAATAGTAAAATATTCAAGTGATTTAGCATATGTAACTTGCAGATAAAAATTTAGGAAAGTGTTCTATATCTTTTCTGGTCCATTCAGGTTGAGGTCCTGGCATCACTGTATGCCTGAGCGCTTCTGGGATATATAACATGAACATTTTTTGAAGCGCAGATAAAAATTTAGGCAAATGTTCTATATCTTTTCTGGTTTATCCAGGTTGAGGTCCTGGCATCACTGTATGCCTGAGTGCTTCTGGGATATATAACATAAACAGTTTTTTGAAGCGCAGACAAAAATCTAGGAAAATGCTCAATATCTTTTCTGGTTCATCCAGGTTGAAGTCCTGGCATCACTGTATGCCTGAGCGCTTCTGACATATTTAACATAACTGTTTTTTTTTTTTGGAAATGCAGATAAAAATTTAGGCAAATGTTCTATATCTTTTCTGGTTCATCCAGGTTGAGGTCCTGGCATCACTGTATGCCTGAGTGCTTCTGGGATATATAACATGAACAGTTTTTTGAAGTGCAGATAAAAATCTAGGCAAATGTTCTATATCTTTTCTGGTTCATCCATGTTGAGGTCCTGGCATCACTGTATGCCTGAGTGCTTCTGGGATATATAACATGAATAGTTTTATGAAGTGCAGATAAAAATCTAGGCAAATGGTATTAGCACGTTTAATGACCAAAACGTTTTACATTTGGTACATTTCTTTGCAGAACAATAACGCGTTCGGATGACTGTATTTTTCGAGAACGTTTTCCTTACTTTAATGCCTTGGACAGTTCGCCAGCATTTTCCAAGTTAAACACATTTTAACAATCGGGAAAGAATTAGAAAAAGGAGAAGTTATATTTTGAAATGATGATTTCGATACAATCCCCGTTGTCGCTCTTCCTGCCAAGGTCGGTTTCGGAAGTCGAATACTGAAACTTCCACTTCGACGTTTGCCGAGATTATTGAGGAATTATTCAACGAGAATTTTGTCAGTTCCTAGGGAAACCGTACAGATAGTAAAAGTTCTGTTCATAAGCACGCAACGATATCACATATTGAAGCGAATTATTTTAGCTCAGTGATGTTAATTTACTTTCACGGTGTTCAAGAAAGGTAATAATTGCAGACTGATTTGTGTAAATTACTCGCAAATATGTTCATATTACCATTTATTGCAAGTATGTTTGATTTAGGAATACGAGCGAATTTTAATTAGTGTTCAAAAGAGATATATCTCCCTCCAAAAACAAAACACATTAGGGCCGTTTATACGAGAGAAAATAAGCCGCGGCTTACTCTGGCCACGGCTTACATAAGACGCGAACATTCCGTATAAATGGTACAAAATCTATGTTCACGGCTTTCTCAAGCTGCGGCTTATCCTGGCCTAGCTTGGTGTTCTTACTCGTATAAATGGTTCCTTTCGCGTCTTATGTAAGCCGCGGTCAGAGTAAGCCGCGACTTATTTTCTCTCGTATAAACAGCCCTATTGTTTTTCCCATATTTTACGCGAAAGAGAAACAAAGAAAACTCGAGCCTTTGGTTGTAACTAAGTGCTATTTTCTGGAACCGGTGAGCCTACCTCAAGAGTAATTCATCAAAACCAAAACAAACTATTGGGTTTCGTTTTCCCGTTCCCGCAGTCATGTTTCGTGTGCATCAGGTCTAAAGATAGAATTTAATTAAACTCTCGCCATAAATAAACGTTCACGTTCAAGGATTGTGACAGATAAGCGTGAAAATTGACGCCCCATATCAAACAGAAACGAGTGCCAGAAGCGATTCGATTACATTGGAATGTTCAGAGTAGCTGGATATACTGCTGAGCTTGGTGGCAAATTGCCCCCTATCTCAGCGGGATCCAGAGGTATTTTTGTGGTTGCTAAGAACCTCTGGCTCGTTATGTAAGATAAGATACAATGTAAGGGCCCACAAAGAAAATAATAATTGTTGATTTAGTAAATACATACGGTAATCAAATTTACATGCCCATAATAGATCATACCATTCTCATAAATGTATCTTACATTATTAATTTTACAGTGTCCCATGTACCAATTTTGCTACCATTTGGAAAGAAATTAACAGTTTCAGATATTAGGTTATCAGGGCCTTCATTAATTTTTGAAGTAAAAGGGAACCTGATGTGGAGTAGCCAGGTAGGCTGAGTATATTTGATGGGAAGAGCTTTCAATTTTGCATCTAAAAAAGACGGGTATTCCCTTCAATGTAGATGGGTGCCGGTACCTGGTTCCCGGCTTCTAATACAAACTCTGGGTTATAGTGAGAGTTGCTGCATTGCCTTAACTGTTGACCTTTAGATTTTAAATACTGTACTTGTCCTACCATAGGCTTAACATTGTATGAAGTGTTTAGAAAGTGGTGAAACAATATTGAAGTGATGATTATTTGCAGCAATTATGACACTGTCATTTAAAGGTTACACTGTACATGTACTTATGCCAGAATAATTGCTATAGGGACATTTTTACACGATATTATAACAACCACACTTCCTGACTTGCACTGATTAGTGCAATATTTTTGCATGGGGTACAAAGTGCAAAACACTGACTTGCATTATTATTGGATAAAAACATTCAAAATTGAAAGGCAAAAATCCAAATTGTAAGCAAGTTGACACCCCTACTGTTATACTTAAAAAACAACACTTTGACAACAGGAAATGTTCCCAGCAATAACCTCTACATAACCATACATGTAGTTTATCCTACTTTTACTATGCATAAGTTGATACCCTCCAAACACTCAAACACTGCCACAGTATCTAGTACATGGTTTTCCCCTCTCGCCAAAAACTAACATTTGATTTGATTTCAGTTTAGTTGATTTACAGAGGGCCACTAGGGAGCATACTGTCATACATTTGTAGTAATAGGCGTTACCCTCATTAAATAAAGGTTATTTTATTTATTTATTTATTTATTTATTTATCATGGGACCTGAAATATGCACACTACATAAAAATAAAATACTTAAAAAGGAACAAGGGTCTAGAGAAGTTGTGTACACAGGATTTGAAATCTGGTATTCGTTAGCACTTTATTTCTATCATGACAGAAATCACGCTTACTGTTGGTGGCTTGTTTGCATCTAACATGCAAATGTCTGACACGATTACTCATGTCACCCACCAGGCATCACCAAAGGCTTTATCAAAGGGGAAGCTTTTAGGCTTCTGAGGACAAATTCCTCTTAATTAACTGTTGAGGAAAATATGAGAAACTTCGAGAGACGCCTTAAGAATAGAGGGTACCCAGCTAACGTTCTAAGGAAACACTTCTCTGAAGTCAAATTCACTGACAGGGAAGTCTCACTAGAACAAAGATATGAGAATGCACGTAAGAAAATACTGGTCTTTGTAAAGCAAGATTACCCGGCTCTGCCTATCTATTAAGAGGATACTCATGGGGAAATTTCTCCCCATACAGAATCAACCACAACTGAGAAAAATCTTTACAGAGCCTCCAGTCACGCAGGCCCATCAGCACTTTTCACACTTGTGCTGACTGTGAGAAAAAAAAGGAGAGCAAATGTGGTGGAAGCAGAACTTAATGATGTTTGTGTGCAATAAGGAAGAACGTCTTAAGGTACATGTACTACAGTGTAGATTGATTGGTTAAGCTGTTGTTAATTAATTGCAATTTATGCACAAAGGCGCTTTGTGCACTCAGTCCCTCAATTTTTACTGGCCAAAATGACTTGATACCACACCACTTCAAAATATGTCCTTCCATCCTTCAACTACATGACCATGTAAATTATAATTATTATAACAAACTTCTACTCTGTTACTACAGTGAGCATACTATTCTGAACAGAATGTACATGTATAGCTGTATACACTGTATATGTAGAAAAGGAATCAAAACAACAAGGATTAAGATGGGATAATATATGAAGCTTAAATGTACCTGACCAATAATGGCTCCTTCATATAGTATACAAAAATGATGTGCTTTTTTCTGTGTCAAAAAAATTGAGAAAAACAATTAAGATTACATGTAGGATTTCACAGAAAATAATAATAATAATAATAATAATAATAATAATAACAATAATAATAATAATAATAATATTGATAAAAAAGGACCACATGAATACAATGCCTTTCACATATGGCTCATTCTACAATTTAAGCTTCTGATAATTTTAAAATTTTAAATGAGGCCCACAAATTTGAACATTCAGAATGAAAAGGAAAGTCATTTCTGTGTTCTGAGTCCTGCAGGTCAACATGTGAAACACAGAAAAGTTAAATACAGGTATTTTGTTCTTTTCATTAGGCAATCATACTAAACCAACAACCAAAGCAGATTATAACATTTTGACGAAGCGCAAATATGAGGTAAAGGAGATCATTCAGTACAGCATTAGATTTCAGTGACGCAGCTAGTGTCTAAGCAGTGCACGTGCTCCACTCTGTGCATATTCTACGGCCGGTGAGTAGCAAATACCAATGGAGACAATAATATTCTAAGCGGAACGAAAACTTTATGTGATCTAAACTTTTTTCAGCTACAGCAGCACAACAGTCTATTAGATATTTAAGACTCACCTCGCTGATAACCTTTGATCGAACCCAAGCCATTCAAATGATTTGATTCATCGCATGGTGTCCGCACACATTTGAGGTTTGAACTTGACTGTTGTAAGCAGAAATGCGCTATGTGTGAGCGTATTACCTTACAGACCATCTTCGCATATGGTTTTAGAAAGCTTTTCTCCTCGTAAGGAACGTTACAATAACACGGTCAGTCACATCAAATAGCGAAGCGCACTATTACTAAAAATAGACTTGTCAGCGTGAGATCCCGTGAGACCCCCCGCACATAGTCGGACAAACATTGCGACCAAAACATAGCAAATGTACGAGCGGAAGCCGCGGTTGTGATCCTAAAAGCGAAATTTTAGTCAATTCTTCGGTTTATCGTTCTGGAAGCAAGAGAAATGGTAGGCACCAGACACTGCTGTTGGGGTGAGTGCAAAACAGACTCAAGATATCCAGAAAAATGGCCGGAATCACTAAAAGAGTTGGAGAAATCGGGGCAGAAAGTATTCATACCTTTCCCGAAACCGGCGAAAGACCTCGCAAAGTGCAAGCGTTGGTTAGGGACATGTTCACGGGAATTCTTTACGGAGAAAAACGTTAGCAAAAACACGTACATTTGTGCTCTTCACTGGTCCGGAGGAAAAGGTCCCACAGACGAGTTTCCAGACCCGCTCAAAGCAAATCTCACACCTAAACAAGCCGGACGAGCGTCCGCTCCAAAGAGAAAGGCCCCAAAATCGAGAGAGCAGCCGGTGACAAAGCAAAACAAGGTAATTAAAGAGAACTATGGCGAGCAACCAGATGAGTTTATGGAGTTTATACCGACTGACGATCGGGAATTACTCGAGTCTAGCACAACCGATGCCATCAATGAATCGACAACATTTGACGAAGATTAAAGGAGAACTGAAGTCAAAAATCAAGTAATTTTTTTAAGCTTGATTTAATTAATTGTGGCAAGTAAAACACTATTTAACCATTTAGACCTTCTTAAAAAAAATCACGAGGCAAAAAAACGACAAGTTTTCCACTGTAACTGTGCCAGCTGACGGCGGCTCAGATCGGGCTTGTCAGCGGTTCTTTACGAAGTTTATGACGTACGTTATGGGGAAGAAAATATAGACCGGAGAAACATAGCAGTAGAACTTCACGTGCTGATGCGGGGAGACATTGCTTTGAAGAAACAAAAAACGGGTCAGATTGGACACATAGCTGAAAGATAGTATTCAAATCTTTCTACGATTGTGTAAGTTTATTTTATCTTGCCAGATCTAAGTACGTACGTAATGCACGCACTGCAAGCACTGCGTACGTCCGTGGTCAACGAATGATGATGGTTTCCGTCGTCTTGTCAATGATTGCAAAACATTTTTGCAATGTCGTAATGTTTCAAAGCTCCTGTTCGTCCCTTTGACTGAACGTTTAGCTCTTATGTAGACTTTAACTTAACAAATTAGACTCCTCTGTTACGGTTGTTTTTTTCGGGAAGGAATTGTGTGCAGTTGTATCCTTTGAATTTTGATCCTAAATGTACGTAAAGCTTAAGCTTGTAATGTAAAATAAAATGAAATTTAAGACGCTGTTTTGGCTTATGCGTTTGTGCCATTAATTTACGTTGTGCACGTTCCGGTCTTACGCAAGAAATCTGGTATAAATAAAGGAGCTTAGTCGAATTATGTGAAATACTTCGAGGTTGCCTCAAAGAACTTCTGCAGAACTTTCCGTTCGTGATCACGATGGTTTACTGCGCAGCCTTTGACTGTAACAACGACTCAAGATATAACAAGACTGTCTCCTACCACAAGTTTCCAACTGATGTGGCTATTCGGGACCAGTGGCTTGCGAAAATTTCTCGTGCTGATCTTGTCTTGACCAAAAACTCCAGATTGTGTTCGGCGCATTTTACCCCCGACGATTACGAGCGTGACTTCAGAGCAGAACTCACTGGCCGAAAAGGAAAAAACGAGTTAAAGACAGATGCCGTACCTTCGATATTTTCTCATCTTCCGCCGCCTAAAAAGCCTAGATTATCATCTGAGAGACGTCTAGAAGAAAAAGCCAAGAAAGAGGTAGGCTAAATTAAGAATGCTATTTTATAAAAATCGTTCAAAATCGCACGGTGCTTGCCTGTCACGCAACAGTCTAATATTGTTGCAAGGAACGGCAAATACAATCGAAATTGCTACTCCTATCAAAACATGCTGACTCCACAAAAAAGGGCAGGGAAATCCAAGTGAAATTAATGAGCGATTGGCAAGCATTAATATTAGGGATACTGAAAACGATTGGAGAATATACTTGGTAACAAGATCAAGCTCACCAGTAATCATATCAGCTTGTCAATTTTTTATAGGCATCACAGAAAGTTTTGACTTTCAAATACCCTCCTCTCTCAAGTGCCTGTATTGCTTTTTTTGGGGGTCCTCTTAGTGGGTTAAGTTTGTAATAACCAGCCTTACAAGCAGATCATCATCAATGTCTTCTTCAGCTATGTATCTGTGCAAACCTGATCCACTTGACAGTCATTTTATTAAACTAAAAGTTTCACGATGGCTCTACTTGCTGCTATCATACAAGTTTTTCTTGATATGAAGGCTTTTTAAGACATGTAATTCCCTTGCTATAAAACTTGCAACAAGACCTGCTGTTTTTGGTTTGCAGTACATTGCCTCCATCACTGAAACAAATCCAGCATTACCTGAGACTGATAAACATCAACCAAGTACATCAACGTCAGGTGCATTATCCATTCCCTCATTACCTGATGACACTGATGGACATCGACCAAGTTCTTCTACATCAGATGAGTTACCAGTTTTGCCACTTGAATGTTATGTGTCAGTGCAGTCACAAGAGATTCAAGTCAACTTAGCAAAGGAGAGTACTGATTTTGGATGCCAGGTCAATACATATGGAGACAAGTTAATGAAGAAATCCTCAGATACCCAGACTCCTAAACCAGAAATTCGTGATGCCAGTACACAATTTGAGTCAAGTGATTCAAATATTAAGGTTACTGAAGCAGATGACATTGATGAAAACATTGCTGAAAATGTGTCTCCAGTGGTGTCCCCTCACAAGGATCCTGAGTACCAGCCCTCTTCATCCAAAGAAAATTGGTCAGATGAATCCGAGACATCAGAAAATGAGGAAGAGGAAAGCTGCAAGTCTGCTAACCCTCAGGATGACACAAAATTCCTTGTTTTTAAAAGTGAACTGTTTGAACTTTTCAAACGATGCCCTGAATGTGGTGCAGTTGTCACTAAAAAGCACCACTCCACCCAAGGAACTCAGTTATTTGTGACACTAACTTGCATAAAGGGACATACAAAATTATGGAAAAGCCAGCCTATGCTTGAAGGGATGGCTGCTGGAAACTTGCTAATGTCATCATCTATTTTACTCAGTGGTTCTTCATACACTAAGGTAGCCTTGTTAGCCGAGATCCTTAACTTAAATTTTTTTAGTGAGAAAACATTTTATAGCATTCAGGACAAATATTTATTCCCAGTAATTAATGATTTTTGGGGGCAAGAGCAAGAGGCTGTTTTTGGGGAATTAAATTCCAAAGATTTGTGGCTGTCAGGGGATGGTCGTTGTGATAGTCCTGGGCACAATGCAAAGTATGGCACATACACCATGATTGATCAAGAAACTGATAAAATAGTTGATTTTCAAATAGTTCAAGTGAGTGAGGTTAGTAGCAGCAATGCCATGGAAAGGGAGGGCTTTAAGCGGTGTATGGACAATATAAGGGCTAAGGGGGGAAACATCAAAGTTGTAGCAACTGATCGGCATGTTGGAATTCGATCTGACATGAAGAAAAATTACCCTGACATAGATCACCAATTTGATGTATGGCACCTTTCCAAAAGCATTACAAAAAAACTGAACGAAAAAGCAAAAAAGAAAGAATGTGAGGAGCTCTCACCCTGGATAAAATCAATTTCAAACCATCTTTGGTGGTGTGCAGAAACCTGTGAGGGAAACCCAGAGCTGCTGAGAGAAAAGTGGATCTCCATTGTACATCATACAGCTAACATCCACTCTTGGGACTCGGCAGATGTATATCATGAATGTGCTCACCCACCTATCCCTCGTAATGTGGCTAGAACCAAAAGGTGGCTGCGGCCTGGATCCCCAGCCCATGAGGCCTTGAAGGAGGTCGTATTTGACAAAAACCTTTTGAAGGACATCAAGCAGCTTTCACTGTGTTGCCACACTGGGAACTTAGAAGTTTACCATAGTGTCCAAACTAAGTATTTGCCAAAACGCCAGCATTTTTCCCACAAGGGTATGGTTGCACGTACCCAGCTGACAGCACTAGACCACAATGCAAACACTGGAAGGCAACAGACTACTGCAACCAGGGGTGAAAATCAAGGGGAACTCCAGTATAAAATTGTCTTCCCAAAACACACAAAAGAGTGGATAGCTAAGCCAACAATGGAAAAAACAAGCAGGGGTCATCTTAAGCCAATGTTAGATGCTGTAATTGAAAGAAAAAAACAAAAACCCCGTGAGCGGAGTGCAACACTTCAAACCCCAGCAAACATTCCCAAAAATATTGCTAGCAAACCAAGGCCACTAAAAGCTGAAGTTATTGCCAAACACACATCAAGGTTTGCTAATAATTAAAACGACCTGACAAACTTGACTAAATTCAAGTCGGATAAGAGTTGTATGTTTTTTACAGATCAATTATTTCTATCGTAGGACGTTTTCATTTTGGTATTAAATATAATAACGAGTCAACTTTTTCACTAGGTGTTAGGGATTGTAGAAAAAATGTATGTAATGGTGAATAAACTATAAATTCTGTATTTCATCTTTATATATGTACAGCCCATAAGCTTAAATTATTTAATTATGATTATGTTGTATGCTAAATGTAAACAAAGCATAGTAGTTATTTTTGTACAATAATAAATAGTCCAAGTTTATGGAATCACAAATTAATATCTGCTTCTTGAAACCCCGAGTACTGTCCACTTTCCTCAGGAAATTCTTTCCTTACGGCGCGAACGACACATGCAGGAATCACTCTCCGTCTTCCTTTTCCGAGTATTCCGTGTACCCACCACGTAAATTGCCGATACGCAGCCAATCGCCAAGTTCTGAAATTCAAAAGCAGGTTATGGGAACATTGTCAAAGGGATAATTATCAAATGAGCGGAGAAACGAGATCAAAGTACATGCAGCTAATCAGCTATGCTTTACCTGCTTGTAATGGGCTCCGGAACTGGGTTGAGGCGAGCATTGTGAATCGCCACGAGTGCTGTCCTCAAAACATCCGTGTCGAGGCAAACTATACGGAATTTATCATGGTTTGTGATACACATGACGCCTATCAATAGACAAACAAGAAATTTGTTTCAATTATAAGCTTCTTTTACATGGGAGTATTGACTAAGGTTCATTCTGTATTTGAAAATTATTGCGACTACAGCTACTAAACTTCGAAATAACATTTCGCTTTGTGCGACCTACGGCGAAGGCTATGCACTAACCTTTCGAAAGAAAGATAAATTGAGTATCAAACAAACATTTTCTTCACTGACCTGTTTTATCGAATTTCGGATTGAGCTCCTCGAGCTCTTGACAGCAGTAGCATTCGTCGTTGGTCGGCATTGCTACGCAGACGCTGCAAGAACACCAGTTTGTGTTGTCGATCCTTGCAATTGCACGTCAGTAATTTTCATCTTCTTCCACATCTTCAAAGTCGTCCGTGTCTGTTTCTTCCCCAGGGGGATACGTTGGCTCGAATTGAAAAGGTTCTACCCCGCTCATACTCGCAATGAAGTCAACAAATAAAGAGATATGATTGTACTTCACAGTAACATCACAGGGTTGTTTACTTCGTTTCCCCATAAGCTACGTCATAGACTCTCGCTACAAACCGCTGAGTGAAAACTGGCGCCCGCACTGGTGAACCCAAAAGAGCGGGAAAGTAGCAACTTCAAACTAAAAATTCTCGCAAATGTATGGCGATAGACAGGAAAAAATGTTAAAATCGCACTTTTTACATCTTTGGTTCCCGATAGAAATCGCCTTGATTTTTGACTTCAGTTCTCCTTTAAGTGATGTGTGATGTGACGCGCAAGCACGTGTATGAGAACTTGTCGGGGAAGCTGGTTTTGGATCAAGAATCTCAGACTGTGTATTCAAAATATGAGTTGTCTGCAAAGGTCGAAACCATGATTTTGAAGAACGAAGTTTCTACTTCGAAGCTTCCGCCTCCCAAAATAATAAGTACTTTGTCTTACGAAAACATTGTGCGGAAAACAATTTATTTGCCTTCTGAGGCTGAAGAGAGGGTTCACTGTTAAGACCCTCTCAGCTCTCCTCAGTACTCCAGATAGAAATATTGAACCATCGCATGTCCGGAAAATTTTCACTACCTTCATCCAGTTAATGTATGTAACATTTCCGCACATGCAAAACTTCATGTTTCCACAGAGGGTCCAACTAAGCAAATTCCTCCCCAAAGTGTTCAAGACCATGAGAAAAATACGGTGCATTGTTGATTGCACTGAGTTCAGAGTGGAGTGTTCCAGGAACTTTGCCAGACAGGGGAATACTTTTTCATCATACAAACACACTAATACGTTCAAATGCCTGATCGCAGTAACCCCCAATGGGGGAGCTTGCTTTATTTCCGATTTGTTCGAGGGGGATATTGATGATGTTCGAATCTTTGAGGAAAGTGGCATCATGAAACACCTCAAACCATATAATTTGGTATTGGCCGATCGTGTTTTTACTGTGCGCGAGCTGCTGAATCCTCTGCAAGTTGAATTGAAAATTCCGGCATTTTTTAAAGGCAGGAAATCTCTAAGTGCTGCTGAAGAACTGGAGACGCGTCGCATTGCAAAGGCAAGGATTCATGTGGAACGCTTTAATGAACGTCTCAAGCAGTTTAAACTTGTCGGCAGAAAAATGCCATTGTCAATAGCTCCACTAGCAACGCAAATGGTTGTAGTTGCTTGATGCCTGGTCAATTTTCAGGACCTTCTATGTAAATAGAGTTCAATTGTTCCAGACCACTTGTTTGAAAACAGACTTAAACTAGTCTTATAGTTTTCCATGAAAAACTAATACAAGAAGGAACACGTGCATGTTGTTTCTCCCCTAAGCAGCTTTTATACCATGCGATAGAAATACAGCCAATCAGAATACAAGAAAGCCATTGGATATTAGAAGGTATTCAACCAAACCTTCTCATCGTGGTCTGTGATTTGTTTGTCAACAAAATTATTTTTTATGAGTGTATTTTTATGGCATGGTATAAACTAGTTTCACAACAATTTCTTGTGATATTTTATGGAATATCTTAAATGTATACTGAGAAAATACATGACTCTTGAGATACCGTAAAATTCTGGTTATAAGCCCTCCCGCTTATAAGCCCCCCTCCCCCCATGGTCATAGGTCCATCTACCTTGAAACAAAATAATACATCTGATTATAAGCCCTCTTGGATATAAGCCTACCCCCCCCCCTCTCTCTCTCTCTCTCTCTCTGAAGATTAAATTATTTAATGTTGAGGACAGTTAAGAGAAGGGCAAGCTGACAATTAAAAAGTTTAAAGGAAAGAGAAGGGTCCAAACTTTTCCTGGAACTAAATATCTGTTATGTTCTTTTGAAATTAAATTTGTGGACCTTAAAACAATGATTGTAAAGGATGCATCTTTTGAAAGGGTTATCAAGGGTTTGGGGGGTGGTGGTGGTGGGTGGGGGAGGGGTAGGGGGTAGAAAGAGAGTTGTGATCTTCAAAAACTTCATTTCTTACATATTAGTCACAAACTCACAAATGTTTCCACTGCTTTTAAATATGTTTATTTAAGTTTTTTACAAACAAAACGCTTTGACGAATA
>JAEMWC010000352.1:62500-80000 GCA_016490735.1 Pachyseris speciosa
TATTTTTAAGCTTTATAGGTTACATTATAGTTTATTGATACTTTCAGTTCTTAAAGTTTAACAGTACAGAGAAGAGAGAAGGGACGCAAGGAAACGTGAGCCGATAGCGGCGGGGAACCATAACCATCATAAACAAACGATTAACCTTGACAGACCAGGTATTGCGCATAATTTTTCTCGTTTTTATTCTCAACTCACGTGCAACAAAAGAGCTTGTTGTTGTTTGTCACAAGAACAAAAGAAGCGTCTTGACAAAAGACATGTCGAGCTGGCTGCAGCAACTTCCGGTCAAGTCAACTGGAGTCACTGATATGACGAAAACCGTCTCCAACCAAAACAACGAGATTTTATCGACAAAAAGAATATTCTAAAGAACAAAATTAAACATGATGTTTTAATTCATCGCAGTAGTGAAAATAAAGCCTGAAAAAAATTCAGGGTTGAACGGGATTATAGTTTACTGATACCCGTACAAGCCTGAATTTTTTTCAGGTTGTTTTTTCACTACTGCTTAAGTAGTGTTCATAACTGCGATGATCAGTCATATATTTAATCATTAATCCGCAGTTCAAATATTTGATTTTCATTTATTCATTCTCACTTATATTAATTAAGGAATTTTAATTAAGAATAATATTTCCTTCAAAAAGCCAAACCAATATACTGTAGGAAATCTCCAGAAATGGAAATCACAGCATGCCTTGCCAAATTCTATTATTCAAGTCCATTACAAAGAGAGTTAAGGTTCGTTGACACTTGGGTCATCACTGGCTCACAGGATTAATCCAGTCATTGAAACAGTAATTATTTTATTAAAGTTTTTTTTTAATATCTTTTTCAGCTATACTCAAGGTTAAACTGAAAAAAAAAAAAAGTCTTTTCAAGCTGCACAAACTGGGAGATTACTGGCATCGAAAGAGATGAGAAATTAAATAGAATATGCATTTACGTTTGATAGAATTTGTTCACTTGTTTCTCTTTATTATTATTGTAATATGATTTTTGTGGCTTTTAGAAGTTACATGTAAATTATAGTAACAATGTAATCTCCACTCATACTGAATGTGATGGCAATAACAAGTTGTATTTATACAATACATTCGTATGGGGGATGGTTGGAAATTGTATTTGAAATAATTTTGTCAATGAAATTAGAGGGTTTTGGAATCTGCATTTATGTTCTGTTGCATATTCTCGTTTTCTTTTCAAAGTGTCCTATAAGGTACAATAATTTGGTCAAGTTTCCGCAGATTTTCACGGATTTCACCACAAGCAGAATTTCTGCATCTTAGTGGAATTTGTCAATGTTTCACCTGTTTTGACCAATGAACAGAATGCAGAATTTCTGCATCCCAAGAAAATACTGTAAGTCACAGATTATGTAATCAAATTTCTGTAAATTTCCACGGATTTTACTACGTGCAGAATTTCTGCATCTTCAGATAGTTGAATTCAGTAAAATTTTAGCCTATTTCAACCACTGAACAGTATGCAGGATTTCTGTATTCCAAGAAGATAGTCACTGCTTATGTAATCAAGGATTTCCTCGGATTTGACAGAATGCAGAATTTCTGCATCTTGCAGTGTAGCTGAATTCAGTGCGTTCCAGGCCTTTTTTAATCACTGAACAGGATGCAGAAATTCTGCATACAACGCAAATAGTCACTGCTTTTGTTGTCCAGTTTTAGCAGATTTCCGCGGATCTCACCGGATGCAGAATTTCTGCATCTTACAGTTTAGCTGAATTCAGAGCGTTCCAGGCCTTTTATAATCATTGAACAGGATGCAGAATTTCTGCATACAACGCAAATAGTCGCTGCCTATGTTGTCCAGTTTTAGCAGATTACCGCGGATATCACCGATTGCAGAATTTCTGCATCTTACACTGTAGCTGAGTTCAGTGCGTTCCAGGCATTTTATAACCATTGAACAGGATGCAGAATTTCTGCATACAACACAAATGGTCTCTGCTTATGTGGTCCAGTTTTAGCAGATTTCCGTGTATCTCACCGCGTGCAGAATTTCTGCATCTCAGGGTCCACATTCAGAACTATACTAACAGGTTACACGGACTGTGAAGTTGTGACTGTCAAATAAAGGTTATGTTTACTGCACTGGTTTGGTTGTTGTTGGGAATCATAAGATTTTCGATGAACACGGCATAGGCTTAGAGGAATATTCACTTTCTCAACGGAAAATAGCGATTTTGGAAAAAAACTCATTTTAGTTTGGAACGCGTGATTATTGTTCCGTACAAAGATACTTCTCTCCAATGCTTCAGCTTCTTGGTAACGTTTTCTTAGCATAATTTCGATGAAGGCAATTCTTTCTGTCTGTTTTGTACGGTATAAATGAATGGATTGATGACCGAGTTTAAAATCATTGGTAGTAAGGCAAGGATCCGACATACGAATTGAAAATCAGCTGACATTGTTTTATCACAAACCCCTCAGGCATTATGAAGATAATCTAGGGTAGGAAACAACCAAAAATTGTCGCTAAAATCCTTGCCGTTATCCTTAACGCTTTCTTTTCTCTTTCAAATCTCGCCCGAGCCTCAGACGAAACCTGCTGGGCAAGAATCTGTCGTTCGTGTCTACGAGCTTCTTTGTAAACTAGAACTTGAAACACAACGATTGATAAAATAATTGCTGGGTGGAAGGCTTGAACAGCTTTTACATACGGCGCTATGCCGATTAGCACGGCTGCTGTAAACCATACTAGAGTCGAGGCAAGCGCTAGGCGAAAGTTATTGATGGACGTTTGGTGTCTTTAGGAGTGTTTAATGGCAAAGTAACGTTTCCCACTATCCAACGCTAGATAATGTAGCGAGGCAGAACAGGTAATGGCAAAAGAAATAGTCAACGCTGTATTAGTGTCACAAAAGTCCTCAAAACGTTTGCCTTGGAGAGGCAAACATTTTATGGTAATGTAATTAGCCTGACCAACAAGGTCCACGATTACATCGGTGACGGCGAGGCAAACCAAAAGGACATTGGCCGGGTTTTGAAGCCGTCGTTTGGTCTTTACGGTCAATATAACCAACGTGTTTAACAAAATTGTAAAAGGGCCAGCGATCGCGATGAGGATAGCTGTAATAATAAGTAATCCATAAAGACTAGGGGGAACTTCTGCGATGGGAGATCTGGAAAAAATAGGGTTTTTGCATCTGTTTTCATACCCACTACCTGAAGACGATTCCATATTTTGCGGATGAATGTTAACTTCAAGTGAAAGCGCCCCAAATGTAGTTTCTTGACATCGCCTGTGCTTAATTATAGTCAGCTCTCACACCCTTTGCGTTGCCGCACATTTCATAGTTACATAATGAGTAGACTCATTATGAGTATGAGGCGTGTTAAGAGGAAAAAAGAAACTCGACAATAACCTAAATTTCCAACGAATCAGATGAGGCAAATGTGGAGTGAAGTACTTATCTTGCGCAATACTTTAAAACAATTATCCTGCGACCTTTCTCGGAATGTCGCTTTTTAGTATATAGTACACAAGTGAATAGTGCTTTTCGCACGCTCTGGCTGGTTAACTCGGAGGTGATTAGCAAGTACTATTCACCTCCGAGCAGCTGTACTCCACTTTGGTGAATACTTGTTAAATACTTAGCCAACGAGACCGCGGTAGGCCGAATTGGCTAACACGGGGCTATTTCGGAAGAGCAGGAAAATTGTTTTATTATTCAAAATTTGATAACAAAGCACTGTTTAGTCATTTAATTGAAGAAAAGCTGAAAAATTAACCGCCAGTTTGCTCCCCGACTTACAAAACTATGTATATCGCAGGATATCTGTTGCGTGCAGGGTACGACAAATAATATTAAGTGCGTCACGGCCACAGTAGCAAAGATATCAGTGACGTCACCTATTGTTATCAATATGCCAACCAGAGAGCTACTGGCTGGTAAAACAAAGAATTCTTTTGTTTAACGTTTTGAACATTTAAACAACAAAAACAATGTCTGTAAACAAATATATTCCCTACTTGGACGGTGTGCAAATTAAACAGCGGAATTCGTGTTCAGTCTTTTCCGAGAGCTCTCGCGTCCTCAAAATGACGTTCCCGTTCTGTTGCGAAATAAGGGTATTGAGTGCACTACGACCATATTTGGACAGTGTGCCTTTGTGTGCTTCAAAACGAGAAAGCAGACTAATCAGTTAATTTCCGCAAATAAAAAGCAAAGTGGTTTTAGAGGTACAGATTGATTGACATGTTGATCTTATAATCGCAAAAGGAAATTTATGGGAAAATACAACTAAACATCGCAAAAACCGCTAAGATTCTCCACGCTGTGAATGATAATTTCGTTGTTCATCTTTTCTTCGGTCCATATATTATCCCACGTGGATTAAGCTGGAAAGTGAAAGTAGCACGTTCTTTTAACGATTGGAATCGGGAATTCTAGAATCAACAACATTTTGCAAAACCTTTCCAAAGAGAAGTTATTTTATGATATAAAATAAATAAGACAAAGAATTTTCTAATTCTGTCATCTCTAATTGCGAGTTAACAACTTTCGGTCACCACAAATTGAAGTTCACCGATAGTCGTTACTTGTAGAATGGACTCGTAGCATTTCGGCTTGACGTTTCATTACAAAATAGGAAGCGGGCATGCGAACCGTTCATTTCTGTTTTTTCAGAAAATCGCCTACGGTCTCCTCATATTCGTCAGAGATACGCTTTCGCTGTGTTGTGTTCCTTGCCGTCACATCTTCAAGAAAGCACAAGAGAAATGCGTGCCAAATTTCACCGGCAAGGGAACCAAAACGGCGAAGAATCGTTGTAACAGCACACCCTTCAGCGATGAGCGAGCACGGAGACGCGCTTTAATATAAGCGACCGCACCTTCAGTTATAATAAGGAGAAGTGGTCAAGGGGATACGTAAAGTGAAGGGAGAAATCTCGCTGCCCCGAGATTTTCTCTGCTATCATTTTTATGTTAAGCTATACATATTTATGTGTGGTTTATGGCGGAATAAAGAATTAAAGTTCGAGACTGGGCAGGGTTTCACCGGCTGCAAAAATTGTTTTACGAAGATCCACATGGCTATAATGTGCGTGCCGCGGAGAAATAAATAAAATGAAAGTTAAATGTTGAGTTTAGATAAGTTAGTAAACCGAAATCAGCATATACTGTTCCCACAGTAAAAAGTCCTCATGAATTAGGTAGTTCTTATTAACCGCTATTGACGGCTGTCTTCTAATTATGCCGCCAAAAGCCTTTCTACCTTCTACTTTAATCAAAATGAATTCAGTCAGATATTTATTTTAAGAACATGCGCGTAAAAAAATACAAAGAAAGCCATATAGTTAAATATATACAAGAAGGTTTGCAGCCTGTTGTTATTTAAAATTAGTAGGGGAAAGGTACAGAAACTGATAAGCAGTTGATACAATTACAGATGGATAATGATATACAGTTGGAACAATGACAAAGAAACAGATGGAGAACGATCAAGAGAAAACTTAATTAGTACGTTTTTAGACTAACTGTCAAATTTATTGCGCGCTCGTTGGCTGATTTTTATCATCGATTAGTCACGTATTATTTCTCAAGCTTAATAAAACCGTCTTGAACAGAACAGTTTACTGCAAATTGAATTACGTTCGACTTAAACTACATCCTGAGCATTGACCTTGCCCGAATAGCCATAAAGGCCGTTTTCGAATTTGTTTCCGAATCCGGCAAACCGAAGACCAAACCGGCGACGGTAAAAGAAGAATGAGTTTGCGGAATGGCATGTGGCATGACTCGCGGCATGGCATAATTATGCGAAATGTAATATATGCAGAATGACCCGAAGAAATTAACTCAGCTGAAAGGAGTACACACATGTAATATGAGGATTCTGGGACATATCTGCACAATACCTATTTGTTTCTTCATTTTAAGTCTTAAATCGATATGTTCCTAACTCCTCGCTTGCTCGTCGTTAGGAACATATCGATTTTAGACTTAAAATGAGGAAATAAATACTAGGTATTGTTTGATATGTCGCCAGAATCCTCATATTACATGTGTGTGTCTTAAAACACAGCAACTGTCCCACCTCGCACCCCATTTGAACAAAAATGCACATATGTATATCAGGGATGGCAGCAGCACGAGTGGGGGAAGAGGTGCTCGCAGAGTATCACGGAGAAGCCGCGCCAGCGGGGAAAACGCCGGCCCGCCCGCCCAAGCACATAATTGGGATGAGTTTAAACTTTGGGACACAAATTTTAACGATTGGCTGAATGTTTCGAGGATGGACACCAGACACCCAGACAGGCAGAGCATTATTAATTTTACTGAGAATATAATGCGCGACAAAGCCTTTGATGTTGTGAAGGGCGAAATCGATAGAATTGGCAGCATTAAAGTACAGTTTGGAATGGAGGTACATTTTAGAAGGGAAAGGCAAAATGAAAATTGGGAATGGGAAGAAGAACACAAAGGCATTACTTTAAAAATGAACCGGTTGTATTTACAAAAGCAAACCTTAACGAACAATTTGATTTAATATTTGACGAATTTATCGACCTTATAAATGGGGAAATTGACAATTGGTCAGAACGAGGATCAGGATTGGCCATTGATAAAATCACAATTGCCTATGTTAACGTCGCAAAATATCAACCCCTGAAAGGCGGTACTTACATTCCAACACCCTAAAACCGGCCAGCAAAAAAGCAATTATCAATGTGCAAAATAGAGACAACGAATGTTTAAAATAGGCCTTAAAAGCTGCAAGATTTCCTGTTGAAGTACATGCAGAAAGACCAAGCAATTATCCATATGAAGACGATTTGAACTGGGATGGCATTGATTTTCCCACACCTTTGAAAAAACTTTGCAAACTTGAAAAACAAAATTCCAACCTTGCGCTGAACGAGTTTGGCTGGGAAAACGACAACGTAACCTCTCTCAGAATCAGCACAAAAGACAATCTAGTCCAAAGAATCAACCTGATACTTCTTCATGAAAATGAAAAACAACATTACTGTTTTGTGAAGAGGTTCTCATCTTTGCTTTCCGACCAAACCAGACGCAGAAACAAAAAACACTTCTGCTTGATGTGCTTGATCGGTTTCACAACAGAAAAGATTCTTGAGGACCACCAGAAATACTACAACGGAGTGAACGGAACCCCCACAAGAATTGAAATGCCAGAAAAAGGCAAAAATACATTGAAATTCCAAAACTACAACAGACAAATGAAAGTTCCATATGTTATCTATGCAGACTTTGAAGCTTTGATTGAAAAAATTCCAGAAGACCAACGCGAAAAAACGGCATGCACAGAAAAAATAAATAAACACACAGCGGGTTGGTTTGCGGTAGCATATGTGAGAAGTGATGGACAAAGCCACCCAGTCGGAAAATAAAGACAAGGATGTGATGGTGACAAAAACGCGGTGGAAGTGTTTCTAGACAAAATTCTTAGCCTAGAAAAGAAACTACGCAAAATCCTGGAAACCCCAGTGCCGATCCAAATGACATCCGCCGACTGTTATAAATACAAAACAGCAAAAAAAAAAAAAAAAAAAAAAAAAAAATTGCCACATTTGCGACAAAAGTCTTATAGGAGAAAATGTTATGAATTCAAAACCAGTGTGGGATTTCAACACAGGAAAGTGCTGCGGGCAGAGCCACAAAAGTTGTTTGTACAAAATTAAATTTAAAAACCCAAAAACGCCGAAGACAAATTTAAAGAGAGAAATAAAAAAAACTGTCTCTTCTACAAAGAACCGCTTATTTTCGAAAAATACAGAGACGCCGTAAAAGATCACTGCCACATCACAGGCAAATTTCGGGGCGCCGCACACGACGCATGCAACAAAAAATTGCGATTGAACCCTAAAACTATTCCATTCCTGTTGTGTTCCACAACCTGAAAGACTACGACGCGCACCACCTGATGCAGGCAATGTCGAAAGTGGAAGGGGTCGGTGAGCTGAACTGCATTGCTAAAAACATGGAGAAATACACCTCATTTTCTCTGGAGAACCTGCGTTTCATTGACAGTCTTGACGCACTAGTGAAAGCCACACCGAAGTAGGCCTGAAAATACCGAAAAGACTTTGCCCTGAAGCAGCAAAACTCGATCTGTTGTGCAAAAAAGGTATTTACCCCTATGAGTACATGGACTCGTGGGAAAAATTCAGGGAAACGAGCCTACCAGCCAAAGAACTTTTCTTCAGCAACCTTTCCGACGAGCACATCTCAGACAGCGATTACCAACACGCGCAAAAGGTTTGGGAAACATTCGGATGCAAAACCCTCGGCGACTACCACGACCTTTATGTGAAAACAGACGTTGCACTTCTGGCAGATGTATTTGAAAACTTCCGGGATCTGTGCCAAGAGCAATATGGATTGGATCCAGCCCCCTATTACACATCCCCCGGCCTGTCTTAGGATGCGCTACTGAAAAAGACAGGTGTCGAGCTGGAACTCCTGACAGACATTGACAAGCATCTGATTATAGAGCGTAAAATGAGGGGCGGGATTTCAATTGTCAGCAAGAGATACGGCAAAGCGAACAACCCACTGGTGCCAGGTTATGGTGAAAACAAACCAACCACTTATATCATGTATTTTGACGCAACAATCTTTATGGGTGGGCAATGAGCAAAGCTCTTCCAGTTGGAAAATTCAAATGGAATTCTTGGATTCCGTCAGAGGAAGAAATTCTGGAGATTCCTGAAAATGGCAAAAAAGGTTATTTCCTTGAAGTAGACCTCGAGTACCCCCAAGAACTCCACGAAGCGCACAACAGCTATCCTTGCGCCTGAGAAAAAAATCGTAGAAAAAGAATGGCTGTCCCCATACCAAAAGAGAATAATAGATGACCTTCATCTCAACCCACCAGACTGCCAAAAGCTATTGCTGTCGTTGCAGGACAAAAAGAACTATGTGGTGCATTATCGAAATCTGTAATTTTACCGGAAACAGGGCTTGCGGCTGAAGAAAGTTCACAGAGTATTGGAGTGGAGGAAAATGCTGGATAGAGCCATACATCAAAATGAACACTGAGTTCAGAAAGAAGGCCAAAAACACATTTGAAAAAAACTTTTACAAACTGATGAACAACTCTGTCTTTGGGAAAACCATGGAAAACTTGCGCAACCGCACGGATGTGAAACTGGTGCGCCCCCACGAGACAACCAGGCTGAGAAAACTGATTGCAAACCCCTTATACGCACGGCACGAGTTCTTTGCAAATAATCTTGCGGGGATAAGCATGCGCAAAGGCAAACTCTGTCTAAACAAACCTGTTTACACCGGCGCGACAATTTTGGAAAACAGTAAAATTCTGATGGATGACTTTTACTACAACGTCTTGAAAAACATTTACGGGCCGAGATGCGAACTATTGTATACAGATACAGACAGTTTTATGGTTCTAATACAAACAGAGGACATTTACAAAGACATGGGCCCAGTAGGCTGTCTCAGCCAAAATCTTTTTGATACAAGCGACTACCCAAAAAACCACCCGCTGTATTCAGAAACAAACAAAAAGGTCTTGGGAAAAATAAAAGATGAGTGCGCGGGTGCCCCAATCGCTGAGTATGTTGGTTTGCGGCCAAAGATGTATTCAGTTATGATGGCCAACGAAAAGAATATGAAAAAGGCCAAAGGGGTGAAAAAGAACGTGGTCAAAAAAAATTCTGCACGAACAGTACATAGAAACCCTATTCGGCAAGAAGCAGCTGGCACATGGAATGAGCATTCTCCGGAGCGAAAAGCACAATATCTTCGGCATGAAGATGAATAAGACTTCTCTTTCCGCATTTGATTCGAAAATATGGATAGAGGAGGACGGAGCCAACACAAACTCATTTGGATATGACCCCCCTCTGCCCATGCCGACTGATACAGAAATAGAAGGCATCGAGGAGTGGTCAGATGGTATCTTAGGATATAACACACCTCCACCAATGCCGACTGATGAAGAAATGGAAGGCATTAATGCATGGTTAGATGAGGTTTTCTAGGTAGCTGAGTGTTTGGCGGAACAGCAAACAGCTCTTCGCGCACGAAACTGCGTTGGGGTCCGTCCTGCAAATAGTACAAAACAGGCGTGTCTGGTTTTACGACAGCTCTTTCAATCTTGAAGAATTTCAAAGACCAGACAGGATCTGTGGCTCTTTTTTTACCGCCCTCAGCTCGCCAGGTTGGTAAAGATAGCGGACAGTTACAAGAGGGGGAAGCTGTTTTTCGAGCTTTCCCACAGGTCTTTGATATGTTGTTGAAGGCTTGGAAACAACCGCATTTTCTTTGATTGCAACCGCCGGCTTTTTTTCCGGTCAAACTTGTTTCCTCGTTGTTCAAAGACGCAACAACCTCTGGAAACCGTTTCACCCACGCGACAGACCGCTGGCCTTCTTGCAAATGCATTTCCACAGCATATTGGTAACCAAACAGGCGCTTAGCCAGGGTGCGGTTGAACCGCTCGACAATGGCCTGGTCGCGGTGAATTTCGGGTTGCCCGCGCCTGATATATGTTTTGTGGTTTCCCATCTCTTTTTGTAACATCCCCCATAAATTCGCGCCCAGCATCCACCTGCAGCATTTCCGGCCATTTCAGAGGCGAGCGTTTGTAAATTTTGCAAACCCCGCGGGGACCTCCTCGGAGTTTTTTGAGGTCAGAGGTTCGGCCTCTTTGTAGCGGGTGGCGACGTCGACAACAGTCAGCGCATATTTATAAACTTTGCGCCCGGGGGAGTTTGTCATGCGGCAAAAAAAGAAGGTCAGCTTGGTTTACCTTATTGGGGGTGAAAATATCGAATTTCGGCCGAGGAATGCGGCGTTGGGCAGGAAGATAAATCTGCCAAGTCGCCTGCCCGATCAGCCACTTTTTTGCTTCGTCTTCAGATACCTTTGCAGCTTCGGCCAGTGTTTTAATCGCGGTGAGACCTTCCAAAGGCCCCGGGGCTTGAATAAACCTTAGCGAGGTTGGCGTTCATATTTTAACAGATTATAAGCTTCAAAGCGGCTCTTTTCAGTTTGGAATCTTTGGTTTAACAATTTTTTCATCAGTTCGTCAAGTCTTTCACGGTAGGTACTGAATGCTTTAAACATTTTATCTGCAATGGATGGATCTTTATAAAGCACATTAGAAAAAAAAAAAAAAAATCTTCCCCCTCTTCTTTTGACATTTCTTCGGCCTTGAGTTTACCTTCTTCCATTAGCTCAGGATTTGCATAAAAAGCCGGATAGAGGAGTTCAACAATTTTATCAGTATTTTCATAAAAAAACACATTTGGAGAATCCTTCTTAGCTAATTTTCGAATACTTTTTTCATCAGAAACATCGAAGTTATCAGAAATTTCTTTGTGCCCCATTTTTGGGAATTCCGGGTACGCCAGGTCAATAGGTTTGGCAAGCACCGCCATCATATGACATGGCACAACTCTTCAATGGGCTCGCATCAAAGGAAACGAAAAACAGAGTAGCCCAAAGCAAGCGTGCCGGCGCCCTAAAAAAACCAGCTCGCCCTTTTTTCGCTCGCTCGGCTGGTAGAAATCGGAGAACTTGGGTTCTTTCAGCGGAGCGATAGGTTGATTGGGATGCGCCTGGTTATAACGTAGTCGGTGTTGTTAAAGTTCTGCTTGCAGCATTTAGAACAGCGCCGCAACCATTATGGCAATAGTTGCCATCTTATACCAAGGTCCTATTTTTAAATCAAACCTTGCCGGGGAGGATTTTTTGTCCTGGAGATAGTCTTTCAACGCAATGGCGCCCGCCATTACAAGCGTAAACTGACCGAAGGATGAAAAACTGCTGCTGGGGTCGGTTATGAAATTTTTCTTTCACAATTTTTTTTTGCGATCCAACCAATGCCAGTAACAAAGACCATGATAATCACCGCATCCATGAACGTTTTGACAAGCTTGTTGTCAGACATGCCAATATAAAAAAGCCTAAAAGTTTAAATTGGAAATTATTTTATCACCTCGATCTTTTTAAACTCATTCTCGCATTTTTTGCCATCATAAATATTCTGATTATTGTTCATAGACTCAACCGCAGACTCAAAGCCTTCATGGAAAGCTTATTCCATTTTAACAGACAAAAAGCCACCACAAAAGCCATACTTGCCGCCAAAAATTCGGCATAAAATGAAACTGGGCACATCGCCATATAACTACGTGCAAATGCCTGTTCAAATGAAATAATTTGGTGATTGCGGTTTCAACTCTTTATCAGTTTTCCTCTTTTTGGCCGTTTTTTTCAAAATGATGTTTGCCTTTATTAATTAATAAATCGTCAGGATCTTCATCTTCATCTTCATCTTCCATGAGGTTTCCATCTGCACAAAACAGATAAGGACCCAGCAAGTACATAAGAATAGGCGGAATTAAACGCCATGGCATAAACAACAATAAAATTGTTCCTACCTCGTACATGAAAAATTTTTCACGGCTCACAATGCATTTGTTATACATCGCTAAATGCAATGCTGCAAATATTCAATTGAAATTAATCCATTCTCCTGATCCCCCCCTTTCCTCTGCGGCGCAGGAGCAGGCTCGCTGGGAACAGGGGCGCTTTCCTTTTTTCGTGGAGCCAAAGACTGAAGCCGTTCTTGTATCGCTTCACGCTGATAATAACTCCGGCAGCCCCATCTTCCAGCAGCCCATCTTCTTCTTTTTTGGCTGGGGGGCAGGTGACGTGAGTTGTCCACTGGGCGGCGGTGGGCTTGTGGGTGTGCAGCCGGTGCTTGCGGTTGTGCATGCGCCATTGTAAAGATATAATACAAGAAAAAAGTTCAATTTGCCTGCAAAATAATGAGCAATAGTCAGCAGTTGCTTAGTAATAGCAGCAGTTGCTTAGTAATTGTCAACAGTTGTTGAGGATTGCTCAGGAATTTGTTCATCAATCGTTACTGGCTCATGCTACACATCCTCTGAGTCGGTAAAATCGATGTGTTTTACGGTGATCAGCACCGTGTTGGCGAAAGCAAGCCACCGGCCTAACCACAAATAAATACTGTCAACCAAGCTGGTTAGCTCTTTCCTTATTATAAAGTCTTCTCCGAGCTCTTTTTTATAAGCTTCAACGTCTTTGATTTTGACTAACATCCCAATCTCCTTGGATAAAATAAAAATATAACTGCCGATCAATTTCTCGGTTGTCTTCGAGCCCTCGTAGGATTCATACCTTTGGGAATACTTCTCAACATCTTTGTCGCTTAGGCGCTTCACCTGCTCGTGTGACAGCGCGACGCCGATGGCCTCCTTGGCCTTCCCCGTTATCACAAGCAAGGCCAGCTTCTCGCGGAGAGCGGGAATGTCAGAGCCTTTTGGGGCGAAAAAACTACCAGAGGACGCGCCTGTTGCTTCTGCTTCCAGCGTGTTCATGACATCTGCAACTGCCAGCTCCTCTTCAGCCATTGATACATTCATCTTTCATTTTTCAATATCACTTTTCAATTCTTTTGCTGCTGCTCCATCTGCTGCTGCACCATCTACTGCAACAGCTTCTGAATCTTCAGTTTTATGTGCCCTTCTAATTCTTTATAATCAGCGTCTTTAACATTACTCTTAATCCAGCCAGAAAGTTCTTTTTTTAACAATGTGAAAAAGAAAAGCCGACGAAAGAACAATGGCCACGCCTTCAAAAAAGTCCTTTACGAACTCACTGAAGTTACCATCAACCATGATGGTATTCCTGATACCACTTTTGTTCAATTGAGCCGCACACCAAGCATAGTCCTCAAATATAGATTTCGTGGTTTTGGCCGACGGGTTGTAAAAAAGAACGACCGCCGCTATGTTTTCCCGGAAAGACGCAGTTATGCTGGTGTACTTTTGGGTCAGCACCCACACGCTGATTCCTATGTGCCTTGCAGAAAAATCGAGATGCACCAGCTGTCCTGTGCGCTTTTTTACCTCTTTCGAGGCGGCGCAGTCGTCAAGGATTATGAGAGTTTTGGTTCGCTCGAAAGCAAAAGTTACGATTTTCAACCAAACTTCCACCTCGTGCTGCTCGCAAATTATCACTTACACCCGTGGGTCCTTTTCCCCAAACCGGAAGAGGGTCTTGTTGTGAGCGAACGTCGGGTAAATAAGCACGATGAAGTCGAACTTGCCGCGGAAAGGGCCCCCGAGCTGGTCAACCATGAGCCTTGTTTTGCCTGAATTTGTCGGCCCCACTATGAGAGCTTTGAATGGAATGTTATCCGGATTCATATATTAGTATTGCACAGATTCCAAATGCTGGCCCTGAATGTTAAACTGCGAGTCGCTGATTGTGAAAACATGGCAGTTGACGTTTCCAGATCCGCTAGCGGTCCTCTTGATCTCAAGCTGTACACCGTCCTTAGTGTTGACAAGCCTCACCCTGCTCCCGTGTATTTTCTGAGACGCCAGGAACTGTTGCCCGCTGTTATAAACACTCTCCGCCGCGGTAGCCAAAGTTTCGCTTCGGATCATTTCGTACACGATCTGGATGTTTATCAGCTTGTATTTGAGTTTTGTGATGTCTGAGCCTTTCACGACATTGTCAGCATTTGCGAGGGTAAGTTCGAACACAAGGTTGTTATAAAGAGCTTGGGGGTAAAAGACCCCGTGGTCAGACAGGATCTGGCGATCTAGCCGGATGCGGTACTTGTTCTTGTAAATGGTTTCCAGCTTGATTTCCGCAGCGACACCCGAAGCTGGCTTGTCGCCGGCATCTGAGCGAATCTTGTTAAGGTTATCACTCTGGATGACCTCGATCACCATATTGTCCCGCTTCTCCTGGGAAAGGAAGGCCATCCCAGATTTTGTAAATGCCGTAGCCGACCGTGTCCTGCAGAATGGTGCCCCCGTACTTCACGACCAGCTTGTCAACCAGCGCCCGCGAGACGTTTTGCACGAAATGGTTGTTGGCATGGCCTCCGGTTAAATCAATGTCGAACAGCAGGGAAAGCGAGCCGGGGATGAGGACCTCGTTTTCAGTGAGTTTGGGAACTGAAACATAAAGAGTCTCGCCGGGGCTGGCTTCACTCTTGTCAAATGTTATTCGGTTAATCTTGCGCTCTGCTTTCATCGCGCCGAGCATTTTTACTTTGTGTGTCGGCAGAAGGTTTTCAGGCAAAGCGACCATGGACTTACTGTCCATTACATAACCTGGAGTTGAAAAGTTCAATTAAAAATTACTTCCGCTAGTAATACGCAATGGCAGAGGGTTGTGCCCGACGACAATTATATTGATCCTTTGTTGGATGAGAAAGATGATGACGATGAAGAGGTTGACAGAACGCAGCCTTTTTATCAACTACGATCATCTACACCATATCATGATGGTGAAGAAATTCCAATTCAAACATGGCATTTCGAAATAATTGGGCTGCCAGACACATCTTTTGAAGAAACATCTTTTGGCGGCGCTGAGGCCTCGAGTGAACTTGCTTGGATTTCTGCAATAAATTTATTTCCTAACATCAGTGCAACCGATCTTGAATTAGCTTACGCCCCAAATGGAAGGCTTCGAGTCAAAATGGTTGGCGTTGGCAAAAAGTCATACGACCTGTTCACAATGAAAAGGGGTACGCGTGAACAACAGTTGAATCCAAGAATCACGAAAGAAATAAAACTGCACTCGGATAGTCAATTTATGAAATGCGCGCAGATGTTGTACAACAGACTGCTGAAAAAGAAAAACAACTGGAAGAAGCTGTATCTGCGGCAGATGCAAGTGAAAAGGCTAAAGATAAGAATAAAATAAGAAACCAAATGAGACAAATTGATGAGCGGAGGGAAGCTCTTGAAGAAAAAACGTTGTAATTTGGATGTAGAAGAAATTCAAAGACTGAAAACCCAGAAAACAGCTCTTGAAAAGGAACATCAAGAAAAAAAAAAACAGCTGGAAAAAACCAGAAAAGCAGCAGAACAGGCCCCAAACTAAAAGAAGATATTCGTAAACTCACAGAACAAAATGCCAAATTGTCTCAAACCGTGGCGGAACTTAAGGAAAAAATTGATACGGAAGCTCTCAATGAACTAAAAGAACAAAAGGCAGAACTGGAGCGCCAAAATGAAGAAGACAAAGCAATTATCAACGATGAAAATGCCACATCTTCTGACAAAACTGCAGCGGAGGCCCGAGTGGCAGAGCGAGAAGGAAATATCAAACAATTAACAAGACAGATTGAAGCGATTGAAGGAGATATGCCTCTTCGTGAGAGAATTAAAGAGATTTTCAAAAAATATGGAGTTACCATCACAGCGATTGTTCTTGCGGCTGGTGTCACGATTGGCTCTATAATTGGCGCCATCACCAACTCTTTAAAAGCCCTAGGGAAAGGGTTGGGAAACGGCCTGAAAGAAATCGGCCAAAAAACAGCTTCTCTTCTGCCCGGCCTGATCGGCACGATTGTTTCTTTCCTTTTCAAAACCGCCGGAGAGGCCATCAGTTTTCTGGCCGAGCACACCTGGCTGATTATTCTGGCTGTAGTTGCTTTTCTGGTGGAGAGGTATGTTAAGAAGAATCGCTAGTTTTGCGCCGCCCCATTGAAAAGAACATAACCCCGGCAGTGATAAGGGCGCCTATCACAACAACTATTTTGTTCACGTTGTGGGTTGAATCTGCCGGCAGGGCCGGTTCTTCCTCCGAAGATTTGTTTGGGTGTTTCTGGCAAATTTGTATGTAATATTGGTGGAAACGATGTTTTTGTTAGGTTTTGGGCTTTCATTGCAGCTTTGTGAATTGGATTGGAGGGGTGGCTGTTCGGCTGGGTTACCTTTGAAGGCCCACCCGCCATCAGGTGAAGGGCCGCTTTTTTTGTGCCCTGATTCACATCATTGTTTATCCCAAGTTCCATCCCCGGCCTGGCCTGCTTGAGCTTGTTGTTGTAACCAACCACGCTTCCTGAGTTTAGAACCATATTCGATGGCATCAGCCAGCACCCCGGCGCCACTGCCAGATTCAGACGAACCTTTGCTTCGTCCACAGCAAGCTGATAGCGCTGAACGCTCTTCGAAATGTCGGGTGTGTGGATGGCGTCCTCCATAAGAATAAGGAATTCTCTTTGCGTCTCCTTGGCTCGCCCACCGTTTCCAAGAATGCTGCTTCTGACGTTAACCTGGGCGCCGAGAATGCATTAAACAAACGCTTCTATTGACTGGTTCAGGCGGGCCATGCCGGCCTGAGTGAGCCCATGCGCGGCATCCGACACAAAGTACTCAAACTGTTTGTCCGCGTCCTGGTCGTTTCTGATGAAATGAAGAACGTTGCCACCGTCTTCACCCGTGTTGGCTCCACTTTCGTCTGAAAGCCTTTGGTTCGATGGGTTTGAAAGAGGTGTGGGGTACTGCCAGAGCTTTTGCGCAAAGTCGCCGTTATCATACTAAATGAATACATAACCGAGGCCGTGGTTTTGGCCGTGGGTGAAACGAAAGTCTGAGCTTGGATTGACACCGAATTCTGCGCAAATACTTCTGAAAGAAGCCTTGTCGTATTTGTTTATGTTTTGGTTGAAATTGGGGCCGTCTGGCAGAGAGCTTATGCT